>CM031236.1:226091692-226488897 GCA_018340775.1 Taxus wallichiana var. yunnanensis | reverse complement strand
ATCAAAGATGCACAAGTTGTCCTGGAAGCTTTTCCTGATAAAAGATTAAATATGACAATCTTAGTTGTAGATATTCATGTCTCCTATGGGATGTTGCTAAGCAGAAACTTCTACAAAGAGCTGGGAGGAGAAGTAAATATGGATTGGTCATGTGCCCATATTCTTATCAAAGGAATAAATCAGAAGTTGGAGCCGGAAAAGAAATCTAGGTACACTGTGACAAAATTTGAGGATCCTAGATCTCATATTCTTTTTTAGGGATCTGACCATGGGGTCTATTTCTTGGAAATGGACAAAGGCATTCCAGAGCCAGAACTTCAACTAGAGCCGTAACTAGAAGGATCTGAAAATGTTTGGAGTCTAGAGTGTAAAAGCACCTATTCTTCTTTTGATCAAGATCTCGGCATTCTATTAATATCTCCAGATCATGAGATATTCCCATACTCCCACAAATTGATGTTCGAGAACACCAATCATACGGCGGAGTATGAAGCATTGTTGCTAGGAATGGAGCAAGCTAAAAGAAAGGATTACAATCCTCAAAGCCGAAGGAGATGCTTGAACTTCTAGTAAAGCAGGGTTTGAGGGAAAATTAAGTAAAAGGAGTTAAGATGAAGCATTACAGAGATAGAGTGATTCCTACCACACTTGATTTTGTATTCTTTCTCTATCGAATTCATTCCAATAAATCAGAATTCCAAGGCAGACTCTTTGACACTCACATCTCGCACTATTGAATCCAAATAGGCCACTTTCCATATTCAGAAAAGGAAATTATAAAGTGGAGATGGTCTACCACCCCAAATTCCCCAATAATGTTGAAAAGTGGCAGACTTTCAATGATGACAAACAAACAAACATCTGCATGTCTGGAACAAGACAACTTTGGCAAGTTGTATGTTGAAGGGAGTAAATCGCCACCACGACAAACAATCACATGCAAAACTGATCAAGGTTATGATGATAGTAGTGGAATAATCCAACCAAAAGGAAAAGAAATCCCCTAGGGTTTAGTTTCCTTAGTGGAGAATTTCAACAAGTGTGATCGATGCACCAAGAAGAACAAATAATATGGTGATAGTTCTTCCTCAGAAATGCAATAGGTAAATATAGGAATGGAGGAAGTGGATGCATACTTATCCATCACAAAGAGAATAAAAGATGAGCCACCACCAGATGAAGTTGATAAGGACTTTCCAAAGGTATTTGACAAGAAGGCCAGGGAAAGGAAGTTTGAGATCGGAGACTGGGTACTCTAGTGGGACAAGAGACATGAACTGAAGGGCATGCATGGAAAATTTGATTCACTTTGGAAAGGGTCCTTCATGATCAAAAGATCTACCGGAATGGACACTTTCTTCTTTTCCTAGTGAGATGGAATTGAGTTACCACTTCCTTTCAATGGGTAGCATCTGAAGCTATTCAGAACAGAGATACAAGGTGAAACATGTTTGTATACAAATAAAAATTTTGTTGTTTTCTTTCCTTTTCCTTTTTGTTTTGTTTTGTTTTCATGGTCTCGACCCCAACCCAATGGACAAGATACGAAACCAGAGAAGTTGGGATCTCATCGTTACTCTTGTCATTTTGACAGAGGCAAAGACATCCACAAACAAAGTCAGTCATGTCCCCATTTCACCCAAATCGGGACTACCCATTTAAAAAAATTGTTCTTTTTAAAATAATGGTTCTTTTCGTGTTTTTATTGCCAAAAGATGTATGTATTATGTTAAGATATTCCCAAAGAACTATATGAACCAATTTCAACAAATACCTGGATGTTGAAACTCATTTTATCCCTTCACAAGTTTTGTCTCATAGAAATTTTTATTTAATTATTTATTAAAAATAAATAAAGCCTTGTTTGAAGTAAATTGTACTCGGTTGAATCTTGTTGAATTTTTGCATGCCAAGATCCACACATTTCAATAGTATTTTCACCGCAAATTCAGAGCTTTGTCTATGACTTATGGAAATGTTTTTTGTTTTTATTTATTTCTTTTGTGTCTTTCTTCGGTTTTCCCCATGGTCTTTCTGTTTAATTCCCCTGGGTCCGTTCTTTTGTCCCGTATAGTCTATTTAATTTCTTGGAGCATCTGGAGATATTTTACGGCCACTACACCAAAAAGAATTAGCCTCAGAAAGCAAACTTCTGACCAAAAAAGATGAAGTCAAACACAAAAGCTCTCTCCTAGGCAAGTTGCACTTTTTGGAATGAATGGGCTTAAGCTGCAATGGGATTTTTGGTAGTGGCAGGTAGGCGGGAATTTCTTACCTGCCTTGACAGGTATTTTTTCCCATGAAGTCAAAGTCACTTAAGCTATAATGGGAATATTAGAGGTGACAGTGGGAATTTCTTACCTGCCTTGCAGGGTAAAAATTCTCATTATAAAAGAAAAATCACTTAAAGCACCAACGGGAATTTCTTACCTGCCTTGCAAGGTAAAAATTCTCATGATGAAAGTCAAATCACTTAAGTGGAAGAGGGGATTTTTGGAGCTGCAGTGTAGGGTGGAAATTCCCATCAAGTTGACTTCTTATTTTTAGCAACTACCCTTGCCAAAAAGTGCGACCCACCTTGGGTGAATAACAATGCATTTAATAATATTTATTAATGGTTTATTCACCCAATTTTGGCACCATAAATAGAAGGAAAGTCAATGCAAGTGGAAGAGATAAGGAGAATTCAAGGATGCATGCTAAAAATAAATAAAATAATTTATTTAAAAAGCAACCAGTAGCATGCATAATTGGGTGCCCAAATTGGATGAATAGACATGGCTATTAATTAATTAAATTGCTAGAAATAGGAAGAGGCAATTATTAAAAATAGCATGTTGGAGGTTATATAAGCATGGGATGCCATAAAGGAGAAGCACTTATTTCTTTTTGATGAAGATTGCAGCTCGGATAGGTTTTGGCACCAAAAGGAGGATGTTGCATTAATAAATATTTTCCACTACTCGGGAAGCTTCTAGTTTTGGCACCTAGGGTTGGAATAGCCTAATTTTTTTCGTTATGAGTATCTGCATGTTGGTATATGTGCCTAGGTGAATTAAATAATATTTTTTGTTGCTTTGCACGCAAGAAAAACCTCAAATTTTAGGGCAGCAAGCTTTATATGCAGATTTTGGTGATAAAAATCAAGTATTCATGCCATGGACTCCATCTTTGTCTGAGTAAATTACAGGTATTCATCACAGATGCTCAAATCAATGTTAGGTATATTGAATATATCTTTTGAATCTAAAGAAGTTTCCATATCTGCACAAATTGATCCAATTGCAAGGGATTCCAGTAAATTAAAAGAAAAAGATCTCGAGAAAAATATTGTTCCAAATGCCATGATGAAGCATGATGAAAGAAAAGGATTAGTTGAATCATGTATAGCTTCCAAATTTCATCAAGTCAATGATACAAACACAGGGCCCGAACTTATCACCAATTTAATTAATGATCCAGATCTCATAATTGCAAAAGCTTCCAAAGAAAAATTCATTCTTTTGTTTCTAACACAACCCGTGTAGAAGTCGGTCCCATGGAAAATTCCTTCTAGGATCTTGCACATGTGCTCTTAATCTTCCAGTTGAAGCCTTCATTGAATTTACTTGTATTTGCATTCACCTAGAGTGCTTTCTAGAATTTAAAATTGCTCATATGCAATTAAAAATAAAATGATGAGTTTTGTCCGAATTATTTACGACAAACATTGCATTGGTGCATATGCTTAGAGAAGAACTGCAAAAGCTTCAAGGATAAGAGGGAAGACAAGCCAAAGGAAATATCCGCAAGTAAATCACAGTAAGTTTCTTCCAGATCCAGCTTGGTGAGAATCAAAGGTAAAAGAGTCAACTGTATGCAGAATATGGAAAAAGAACAAGACTAGAAGTGTTACATCTTTCTTCTAATTTTTTTCCTCTTTCTTCTTCTTTCTCTTATTTTCTCCGACAAATTAATTGAGCAATCAATTAAATTATAAAAATTAAGTGATTGGTTTAAAAGTCGTTACTTGAAGAAGTCAATTACTTGGAAATAGGTGGCAGACATGCAAAATAGAAGGTTCTATTTTTAGTTAAAAATTATGCATGTCATGCAAAGAGGAATTCCAGGAGGAAGATTGCCAACTGCTACCATTTTTATTGCTTCTACATGCGGGAACTCATTAAAAGCTTCATATTTGTAATAGCCCTCTATACACTATAAATAGAGGAATAACCTATGGGTTAGAGGATCGGAATTTGTAATCAATATTCTTGTGTTCCAGACTTTGAGCTAAAACCCCTGATATCTTTTTGCAAGTAGAGGAATAGAGAAGATATTTCTAGAGAACTTTGTGTCAACTGTGCATTTGTCTCTCATTTATATTTAGATCTATGCATAAACTTTGTGTTGTCTTAGATCTAGATCTAAAACTTTCCCTTGCTTCAAATTCTGCATTTTAAAATCTATTTGTTTCGTCTATGTGCATGTGATCAACTCTGTCAACTATTGGTTAGGTTGCACATTTCCTTTCCTTTCTTCTAGCATTTAATTATTTCCCTTTCCTACACATTTCTTACAGTTTCTTACTTGTTACAAAATTGTCTAGTTATGTTCCATGAGCTACCGACTCTTTTCTTCATGAATTCCATGCCTATAATCGGCGAGAAATCAGTTGCTTCAATTTAGAGTAAGTACCTCCCTCACAAATTTATATGCAATATGTGGAAGCATGCGACTTGTTCAACAAAATGACTGAAATATATGTGGTCTGATAGACTGCAATTATTGTGGAATATGCAAATAATGGGTTTTTTAGATGAAACGGCAGTGGCTAAATCTAACGCCCTTCATAGATGTGAATGACTGCTATGATTTTGGTAATTGATAGGACGTATTGTAGCGATCCATGTAGATGATTTTTTTATAACATTTACTCCATTCGCTAGAACTGTAGCTCTACCATCAACACGTTGGTTAAGTAATTGGTAGCAAACTGGTTATTAAAGCCCCCTAAAAATGGATTTCCATTTATTATTGAAGACTTCTGAAGACACCAAGTTGAGATTCGGTCTTCTTTTCTATCCGATATTCGAACTCGAGACCGCCTCCCACGTAATCTTCGGCTATGCTCCAAATTCTTTCCAAGTCTTCACGGTTGAGGTTAAATTTGATAGTCGTTTAGACATTTTTTGTGATTTTAGCCGTAAAATACTTTCAAATATTTGAAATAAACATCACACGTGACTTGTATATTTACAATATCAATATATAATTTATACATAAATTTATAAAAAAATGATAGTCATAAATCTATACAAAAATGATATTCATATTGTAAATATACAAGTCATATATATTATACATTTAAATAATTAAATTAATATAAATTAGCAAAGTGTTTAAATAACAACTATTTTGTATTTTTGAAGGGAAATATTGAAAAATTACCATCATCTAAAAATTGTTTGACAGGTGGATAGGTGACTTTCAAATTCAACCCCTCCTCCGTGGACAAGGAGAGTTCATGTTTTAATAAATGTACATGTTAAAATAATTGTATGTTAAGGAAAATGCTATCCATCCATTGCTCATGGATTGTTATTATTATTATTATTGCCATCGAGTATACTACGAGTCCGATAAGACACCTATTCTCTGTCTGTCTGCCCATGATCCGTCACAACCACCAAGTAAATAAACAAACAAAGTACACAACTCTCACCACCAAAAACAATGGTACATGCGTGGTTATTACATTGTCTCTCATTATCTTCCATCTATGCATGTAGATATTATTTTCCTTACTCGCAAAGTTTACACATGGAGAACATCAAATGTGTTTACAAATCCAATTGTATGTAAAGATGTGTATGTTACATCAAAGCCAATCCAATTGAAAAACTTGAACACTTCGATTTCACAGTGAACAACCTTTATTTTTGTTATGTATACCTCCAAACTTACAATTTTCTCTGTGATCTCATACATAGTGAATGTTTGTTACATGCACATAAATGTTTTTGATACTCGGTGATTTGAACCTTTGTTTAGGAGAAAATGAAAACATTTAAAGTTGGGTCCTTATCCGTCTAGCCATCCCCAATTCACAACCCACGCCACTCAGAATAAAGAAAACAAATCTCAAACAAGTACTGAGCAACATGATACATAAACCAAATTATAATCTTCAAAATGATCAACTAAAACTGAATACTACTTTTCAAACTAGAAACATTCCCTATTTATAACCTTAGATGAGCTAGAGCATTGGAGGACCTAGGTGCGCACATATATTTTCTCTTTTCCCAATGCCTCAAACATTAATTACATCAAATGGAAGTCTTCATGGTTGTGTCATATGCACATCGGGAAATAGATTGTCAAGGTTTTGTGTTGGTGGTTATTGACAAATGACTTCATGAGGATTGTTAATGAGGGAAACCTAATCACTAAAGAGAAACGATAATTGTAAATGTGTATGGAGTTGGCAATAAAATGAGTCTTAGACATAAAAGCTCCATAACTAACTTATGTAAATTTCATAATTCGAACATATACAATATTTCCTATCTACTGCAGTAGTTGTAAAGGATACTCTATGAAGCAATCAGCCTACCCGCCTCTCCACGTAGTACACCAATGAGCACCACTCAAAGACTAATTAGCATTATCCTTTATTTTTTTACCAAGTCGACAAGGTAATCACTATAAGAGTAGTTCCAAGTCACATGCTCAAACCTTTACAATAACATAAATAGCATTGGTGAAATTGACAAAAGAGTTATGGTCGTGAAAACTTTCCCTACTATAGAATTGGATTGAAGCTTCCTCTGTTTGACAAAGAACAAAAATGCAAATAAATTGATCGAATCGAATCGGGACAAATGTTGACAATACGATACAATGTACTCCGTCCATGTACTTTGTCTACTTTGGTGGAACCCCAAAACTCCACGTCATTTCTAAATAAACCATGTTTGTAAACAAGGTGTCATCAAAGTTGTACATGTGGCATTTGCACTATACTTGACGTAGATTTTAAAGGAAGTGAATGTTGAATCCTTCTCATGCAATTCAACAACACAACCCTTGTTTTATCTTGTTGTGCGCATGGCAAACATATGCTAGCTTTACTATTATTATTAGTTTATTTAATTAATGTTATGTTTGTTCCTAAGTTTCGGTCCATTTATTCTTTACACAAGATGTAAGGTGTACCCCAAATAATGTAAAATAACTACCAAACCCATGACCATCCAATTGCATCTTGTAATGTTGTTGTTTTTTTAATTAACCAATGCAAACGTTGTTGTTTTTAAATTAACCAAACTAGGATAAAGTGGAATTTTAGTTATTTAAGGTTGTATATTTACGTCGAAGCGTTCCCGGTTGATTGAAGGTTCCCTATCTAGTCTCTTCCTTAAATTTCACTTTGCTTCGTGTTACCATCGAAGATTTTACTTTCATAGAGCTCGACTTGATCTCTCAACTTCAATCAGATACTAGGTTTGCAATTCTATGCACGATGTACACACCTTGGCTCCCTAATCCACCACAACATTTACCCACCCCCGATACATGCCAACACTTTTGGAGAGAGATCCATCAACCTTTGTATTTCTTCCCAAGAGGTCGTAATTCAAGTCCCCCTACGGCTCATTTTGAAGATGATAAATCATGAAAGTGGGAGTGAGGGAAATTATCTTGGTGCAGACTCTACTTGGTATAATCTCCTCCGGCCATAAATGTATTGATAACAAAGGTTGTCCGAATAATTACGCCCGAAGAAAAAAATAGCAAATCCCATTTTTCCCATATATTCTCAAAAAAATTGGTTTCTTTCAATTGCTTAAGATTCAATTGTTGGCATCATAAAACTAATGAACAAGTTAACGAAATTGATCGAGAGACCCCTTTATATGGCTAAAAATGTGGTACAACATTATTTTTAATCTCCATAAGTTTTTATGTGAAAATTTCCCTCGTGTCAATAATGTGTGATCAAGATGATAATGTGGAGAACATATAACAAATAATATTTGGGTGGGAACAATATGAGAGTAGAACATGTGTGGCACATGTAGGTATTTAATTCCCATATTTTCTTTCTAAATTTTCATTCATGTCTTCATCTTATCTAGCAAATTAAATGTTGTTCAATTGAAAACCTTGAGACCATAAAAAAATATCAAAAGCCATTTTTTCATATGTTCTCAAAAGTTTTTGTTGCTTTCATTTTTATAAGGCTCAATTGTTGGCATTATAGAATTGACAGACAAGATAACAATGTTGATTGTGTGACCCCTCCATATGGCTAAAAATAGATGCAATACAATGTTATTATTAAGCTAGATACTATATTTTATTAGGTTGATTGATGTTACCCAAAATTTATCAGACCGCCCTAAAAGATTTTTTCTTTATTTTCTCCTTAAACACTTTTATCGGACGTTCAAGACATATGTCAAAATATCTTTCAAAAACTTTAACCTCTGCAAAATTTAGAAAATTTGAAACTAGCCCACTTTACTAGCATTGGCTCTACTTTACATGTTATTATCTCCTGCCACCCATAATTGTATTGATAACAAAGGTTGTCTGAATAATTACACCCAAATTTTAAAAAATAGCAAACCCCATTTTCCCCATATTTTTCTCAATTTTTTTTCATCTCTTTCAATTGTTTAAGGCTCAATTTTTAGTGATGTAGAATTGACGGACATGTTAATGACACTAACCAAGTGACCCCTCCAAATGGTTAAAAAATGTGCTACAACATTATTTTTCAGCTCCATAATATTTTAAGCGCATATTTCACTCATGTCAATAATGTGAGAGAGATCAAGAAGATAATGTGGAGCACATCTAGCAAATAATATTTGGGTGGGAATGAACTCAAGGTCTTGGGTTATTGGTGAGTTACAAGTAGTTTGTAATCATCAACCCAAGTTCCATTCCCATTAATTTCATTGGATGCTTTCAATAAGTGGCCATGGGGACACCTTGAGGTAGGGGCTCGAACTTCTCCATATGGACCAAGAAAACATAGCAGGGTGCTCCGAATGTGGATCGCTCGATGGACATTAAGGACCCAAGCCCACCCCCATGTCCCACTTAGAGAAAGTACTCCTCCACCACTCCAGTTCATAGCTCTAGTATAATAAAAGCATTTACCATCCAAAGTTTTTTAGAGCCAACAACCCAGTTTCAAACCCAACCCCTGTGATTTCATATCCCGATAACAAAGGTTGTCGAATAATTACACCCAAATAAAAAAAATAGCAAACTCCATTATTCCCATTTTTTTCTCAATTTTTTTCCATCTATTTCAGTTGTTTAAGGCTCAATTGTTGGTGATGTAAAATTGACGGACATGATAATGACACTAACCAAGCACCCCTCCAAATGGCTAAAAATGTGCTACAACATTATTTTTAAGCTCCATAATATTTTAAGCGCATATTTCACTCATGTCAATAATGGGAGCGAGATCAAGATGATAATGTGGAGCACATCTAGCAAATAATATTTGGGTGGGAACAATTTGAGCAGTGGAACAAGTGTGGGACATGCAAGTATTTAATTCCCATATTTTTATTTCCAAAATTCCATTCATGCCATCTCTTGCACTTTCATTCACCGACATCCATGCATTCAGATTTGTTGGCTCATCAATAGATTATGATCTTCACACCAATACACTGAATTACAATCTTCCTACCAAACCATTGAATAATAATCATCGACTAAAACATTCCCTTTTCATAACCTTCAATAAGCTAGAGGCTTAAATAAGAACCAATACACACACAAAAAAACATCCTTTGCCAATGCCTTAAATATTGATTACACACTAATTGGTGTTTCCAAATGCAAATCTTCATAAATTTTTCTAAATGTTTTATATTTAACATATATATGGACCAAACCCACCCCATTTTGACAACATGCAATGTCAATATTATATAATTTTTTATTTGGTTGAGATGATACAACAACATGATGCGTAAACGGAAACATGAAGATAGCCTTGGCTTAAATACATGCCGATTGTAATTGAAACACATGAAATCTGTCATGTAACATTAGAATTGATAGATGTTTATCTTATTGAAAATGTTGTTGCACTCAAATCTACTCAAATATTGTGAGAGAGATTGGATAGCGTATCAAATGTGGTGTTGGATAAAATTGTAATATGACATCAGCTACAAATTTGTATTTAAAAAGATTACTCAATACTTATTTGATCATATCTACCCTTGAAATATTCTCCTCAATGAATACCTACATATATGTCAAAATATATTTACCCTTGAAATATTCTCCCTCAATGAATACCTACATATATGTCAAAATATCTTCCTAAATTTGTCACCTCTCAAAATTAAAAAAATAATTACTCGAGTTTAAATTGGAGGGGTGCAATTAACGATGATTGCTCATGTATTGCCTATTCTCCCATAATTACTTGAGCTTAAAATTGAAAAGGGGGCTACAAATGGTACATGAAGCAAGCATTTCGGTTGGTTTTGAACCTGAACCTATTGGATTTTTTGTTTTTTTTTTTGCCCCATTTGAACACAAATTGCACTAATGTGAATAATGTGAGCAAGATCAAAACAATACGATGGACCAAAGATAATAGATGTTATTTAGGTTGGAACAATCGACCAAAGGAATACATGTCGGATTTTAAGTCCCGCCTTTTTATTTACATCTTTTAATTCATGCATGCACCTTATCTTGTAAATTAAACATCATCTAATCAAAAAACTTTGACGCGTAAAAAGTAAAATACAAAAATAAAGCAAAGTTCTATAGGCAGATTGCTCTCGCATTCTCTTCCTTTTTACAATTACTCGAGATTAAAACTAAAAAGTGGGCCTAAATGCACTACAAGAAACAAGGATTGGTTGGGTTTTGAACTTCAAACCTATTGAATTTTCACCATTTTTTATTTTGGCTCCTTTAAGCTCAAATTGCACTCACGTGAATAATGCATGCAAGATTTAGATGATTAAGTTGAACACAAATAATAAATATTTTTTGGGTAGGAACAATTTGATCCATGGAATAAGTGTGGGACATGCAAGTATTCAATTCCCACCTTTTATTTCCAACATTCCATTCACGTCGATGTCTTGTCTATCAAATGAAATGTCATCCAATCAAAACTTTGATGAAACAAAAAATTAGCAAAGCTTGATTGGAAAAGAAAATTGACCTAGGGCTCATATGACCACTTGATTGAGGGGCTCAATTATTGATGATTGTTCATGCACCACCTATTTTCCTACAATTACTTAAGATTACAACTAGAAAGGGAGGCTACAAAGTGCTATAAGAAGCAAGCATTGTCAGTTGGGTTTTGCACCTAAAACCTTTTTTATTTTCCTTTTTTTATTTTGTTCTTTGTCCGAGATTTAGTCAATAGAATGGAGCATAGATAGCCAATATTTTTGGTAGAAACAATCGCATCCATGGAATTTGTGTAGGGCATGCAAGAATTTAATTCCCACCTTTTTATTTCTAACTTCTAATTCATGTCTATGTGTTATCTATCAAATTAAATGTTTCCCAATCAAAACCTTGATGCCATGTAATAAAAATTAGCAAAGCTCAATTGGCTAATAAAATCTACATGTCGTTGATATGCCCAACTAGTTGAGGGGCTTAATTATTGATGATTGTCCATGCATCACCTACTTTCCTACAATTACTTACACTTACAACAGGAAAGAAAGATACAAAGTGCTACAAGAATCAAGCATTCTAGTTGGATTTTCCTCATTTCTTATTTTGGCCTCTTTAGGCACAAAATACCATTTTATCAAGCGATTGACATGTTACCTCGAACCAGGAACTTATTGGATTTTCCCCATTTTTATTTTGATCCATGCAAATGAAAATTGCATTCACATGAAAATCACAAGTGAGATGGAGACGATGGGACATGCGGTATTTGTAGACACTAAATCATGCACTTTGGGTATATTTCTAGTCCTAATCACATACCACTATTCATATGATTCCTAAACGAGAAAAGTACTAATTAATCAATGCCTTTGGCCTCTTTGCTTGCTTTATGTTTTCCTTTTTGGTCTTACACTCCTTCTTTCCCAGTCTATCTTTTCATACTTCGGCATTTCGACTGACTCTGACACCAACAACCAGCCAAGAAACCAAAGGCCCAATCACCCTCATCCCCTTTGGGCGCCCCCAATCTCTTTGTACTTTGCTCGCATCTTTTGGGTACTTTCTATCCATTTGGGAATCTTATTTTTACTAGTCAAACTTTAGTGGTTAATTACGAAATTCAACCAAGGGAATCATATGAATACAAAGCTATGAGATCATAATAAAGGACAAAGCATGAAGCATCCATTATCTCCACCTAAGGTTGCATCTAAAGGCATTTACAAGAGCATTCAAGCATCCATCTAGCATCCATACAAGGGAAAGGGACTGCATTCTTTTGCATACACTTCATAGGAGGGGAAGTTCATTTTTCCATACACACATCTATCTACATTTTCTACATCTAGCTATTGCTCGCTACTCAAGTGTGACTCACACAAGAGCCACCTACGACACGATTCTACACACACACATAGAGAACTAAATAGAGTTTGAAATGTAGTGCAGCGCCCAGATCATAAGTTCACTCAGTCGGGTGACCATCGGCTCAGTCTAACTCCCCATTTGCATATTTTTCATTGTAGCATTTGATGTGTTTTGGGGTTTTGTAGGTGATTCTTTTTTATTGCAGGTTTTAGGCGAAGTGCAGCGACATACAAGTGACTAAAGGCGACAACCAGTGAACATCTCGCCACCCTGCAAAACTTAATTTTACAACTTCGAGTAGTCACATGCACCCAAAGAAGGTCTCGATGCCCCGACCCAACATAGGCACCCTAGTCCTGGCATTTCGACACTCTGCATTGTTTTGGGTTCGTTTGCGATGCTCGAGTCCCGCCCATGAGTTTTATAGCTCACAAAAGCTTTGACATCATTGCAAATCAGCTAAGTATGTTATTCCCTTCATTTGTAACTAGGGTTTCAAATTTAAATTACTTATTTGCTTGAATCAAATGTGTACATAATTTTTTATATCATTGTGCTAGTAAATATTTAGATTTAGCACTTATTTATTTGAATATTTGCATGATAATTTTGGTGAACCTAACCTTTGAATACTCTCCTCTTATTCTTTCATCATGGCTCAATCTTATGGTGAATTTATTGAAGCCCATCTCCAAGAGCTCAATGATCATCTTTTTGAACATCCTAAGGATCTAGATTTGATTTTATTCTCTACTCGTGAGGAGGCCACCAATCTTACGGAGCTTAATGTTCTGCATCCACTCCCGCTTCCATGCCCACTTCTTACTCAACAGCTTGCTTCCACTCATCCGCCTACTTCCATTTGTTTTGTATCTATTCCTACTTCTACCAACCACTTCACTCCACCTCTTGTTTCTCACATGCAGAAAGTCTATTCCACCGGCACTCGAGACTTGTCCTTTCTTTATCAGGACCTTCAAGAACAAATCCATCAATTGCAATAGGATACCTCTCGTGCATCTCCATCTTTGGATTCCACATTACTAATCCATTCCCCTTTCGCACCCACCATTTCTACTTATGCACTTCCACCTAATTTCGTCACTCCCAAGCTACCCATTTTCAATGGCCATGGTGACCCCAAGAGCATCTCTAAGAATTTCATGTGGCATGTCTAGATTTCATGGATGACAACACTTTATTAGCAAAGATCTTTCCTCGCAGATTCATGATTATGTAATATGCTAGTTCTATGATCTACCTATCCACTCGGTAACATATTTTATGCATTTAGCTAATGATTTTCTTGTTCATTTCTCCATTAATATCGGCTCTAATATATCATATGCTCAACTCGCACAACTTAAACAAGGATCTAATGAACATCTAGCGAATTATGTCTTGCGATATAAAAACAACTTAACTAAGATGTCTAATGTACTTTCCGACTCTAAGCTTTAAGATCTTTTTCCAAAGTCTATTGCCGCCTCTCCAAGAGAGTGTTATCTTTAAGACATATCCTTCATTTGATCATTTATGTCATACTCTTAAGCTACGTGAAACTAAAATCTTATCTATAGGAAAGCTTAAGTATCAGGAGAAGGCTTCATCCTCTACGCGCTTTCAAATTAAATCAACTTTCAAGCCATCTACAAAACTCTCTTTAAAGCTAAAGATACTATCAACACAGTCTCTAATACCAAAAAGCTCCAATGGAAACCGCCTAAGCATACATATACAAAATTGATTGTCGCTCCACATCTTCTATTACCACAACTTGTTGAGATAAATCTTATTACGCTTCCTCCTCCACTCAATTTGGACCCATCTCGTCCTAAAGGTCGTAATTATAATGAAAATTTCATATGTGACTATCATCAATGTGTTGGACACTCTACAGATCGATGTTTCAAACTTCGCAATCTTATTCAAGATCTTATCGATAATAATGCTATTGAGCTTCCCGAGCCTATGGCATCCGTGTCAATCAATGAAAATCACAAGTTTGAGATATTCAACAATCCTCTTCCGAAACATGATAAGCAAGTGGCCAACTCTTCAGCTAATCATACATATCACACACATACTCTCTTCCCGCATCGGGGCTCTTGATTTTCTTGTAGCTCATACTTGAAACATCTCCACCAATCATTACTTTCTTTGATCATGACTATCATGCTACCTTTTCCTCTGACACATTGCATATCACTACTTTTATTGGATATTATGTTATTAACAATACAAATATCATCTCACCATCTTGTGTATGGATGTGCTCTATTGCACTTCTTGTTGCTATTAGCTATATATTATCACATATTTCATATCCAGTTCCTAAATCATATGGTTATGTTAAGCTTCTAGTTACAATTGGTCCTCTTACTATGCTTGTGTTATTTCTTGTCGCACCTTCAATCGAAGGGTGTGACACGCTCCTAGGTCTTCCATGCCCCTGCACTACTCAAGCTATTGTCTCCATACATCACTTGTGTCTAAAATTCATTCATAACAAGAAATTCATACTATCAATGGTGTTCCATCATCCACACCATGGCCGCAACCTCCTATTGAGGTTTTCATTGCACTAGCTAAAGGATCTAGGTCCCCAAGACCCCTTAAATCTAAAGCACAATATGTTTCTAGCTCACCTATTCGCACACGACCTACACGGTTTCATCGATCTGCTAGTTCATCACATCATTCTAGGTCCACCACTCAGACAGACTCATGCATATAGGTATACATCACCTCCGCGCTCTCCTCTCTACATAGGTTTCATCACCTCCGTAGTCTCATTCACATATGTTTTCATCACCTCCTCACTCTCTTTCATATAGGTGCACATCACCTTCATGGTCTCCTTCATATAGGTGCACATCACCTTCATGGTCTCCTTCATATAGGCACTCATCACCTCCCCAAACTCATGTACATAGCTCTCATTCACCGACTCATCATTTGTCTCATACGCATCCCATATTCAGAGCATGATCACACGCCTTTATCTCTCTGCAAGCATCCTGTGGAGGACCTTCGTCTTTTAATTTCATCGATATAGTGTATTCATCATCATACACTTGGGGGCATCGTACTTATTCTCCCCCTTCTAGCATTCTCAGTGTCTTACATACTCTACACTTCACATCTAGTCTCTCACATGCATCATACACATCTTGATACACTTGTATTGTCATTACCCGATGACGCACTCTCATGTGCTATGGTTCACACTTGGCTATTGAGGGCTCACTACATTCATGAACCTCATATCATACACACTACAAATTTCACACTCAGCACATTCACGACACATCTTTCTCACGCACATTCACATTACCCTATTATGACGCACTCTAGTTCCATGGTTCATACTCAAATTTTGAGGGTCTAAATATGAAATGAACCTCACCACACTCACTCACTCACTCACTATTCTCTATGTTTTGATGATCATATCTTTATAGCGCACTATTCAAACCATTTCTCGATGACGCACTCTTGTTCTATGGTTCATTCTTAACTGTTGAATGGGGCATTTATAAATGAACCTCATCTCATTCATACTCATTCACATTCACTCGGGGGCAGTACGTGACTCTATCACTCATATTCCATTCCATCTCACTCATCCACAACATACTACATATCTTGGTCACACATTGTTCTTGCTTACTTATACTCACATGTTACACTTGCTTATTATGTTAGCTGGATATATTGTATGTCATTATCTTTTCTATATACACATGCATGTTCACTTTCTTTCTAGTTGTGATCACAGACTTTACACAGATCGATACACATAGTACAAATGTTTGGCACAGTACCTATTACCAGTCCCACAATGGCTCTTGGGGCATCCACTTTCGTACACATCACATGTGTTATTGTTTCAATTTATACTACTTCCTATTCATACTAACACACTCTTATATTGGATCATACATGTTTTGACATACTTTTATCTTTCTAACATGTTAATGGGTGCTTCATGTGCAACATTTGTCTTACAGGAACTCTTTGCTACCATGGTTATATGACATCTTACTTGTTATTACATATCATTGCTTTCATTGTTTTTCATTTCTTGTAGGTCTTTTCCATTTTTTTGCATGCACACTTTATGTTTTTGGCCATGTCGGCCTTGATTGTCTTACAACATCATGAATGATGTCCCATGTTTGAAACCCATTTTTCGTGGTCTACTTTGTTTGCATTATTTCTTGTCTACTTTATCATCTTGCTTGTTAGCTTACATATTTTTTTCTACATGTGTGTATATTGCTTGCACTAACACTTATTTCCAGCCACTTTACTTTGGGCATCAATTTCTACAAAGCACACTCCCTTCCCAACCATCTGTTGGAACGCATCCTCCTTGCACGCCGCATGCACCCCAAATGAGGGGTTCATCCATTGGGTGAATCGGTTTCCCCATACGGTAGTCTACAATCACACGGTTCAAGAGGTGCACAAAGACAACATTCAGTCTCAAAAATGGTCCATACCTTGACTTGGGTCTTCAAAGATAAGACAAGACACTAACACCCAAACACGTATACTAGCGCATGGGCACTCCTAACCCTTCTTGGGTGCATATGACCAAGGGTAGTTACACATTTTTTCTCAATTCAACACAATTTTTGGTAGTTTACATAGCGGATTTTACAGGAGATACAGGTTTTTTAACACTCAACATGCATGTACTACACCTTCTTTTCTACTTTCACGTTGGATCGGCCGGATCAAATTTTCACACACCATCTACAGTGGTGTTTACACTTTGGGAAGCAGTCAAAGGTTGGAGAAAGACACCAAAATTTTCTCCTTGCACGTTTTCCATACTTTGCGTGAGATCGCCCAAAACATTCGCACTCAACACAACTAGCGTGAGATTTCCCAAAAAACTTGTTCTTCTATGACATCTTCATAATCCTTTCTATCTCTTTCACTCATCATGGATCAGGTGCACATATTCCTTTTCACATTTTTACATACTTTTCACACACTTTTTACTCATTTGGATCAAATTTTTCATATACACGACTTTGACTACTTGTTCATTCTTCTCTTTTATAGGTTCGTCCTTATGGGAAGCAGTAGTCACATCAAGCACACATCATCAAACATCAAGATACATCAACAACAGGTACAACGTGACATCTATACATACACTCTCACTCTATGGCCATCATCATCATCATTTTTCACTCCTCTTCTCTAGTTTCCACGCTTCACTTTTTTATCACTTCACGCTTTTCCTTGTCTCTTAAAGACACTTTTCACCATCGATCTACATGGTTATCAGGTACGCATCTCTTATCTACTTTATGTTATCGATAATTCACTCAACAACATAAAGTGGGGGAAAATGTAGACACTAAATCACGCACTTTGGGTATATTTCTAGTCCTGATCACATACCACTATTCATATGATTTCTAAACGAGAAAAGTACTAATTGATCATTATCTTTGGCCTCTTTGCTTATTTTCCGTTTTCCTTCTTGGTCTTACACTCCTTGCTTAGTTTATCTTTTCATACTTTGACATTTATGACTCACGGACACCAACGCCCATCCAGATGTCAGCATGCCCGGTCCCCCTTTCCGTGCCCCCATCCTCTCTTTGTATTTGCTCACATTTTTGGGTCCTTTCTAGTCGTTTGGGCATCTTATTTTTTTACTAGTCACCTTTTAGTGGTTAATTATGAAATTCAACCAAGGGAATCATATAAATACAAAGCTATGTGATCATAATAAAGGACCAAGCACTAAGCATTTACTATCTCCACCTAAGGTTGCATCCAAAGGCATTTACAAGAATTCATTCATCTAGCATCCATATAATGGCAAGGGACTACATTATTCTACGCATACACTTCATAGGAAGGGAAACTCATTTTTCCATGCACACATCTATCTACATTTTCTACATTTGTTTATTGCTCGCAACTAAGTGCGACTTACACAAGAGCCACCTAGGGCACGATTCTACACACACACACACACATAGAACTACATGGAGTTTGAAATGTAGTGCAACACCTAGATCGTAAGTTCACTCACTCAGTGACTATCGAGTCATTTTGACTCCCCATTTTCATCTTTTTATTTTTACAATTTGATGTGTTTTGGGGTTTTGTAGGTGCTTCTTTCTTATTGCAGGTTTCGTGAAAAGTCCAAGAACATACAGCGACAAAGGTGACATACAACGAACATCTCACGACCCCGCAAAACTAAGCTTCACATCTTCGATTAGTCACAGGCGCCCAGAGAAGGTCTTTGGCACCCCAAACCCTACATAGGCGCCCTACTCCTGGCATTTCTGACACTCCTACATTTTTATGGGTTCGTTTGTGATGCTCTGAGTCCTATTCCATCAATTTTCTAGCTTCAATATCACTACGAATCAACTAAGTATTTTATTCCCTTCATTTGCAACTAGGGTTTCAAATTTAAATTTTTATTTGCTTGGGTCAAACTTGTACTTAATTGTTTATATCGTTGCAGATTGGCACATATTTAGATTTAGCACTTATTTGTTTGAATATTTGCATAATCAATATTTAATTCCCACATTTTCATTTCCAAGTTTACACTCATGTCTTTGTATTATCTAACATGCTAAATGCCAACTAAACAAAAGCCTTAACATCGTATTTTTTTATAAAAATACCTATTTATCGACAAAAATGACCCTTGGTTGTAACAAAGAAAAGTTTCACATAGGTTCCCGCATCATTTTCCCCATCCTTGGACTACTCCTCTCTCAAACCCCTTCTTCTTCACCCTTCTTCCTCTATCGATGTCTTTACCCCTTCAATTTCACATCTTTGATGCATCCCCTTTCAATGTTTCCATCATACATTTCACGTGTGATCGTTAGTAGGTAAAAATATTGGCTCCAAACTGTTGGAAGACGTGCACATGGAATAAATAAAGAGAAACTAGATTGCACACTATGGAGATAGTGTGTCCGTCAATATATTATGAATGAAGTAGTTATAAAATGGTTGATATAGTTACAACCTAGTTACAACCATCTCATCACTTATATAACTAATAAAGCCCTTATTTAATAAGTCTTACATTCTAATAGCCCCTCTTAAGGCTTATCATGCATAAAGTAAAAACAAACATTCCAATAAAACATAATCATGTAATCTTTAGAGGCTTTCACTTTGAAAGCAATACTATGACTAGGTAAGGCTCTATCAAGTCAGCTTCGTGACCTTCGTAAAGGTGTAGCTTCCAAGCTGAATTCCGAGTTCCCGGATTCCACCTCCCCGAACTCCCAAATCACAAATCTCCCAAATTATTGACAACCATCCATATTGAGCCATACATAAGCTCCATCAAATTGTCTCATGACCCTCGTGAGGGTATAATTCCCAAGATCCACAATCTCCTAAACTATCTCGAGCAACCATCCATACCGAGATTCATCTACTTTTGTAGACACAAAATCATGCACTTTAGGCATTATTTAGCCCGGTCTCATACTACTATTTAGAGGGTTCTCAAGTGAAGAAAGTACTAATTGATCTCACCTTTTGGCCATCTTATTCTTACCTTTTATTTCGTCATTCCCGCGTATTTTCCTATGCATGCCCACCTATTTCATAATTGTCTCGTCATTTTAGCCTAAACAGGGGCACCTGTGCCTATCTTGGGGCGTCGTGGGCGCCTGGTCCCACCTAGGGTGCCCCATCCTTGTTCCACTTTCTCGCTTCTTTTTGGGCTCTTTCTAGCTGCTTTTCATCCTTATCTTCTTCCTAGTCATCTATGTTGAGGTTAACTACAAAATTAGAGCAAGAGAACCCTATAAATATAAATTTATGAGACCATAATGAGGGGCCTAGCATCACATAATACTATCACTCCATCTAGAGTTGCATCCATTGCATCACTTGCATCCATATAGTGTCATGCATTAAGGCTAGGAGATTTGCATCAACACATACAGCATAGGGGGAATGATTTTATTTTATTCCATGCACACATACTATTACATTTTTCTATAGTTATTATTGCTCACTACTTCACAAAGTGCGACACAAGAGAAGAACACCTAGGGCACGAAATGCACACACCAGAACTACATTTGGGTCTGAAATGTAGTGCAACACTCAGATTAGTAAGCCCATTGTTATGGCAGCTGAGGTTAGTCCGACCCATTCATTTTGCATCTTTTATTTTTAGGTTTTTGATACTTCTTTCTCTTTTGCAGGTCATTCCTTCATCTTGCATTATTTCACATACCCGCACGCTTCGGCGGATCCACTATGAGAGACAAGGAGTATTTCAGGGCATCTTGTGACACTACCAAAACCAGATTCTAAGCTTTTACATAGACCAGGGTGCCTATTCTATAAATCGGGGTGCCCTGGGGCACCTAGTACCTTCTTAGGCGATGCAATCCTTATTATCTTCCAAATCTAACCTTTATGGGACCTCTCGAGTGATCTTTCCTGCTTCGAATCTACAGGTCATACCTACTACAACTTGCAACAATCTCCAAAAATCAACTAAGTCCTTTCCTTTTACATCTTTGCACATTTAGGGTTTTATTTCACTTAGTATAATTATTTACAAATATTCCATATTGTCTTAGCGTAGTTTACAACGTTTTAGTCCTCCTATATTAGATTAACTATTATTACATCTTTCTATAGAATAGTTTAATTTTAGTTAATCATTTTGGTGAACCCCACATTTCTTCATAACACCTTCTAGGGTTTTGCATTTGCATTTAGCCATCATGAGTATCTCCATCAATGAATATCTCCTTACCCATCCTAATTTGCTTCATTGTGTTCAACACCTTTTTACTACTACAAATGTTTCTGTTGACATGCATCCGATTCCATGTATAACACATCATTCTCACAACATGTAGCGTTCAAGGCTAATCCTCCTTCTGACATTCATCCCTTTGACAATGACCCACCCTCTATATTATGTCTGACATTTACAATGTTGGTGACACGCACTCTAATTGATAATGGTTTTGAGCTTAATCTGTGCCCTATGTCTTTCCTCCGGATTTAGGTCTGTCTTCTCGTGACATTAGTCCTTCTTCTATTTCACTATGTGCTTACGATGGTATCGTTTGTCCATGTCTTGGTCATGTTACCTTGCCCCTTACTATTGGTCCTAAAACTCTCCCTACGTTTTCTTTGTTATCAATTTTTCCGTTGCATACAATTGTTTATTGGGTAGGCCATGGCTCCATGCCATGCAAGCTATCGCTTCTACAGTCCATCATTGTGTTAAGTTCCTACACGAATGTGTTGAGTATACTATCTTTCGGGACCATGACCCATTCCAATATTGTGTCCATGACCTCACACTAGTCTTCCTATCCCTCGCATTGATACTACAGACGAGCCTCAACCTATGGATGACCCACCTCATTTACCACCACTCGAGGGAGCTATTTGTTTACTAGATGTTGTCCCTTCTACACCACCTCCTACTACATCTATTATTCCATATCGCCGCTTGTTTCCTCCATGGACACTACTTTCCCATCCTCATCTTCATCGTTTGTTCACCCACCATTCACTTGTACACTATTCATACATGGTTCATACTGGGAACACATTCCATTAGATCCTACTTCACCTGAAACCATATGTACACACGATGGCTTAGCTTGCTTAGGTTTTTCTGTTGTTGATATTCATCCACCGCCATACCACCCTCATTTATACCATGGGTTAGTCCATGTCACAATTGTTTATGGACTTCGTGTCTTTCATCTTGATGTCTTTCTTACACGTACTCCTACTACTACGGTACCACTCACATTAGGACAGTCCTGGCTAGACTATATTGGGGGCACCCTAGATCCGAATCATACAGACATATCCTTTCCTATGCCTTTTGGACATGTTATCATTTGTAATAGCTCTTTCCTAGGTTATACACAAAACCTCACTCATTGGTACGCACATGGTTGCCCTTTCCCTCCATTCACTGATGAAGAATATGCTATGGGCATGTATCGCTTATGTCTCAATGGCTCATTACATGATCAACCTACCACTATAGCCTACCAAGTTACTAACGCATACCCATTCAATTTCGATCTCGAGGATGATGATCTACTTGACGAGTTTACATAGTACCTTGGCACACTTTCCACCCCCTCCCCTCACGATCTCGCATCCTTTATTGTCCTTTCCTATAAGCATATCATATCACGCATCATAGCATTGTCATTACTCGATGACGCACTCTTGTGCTTCGGTTCACACTTGATTGTTGAGGGATTACCATTACACTGAACCCCACACACTACACCTTAGGCATTATACATTGCATTCCACCATACATTGTGCATCATACACCATTCATTCTACATTTATTATCCACTATACTAGTCCTCACCTATGCATTACATTCATTCAAATATCCACACACTTCGTCACATTATACACTGCACATTTTCATATCATACATTTTCTATATTATACTAGTCATCATTACCTATGAGTCTAGTTTTACATTTCATCCCTACATTCTACATTATACTAGTCCTTACCCTACACACCACATACATTATTAGGTTATCCTTACATAACCTATACATAGTCATACTATGCATTTCCACATACATTCTACATACTACGCTAGGTTCCATTATATATGGGTCTAGCTTTACATTTTATCACTACATATTCTATTTCTATCTACACCTATCACCGCATCTTACATATTACATATCCTACACACCCTACACATCCTATATTGCATTGCCCACACCACGCATTTACATACCATATTCATCACTTGGTCATTTATACTACGTTGTCTTCTATGCATTGCGCTCACCACCCTATGACGCACTTTAGTTCCTCGGTCCATACTCAATTGTCGAGGGTTTACCAATCAAATCGACCATACACTCACCATGTGACATTTCCACCCTAGTGGCATATGCTTTAGGCTAAATCGTCACCTATTTTATCATTTTGTAGTGGTATACACCTTAGGTTACATCACCACTTGCTTATTACTCATCTCATAGTGACATACATCGTAGGCTAAATTGTCACCTATTCCATCATTTTCTAGTGGTGTAAACCTTAGATTACATCACCATATACTCCTTACATCTTATAGTGATATACACTTAGGGCTAAATCATCACTCATCATTTCATCATATAGTGATATACCCTTAAGTTAAACCATCACTCATCCATTCCACAAGTCAGATATACGCTTATTTATAGGGTTCACGCACATATCTCCACATGTCGCATCTCATCACCATTGCATATACACACTCACCACAAAGGCGCTAGACACAACAAACACTACTCGACCATTTCCCGATGACGCGCTCTCTTTCACGGTTCATTATTGGGCTGCTTTGGGGGAAAAAAATGAACCTCATTGCGTATGCATTTCACTCCACTCAGGGGGGCACATTGCTCTTATCATTCCATCTTGCATTTCATTCCATCCATCCACATCATACATCGCATTGTCTTGGGGCATTTACTTTTGCTAACTAGTGTTTTGCATGATCACTTTACTACACATATTAGACAGGTTTTCTTATATGTCATTGTCTCTATCATACACACATGCACGTTCACGACTTTGTTTAGTGTGATTGCAAATACAGAGACTCTACACACGATATGGATGCTCACCTTCCCTCTTCCTATACTAGTCGTTGGGGGCATCCACATTCATCTTATCCAAGGGCTATTGTTTCATTTTGTCCTTAGCATTTTATATTGCTTGCTCATACACGCTTTGACATATTGGTTATTACTCTAACATGCTAACATGTGTTCCATGTGCAATACTTGTTTTACAGGATTACATGTTTCCATGACTACTTGTTTGTTTGTCTCTACTTGTCTTCTATTATTTGTCATTGTATGCAACATTCGTCCTTTGTTTGTGTGCACACTTGTTTGTTTGCGGCCATGATGGCCTTACGTGTCTTGCGACATCGTGAGTGATGTCCCATGTTTCAACCCACTTTGTGTAGTCTACATCTTTTCTTGTGTGTTTACACTACTTTGTTTGGTAGTTATTACATTGTCTACATATTTTACACTTGTCTTATTGCATGCATGTGTTTTTGGACTAACACTTGTTTTGGCTAGCCATCCCCTTTTGTGTGTGCTTTGGTTTCTACTAAGCGCTTTCCCTTTCCCCACAGGCAAAGTTCTACAGTCGAGTGGGGTAGGTCCTCTTTAGGGGTCTGCATTCTCCTTTCAGTGACGTCGCATGTGCCCCCAAAGAGGGGGGCATCATTGAGGGTTTTACATACTAACACAACATATTTACACCGGTTTAGTACAATGCACTTTTGCCCTTGGCATTATGGGTTTACATACAACGAGTGAGTTCAAACCAGTCTACGAACTCCATACACAGCGGCCTTTACAGGACATGGTGTCCTTTGGCATTTCTTGGGAAGTAGTCATAGGCTTGGGGTTAAAGTGGGTGTGTCTCTCTACACTACTTCGGTTAGTTGGCGTCGGATTGCCCAAAAACAGGACACTATAGAGATCTTTTCACACATTTCAACAGAAGTAGTTAAAGGTTGGAGGATACAAAGAATTTCCTCCCTATACTTCTTCAACCAAGGTGGCGTGAGATCGCCCAAAAAACTCGCAACAGTACATGATATCATTCTACACCCTTTTTCTTGATAGGGATCAGGTGCACATGTTCCATTTACACTTTCTTTTCGCATATTTTACATTTTTGTATGTTACACATTTCTATACACGTGTATTTTACACAGCATTTTTACATACATACATATTTGACTACTTGATCGTTTTCTCCTTACAAGACCTGTCATATGAGAAACAAGTAGTCAAATTGGGGGAAACAATAACAACAATGATGATGAAATCACAATGCCAACACACCACGACGGCACTTGCCTCTACTAACCATGCATGTACACTACACACCGCAGAACTACACACGCATTCCGACCTAGGTCCACTCTCATAACTTTTTATGTGCATTTTTCATCTTTATAATCCACACTCCTCCACATTTTTCTTTTTGTCATTCCATGCTTGAGTCTAGTCCATCAGCACTTCTTCTACACTCTACATGGATATCAGGTACGCATCTCTATCTACTTTATGTTATCGAGCATTCCGCTCACCAACATAAAGTGGGGAGAAAAATGTAGACACAAAATCATGCACTTTATGCATTATTTAGCCCAGTCTCATACTATTATTTAGAGGGTTCTCAAGTAAAAAAGTACTAATTGATCTCACCTTTTTGGCCATCTTATTTTTACATTTTATTTCATCATTTCTGCATATTTTCCTATGCATGTCCACCTATTTCGTAATTGTCTCATCATTTTAGCCTTGACCGGGGTGCCTGTGCTTATACTTAGGGTCGTCATGGGGTGCCTGGTCCCACTGGGCGCCCAATCCTTGTTCCACTTTCTCACTTCTTCTGTCAGGGCTCTTTCTAGCCGCTTTTCATCCTTATCTTCTTCCTAGTCGTCCATGTCGGGGTTAACTATGAAATTAGAGCAAGAGAACCCTATAAATATAAAATTATGAGACCATAATGAGGGGCCTAGCATCACATATTACTATCACTCCATCTAGAGTTGCATCCATTGCATCACTTGCATCCACATATTGTCATGCATCAAGACTAGAGATCTCGTCAACACACACAGCATAGGAGGAATGATTTTATTCTATTCCATGCACACACACTATTACATTTTTCTATAGTTATTATTGCTCACTACTTCACAAAGTGTGACTGACACAAGAGCACCTAGGGCACGACATGCACACACACAACAAAACTACATTTAGGTCTAAAATGTAGTACAACGCTCAGATTAGTAAGTCCACTTGTTGTGGTAGGCTAAAGGTCACCCACCCATTCATTTTGCATCTTTTATTTTTAGAGTTTTGATATTTCTTTGTCTTTTACAAGTCATTCCTTCATCTTGCATTATTTCACATACCCTGGTAATTCGGTCGGTAGATCTAATGTGACAGACAGGGAATATTTCAGGACATCTTGTGACACTACCAAAACCAAATTATGAGCTTTTACAGAGACCAGGGCGCTATTCTCATGGACTTAGTGCACCCCCGAGGCGCCCCAATACCTTCATGGGTGTTACGGTCCCTTATATCTTCAAATCTAACTTTTTGGGACCTCCAAGTGATCGTTCCTTCGCTTCAGAATCTACGGTCAAACTTGCGACAACTTGCGAAAGTCTCCAAAGAATCAAGTAATTCCTTTCCTTTTACATCTTTGCACATTTAGGGTTTTATTTCACTTAGTATAATTATTTACAAATATTCCATATTGTCTTAGCATAGTTTACAACATTTTAGTCCTATATTAGATTAACTATTATTACATCTTTCTATAGAATAGTTTAATTTTAGTTAATCAACTTTGTATCCTTTTTTGCCTTCAAATTTTAGAGCATCTTTATATTGTGTATTCGTCAAATCGTGTCCTCACTACCTTCTACATCCGGTGGATCTTCAACTATGGCTATACTTGGTTGTATTTGATATGTATTTACCCTTGAGCACATCATTGGCTCGAACACGACAATCAATCCATGTTGTGTGAGCTCTTTTCTTACAATAATGACATTCAATCTCTCGATTATCTTTATCCTCGATCTTCTACGAGTTTATGGTTTTGGAATAGAATGCACTTTCTTGCTAAAAATGACCTTATCCATCTTTTGTAGTTCATTTTTCTTCGGTTAGAAGAGTTGCGATCATATCATCTAGAGATTGAGATTGAATTTGACCGAGGGTAAAAACCACATTTGTTGTATTTTGAAGACAGACTATTTAATAGGATAGCTTTGGCATCCTCATCCTCAATCGCACTTTGAATTTTGCTAGTTGTCTTATCGTGGGACCTTTGCATATTGATGTGGCTTAACATAGAGACTCCTTCATCCATTAAGTTTTAGGGAAATTTTTGCATTAATTGCTTTCGCTCCAAATAATTTATTTAGATCATCCCAAATTTCCTTAGATGATTTGTCTAGGTCTACATAATGAAGTTCAGAGTCGGAGAGAGCAAGGCCAATAATAGCTTTCACTCTATCATCTCTACTTTGCCAATCTAATGATTTTGATGCATCGGTGGGCGTTGTCTCTTTCCTTCTTACAATGCCCCATAAATTTTTGTTCATAGGTTGCATTTGTATTTTCACTTTCCATGTATGAAAATTTAGACCAGAATATTTTTCTTTGGGAATTTCCATTTTAATAAAATAAAATAAATACGAGTGTGTATTTTACCAAAATGAGTAAAACAGAGAATAAAATATTGGTTCTTTTCTACAACCGTGATGTGCACAACATGTCATAAAGACAAACAATCTGAAATTTTGTTGTGCCTTCGATTTGATTCATGAATGTGATTGTATTCTTCTTGGGTTCATGTCCACAACTTTGGCTTTGTTTTAATGGTGGAAATGCCTGTGAAATTTCAACGAAATGGGCGAAAAATGGCTCGCGTAGTATTTTCTTTTGAAAGAAAAACAAATAGTGAAACCCAACTATAAATGAATGGCTCATGGAGTGTATTTTCCTTTGAAAGAAAACACGACCTCAATTTAACTCATTGCAAGCCCTTTCGCGACTTTGTTTGCTCCTAATTCACGACTTTAAACTTGGTTTTTCTCCTTGCACGATTGTGATATTGTGATTGATTTTTGTGTCCTCATAACTCACGAATTTTACACAATCTTGCTTGCCCTTTCGACCACTTGTAGACTTTGAGACTCGTGACTTTATTTTGTGCCCTAACTGGTACTCTCAACTACTTGTTTTTTGCCCTCACGAAAATGTGAACTCGAAAATCAAAATGAAAATCTTCACGAACGTGCCCTTGATTTCATTCACTTCGATTCACTGCGTGCCCTAATGGGATTGATCTTCTTCCCTTCTCTCTTTCCTCGCACTTGTCTTGCTCTGATACCAATGTTGGAAGACGTGCACAAGGAAGAAATAAAGAGAAAGCAGATTGCACACTACGGAGATAGTGTGTCCGTCAATATATTATGAATGCAATAATTACAAAACGATTGATATAGTTGCAACATATTACAACCATCTCATCACTTAAATAACTAATGAAGCCCTTATTTAATGCCTTACATTCTAATACAAGCTCCATCGTATACTTAAAGATATTGAAAGTCAAAAGTGTGTGAATTGAAGGTTAGACATATTGTATGTTAAAACTCTTGGCATGATGAAGTACACTAAACTCGCATAAATAATACTAAATAAAATACGCCAGACCCCATTTTTCCTTTTTACTTTTAAAAAGGGATCTACATACCTATTGCCGTCCAACTCGCAGGTGGAAAAAACAAAACATGGGGAAAGGGGTAATCCACAATGCTCCATGGATTTTATGGGCTTTGTTAATAACAATTTTATACGTTAGCTGACCAAACAAACGGACAATTTTTTTACATTTAACTTTAGCACAAAATGATCAAATGGTAGATTTTAGTCAGCACCATGTACATATGGTTATAATTTACAACTTGGATGAATGCAATATTTGTGGGATATATTTTCAGGAAAATGGAAATCCAAGGAAACTGGTTGTGGATATGTATGATAATACTTTCTATGGCAGTCGACACTTGCTCCATACTCAACCATGCTACCATTCACGCTAATGAACATATAGCATTCGTTGAAAGCCAAAATTCTAATGTTTCTGAAGATGGGTATCCGCAAGTTTTTTTGAGGTTTCTAGACCAATTGGTGTCTCTCCTGGGCAAAACTTATGCTCTGTAATGGTTCTGCAGCATGATTTTGGATATACTTACAACAAGCCTCCTGTAACAGCTGCATACATACCAGCTAAGGAATGCATTGGAAAATGGAACAGAGCTGTCCTGGAATGGAAGGCATCATGCAAGGGAAGGCAGTTTGATAGGATTGCTGCAGTGTGGTTGAGTGGTAGTGAGATTCTTAGGACCTCCACTGCAGAGCCCACACAAAATGGCATTGAATGGACCGTAGAGAAGGATATCACCAGGTATTCTGCACTGTTGAAAACCAATCAGACCTTGGTTGTTGAGCTTGGCAATCTCGTTGACAAGACTTACACTGGGATTTACCATGTTAACATCACTCTTTATTTCTACAAACTTCCAAAACAGAAAGATGACCTGACCGTACCCTACTCAGGTCCAGCAGATCTTATCTTGCCAATCTCAAATCCATCTCCTGACAATGGTGGGTATTGGTTTCACATACAAAATTCATCAGATGTTCAGTCAAGGGAGTTGCAGTTGCCCTTGAATGTTTACAGGGCAGTGCTTGAAGTCTTTGTGTCTTTCCATGAGAATGATGAGTCATGGTACTCAAATCCCCCAATGCTTACACTGAGGCCAACAATCTGACCAATTTGCCAGGAAATGGAGCTTTCAGAGAGTTGGTGGTGCTTATAGACGGTTTAGAAGTTAGTGCAGTGTGGCCTGTTCCTGTAATATTCACGGGGGATAAACCCTTTGCTCTGGAGACCTGTTGTAGCTATTGGGGCGTTTGATCTTCCTACATATGACCTGGAAATCACCCCTTCCCTGGGGAAATTGCTAGATGGAAGGGATCACATATTTGGCTTCAGAATGACTGATGCTCTTAATGTGTGGCTTATAGATGCAAATCTGCACCTTTGGATGGATGATAAGAGGGCAATGACAAAGGGAGAACTAATCAATTATGATGTTCCATCATATAAGCTAAGTCTGAATTCGGATTTCAAAGGTTTAGAGGGGATCTTCAAAACATATGCTGAAAGACAGATATCTTACACAGGTTGGGTGGAATCATCTCATGGAAATCTCACTACACAGTTCATTCAGAGGTTCAATTATAACAACAAATTGAGTTTTGAGAACAACGGTGAGGTACAGATTGTGGAACAAATCATAAGTGTCACTTCTCAGATTACTGTGCAGACACCATCAAAGGTGGTACTTTCTACCCAAGTTTCAAGTTCATTTCCCATGTATCTATATCTTAAATCAGTAGAGGAAGGCAATGGCACATCTATGGAGACTGCAAACATTTCGATGGCAATCAAAAGGGAGATTTCCACTGTTACACCTTCTGGAAGCACATTCAGCTCTCTCAATAATAGTCAAGATGCACAGGGCTATATATATGTTAAGAACAACCTAGTAACCAGTGGATTGGGCAGCACCCAACAGATATACACTTACAAAACCACTGAAGGCTGTTATCTTAGGAACCTTAGTGTGAGAAACTATACATTTCTTAAAGACAATGAAGACAGCTTGTGTGGGACCATACACAAATCATCTCAGAAAATGTCCAAAATTGATAAGCCAGTTGGATGTTAGACGTGAAGGTCTTATATGTAGTTCCCGTTATTTGGAAAGGTAGGATTGTCCTGTAAATTTTAATTAACTAAGAATTATGCAATATATGACAATATTTATTCAGCTCCGGGTCATCTTTTGGAGTGTATTAATCATTCAACTTTTCAATCTTATCACTGCATATGAGGATTCAGATCTTAGCAAAACAAGTAATATCATCAAAGATCTGATGCTTTCACAGTTCATAGAAATAATAGAGAGATATTTGGAAGAACTGTGAGCAGTTTTTCAATTTAAATTTTGGATCATCTCCTATGATCCATCATCAGGAAAAAATAATATCATTTTCTGCGCCTCCTTTGTCTTCTTCATTTGCAATTTTGAATTCTTGTCATGCTGTGCCTGCCATATCAATTTCTCCTATGCACTCTGCAAGGGCAGATATGTTGGTTCTGAATATGAAAGAGCTTGAGGTAAGAAGCTCCAGCATTCAGAAAATCGTGAGTAGGACTAATTTTATTTCTTACGAATAATGTCTATTTTCCATACCACTACAATTAAACTACAGTATAGGCCTGTGTGATTTTTTCCTATGTTTCTTTCACTTCCAATACTAATTAGCTATGTTGCCAGGATACGGATACAAGTATCGGTTTGGATATGGATACGATACGCGGATACATCAATTTTAAAAAACCCTTGGATACGATACGTCTTGGATACGTCTGTACATATATATTAAAATTTATATATATATATATATATATATATAATTTTTTATGTACATCTACTCATTTTACTCATTTTTTAGTCCATAAAAAACTGAAATAGTAATACAAAACTTGAATCAATGTTCAAAGCATTCAATATACAGTTACTTAAGACTTTGCATTTTTATTGATCATGTGGCTGCCATACATATGATATACGAATATCATGTCAACATGAATACGAACAAAACTTGAAATTTGAAAAATATACTAGGATCCATGTTCAAATTTTCAAAACATACAATATACTTAAGATTTTACATTTCATATTTACTGCAGGATACGTATTTACTTAAAAATGAAATAAAACTTAAAAAAAATGAAATAAAACTTAAAAAAGACATATTTACTGCAGGATATGTGCCTGATACGTCACGGATACGTCTGTACATATCCGTGACATATCTTGATGTATCCGGTACGTATCCGGCACGTATCTGTATCCGATACGTATCAAAGGGGATACGAGGGGGTCTTGGGCGTATCCATGCTTCCTAGCTAATTATAAATAAATAGAAGTATATCAATAAGTATTTTGGTCGTCTATCTTGCTCCTGTTTTCAAAGAAGAACAATATTACATGCTCTTCAGAGAAGACAAAAGCATGTGCAACTCCTCCATCATCATTTAAATGTGAAATTAAAGTTTATAGAAATTAAAATAATTTTCCCTGCACTTCATCATCTACGTTTGCAATGGGCGAATCAATTTTCCTTTTGACATGCTATGTAGATCACATTCTTTTCCTTTATAGGCATTGATTGTCTGCCATCAAAATATTGTCTTATTTATGTATGTGATGGATCTAAACGGGTAAACACTCTTATCAATTTCCATTCTTCATATTGTTCATAGCAATAAATAGGTACTGAAATGTTGCTAGATGTCTACAGATGTAAACTGCAGAAACAGTTATTCTAATATTGTCACATTTATGATTGAGCACAAAAGCCATTGCAACTCTTTATTATGTAAATTTTTGGACTTTCTTTTCATTCTTGAAAAATATCATTCTTATTACTAGATATTCCCTTAAAAGGATTTTTCATGATTTAATTTAAGATGCAACCATGTTTGAAACTTGGAATAGGACAGCTCCTATCCAGCTAATATCAGAGGACGTCATCAGATAATTTAGGTTTGTTGGGCATTGTTGGAAGGAAAATGCTTTATATGAAACACCATTTGAAAGAAACCCATGACTTGTTTGTGAAGATTTGGTGACATTTAAAATAAGAATTAACACAGGCTGCCACCTGATCATTACAGATGGATGACAAGACATAGGAAGCAAGGAAAGTCAACATGGCACTCCCAGTTTCACAGTTACATCGGAGCTCGCCACCATAAGAAAATCCTGGTCTAGACTCCTCCCTCAATTTGTACAATTTGCTTATTATACAGATTTTCCTGTCTACAATAAATGCTAATTTCCAGGGGGAAAGAAATTAGCTTAATTCTCAAAGCTGGAGGAGACTACATGTCCACATTGATGAGCCTTCCTCAGCAAAATCAACCGAGTGCCTATGGAAAACTCAAAATTAATTAACTTTGTAAAAGAAGTGGGCTCCGCTTGTGTGGCATCAAAACGGCATATTACCTGCTACAGATCAAAAGTGCAAGATCCACGAGCAATTTGAATGCTCATTTTAAAGGCTACTCCCTGTCCACTGCTCTAGAGGTTTCCTCAAAACAGTCTCCTTTGGATTTCCATAAAATTTTGAAGACATTGATTCAAACCTTCAAAGGATCAGATCACTTTAAAATTTTCATAACGTCTTCTAAAATATCAAGAATGAGACACTAACAGCTTATTCAGGCATGCCGAGATCAATATACCTTTCTTTAACAATATAGGCCCAGCCAGATATGTAAGACCGTCAAGAATTGATAGCTTTATCTCACGTATTTGAAAAGAGATAAGAAATTATAATCAATTCCAATTTTGGGAGAGGGTGAGACAAAATCAACTCCCCACATTCACGCTGCTTAAATGTTGGAAAATGTTAAAAACAATTTTTCTCCTGCAACTGCAAACCAAAGCTCCAGGTCACTAAAAAGCTAAACTAAGAAATTTGTCCAACTATTGTTCTGCACTTGTATGTCCACGTCTCTAAAACACACGAGACATTTACAGATTGAACTTTTTTACATTGGAATTAAAAGGTTTACAAAACAATTTGAAGTTTAATCTTGAGGATATCCAACCATAATAACCATTTTTGTCAAATCAAAACTTGCAAACAGTGTACACTGTACACCCTAAGTTGAAGAGTCTAATTTAGTATTTTTTTCCAATGTGAGAAACTCAAGTTTCCCACAACAGCTAGACTCAATATTCCTATGTGCATCTAAAGTTTATCATTTCTCGTGTAAATAAAATATTATATTAGTTGCTACTTAATGCATACAATATGATCTAAAGATGGTTCTATGTTCTCTGAAGGGAGGTAAAACCATGAGCAGAGCATTCTTCTGATCATTTCCTTCTTTCCTACTTTGTCGCCAATTGCTTATACTTCTCGTATTCCTCTTATTCTTTATGAGTAAAAGACACCATCATTGAATGCTTCGTGGGTTTTATCCCCATCCTCAACCTTAGTTTACTACTATTTAGTCTTTTCCACCTTCCTAATTCCTCTAGAGCACTAGCCTTCGCCTCATTTTATTAAAACCTCTCATATCCTTGCTTTTCTTTCAAGCTAAACCTCACTCTGAAAGCCTCCAGCATTCAAATCTACCTCAACTATTGGAGCTTCAATCATCTCTGGCACTGTTACAGGCAAACCGATGACTCGTGACTTTGTTTGTACCATGTCCTACATCTGAACACCATACATTTAGGCTACAGTTTACCTCCAAGTTTCCAGTGCACACCTTATAAATAGTTCATGATGTAGACTGTCCTCCTCACAAACAATGAGACATCAAGTTTCAGCTTAGATTATTTGTTTTTGTGGGATTTTTACTCATGTTGTTTTTAGTCATTACCGAAATGATTTCCATAAGTAGTCACTACTCTAAACTGATGGAACTTACTAATGAGTTCCCAATATTTTAAAGCTTCCTCTCCCCAAAAAAATGCAAGAGTAGGTTTCATAGCCTCACCCATACAAGAATGGATGATAAGATCATTGTCAATGGATGAAAATGAAGCAGCCAAGGCTTCAAGAGCCAATCTCCTCTTCCCAAATCAAGCCCCTCAACTATACAATAAAAACAGTCAAAACAAGGGAGTAAAAATATCTTACATTAATGGACCAACCAAAATTTGAAAAATGATTGTTTGGCCCATGGTAAAGAAGTATATTTCCACGTGGATTCCAAACTTCGAATTCTAAGGAGGCACATAAAGTATGCCAATAATAATAGAGAAATATATGTATTAGAAGAGAAAGCAAATTTTAGAGGAATCTCACAAAGTAAATGAACAAGGTAAAAATTAAGGATGTTGATTAATAATGATGATTGTTGGCTAGATTTTCTGCACAGCTGAAAACCTAGGCAGTCATGAGATAAATCTCCCTCATTTACCGGTGAGGCTCCCGTGTAAGATTTTGTCAGTTTATATGTCCTAATATCTATCTGTTGGTATTACTTTAACCGTGTAGCTCATGAACCATAGCTATACGGTTCTGCAACAAGTAAGCAGCTGTAAAAGAAAGGAAAAATCTGCAGAAGAGGAAAATAATAGGAAACGGAAGAAAGTAGAGAGGATGTGCAACCCAAGCAATAGTTTACAGAGTTGATTGCATGCACATAGATTAAAACAAATAGATCATTAAGCACAGAATTCAAAGCAAAGGAAACTTTTAGATCTAGATCTAAAATAACACAAAGTTTATGAACAGATCTAGAAAGAAAGTAAGAAGCAAAATGCATCGTTGACACAAAGTTCTCCGGAAATCTCTTCTATATTCCTTTGCTTGCAGAAATCAGGGGTTTCAGCTCAAAGTCTGGAACACAAGAATGCTGATTACAAATTCCGATCCTTTAACCCGTAGGTTCTTCCTCTACTTATAGCACGTAGAGGGGAAATTACAAATGGGAGACTATAACTGAACTAGATCATAAACAAGAAGTAAAGAGAACATCTGGCAATCATCTTCCTTTAATTCCTCTCTTAGTGACATGCATCAGGAGTTCAAGTCAAAATTGTGCACATTTGTCACTTAACTCAAAGAATCATTCCAAATAACTTAAAGTAATGGTTTTCAAACCAATAACTTTTAAGTTTACAATTACATCCAGGGACATAAGAAATAAGAGAAGGAAGATCTTTTAACTGTAACTTCTACACTTTCTTTTTGTTTTGATACTGAATATACTTTTCGAACATATAGTTCAACAATTTCCCATCTGCTTTAGCCACAACTTCTTTCTCTGTCTTGAATTGTAGCAATCCTTCGCTCAAAACTTCGATGCTCGCTTCCACCTCCTTCAAACTAGGCCCGAACTTCTTAATGTCTGATTGCAGCGTTACCAGCTTACTGATTGAATTCATCGTGAAAGGCCTAACAGCTTCATCAATCCTCTCTTGAATCATCAAAAGAGAGCCTTCCAGGGAATCAGGCACTTTGTTGGGAATGGTCCTTTTGTATGAAGAAACATTCCCAACCACTTCCTCATTGGTGAAAGCAATTACATTGCTTGACAGTGACAATGCCATATCCTCGAGCACCCGCATTCTTTTCAGCATAATTCTGAAGATCTCCAAGCGGAAAGAGACTGTGAATTCAAGTTGCTTCCCCTTTTCAACCGATCCATCAGGCACAATTCGTTCTGCAATCAAAACCTCCTTCGGCAGCTTATTTATCTCGACCAAAGTGCCCAGGTTACTTTCAGCCACTGTATTCATATCTACCGTGCTTGTCACCAGTTGCTTCAGCTGAACTAATGCATCCTTCATAACCTTTAGACGAACTGGCACCTCCCTGAGTTGTACAGAAGCTTGGCGAATGATTAGGCTCTTCCATTCGTCGATAGCTCTAACTTGGTTACCTGCATTTTCCACTTCCTGCATCAGATGATCACTCACCTGCTCATGTGCTGAAATTGGCTGAGAGAAAGGTTTGGCAACCTTAGCAATGATCTCGCACAACTGGGAAACCTGCTTTTGAAGTTCAACTTTTTCTGCCTTCTCTTTGTCAAGCTTAAGGAATAAAGCATTTATCAGTGTCTGCGTGTCTTGCTTTAATCCTTCAGTAGTGGTTTGACCTATCGGCACTTTGGTCACTGTTATATCTGTTGCCGTAAGCTCGCTCTTCTGCTTTCCTTCTGTCGGAACTGATACCTCAGCGAACTTTTGCCCTGATTCTTCAATAATCAACCTTGAAGTCACCTTAGCAACTTTAGGTCTTCTGTCTTTTCCGCCCAAACTCAGGAGCAACTGCAAGTCATGTTCCTCCAAGTTGATCTCCTCTCTAGCTTCCGGGACTGACTGTGAGGCCAACCACTTTGAGAAATTGCTTCTCGGAGAATGAGAAGTCGTTGAATGCACCACCATCTCGTGCTCTGGTTCCTCTCCATCCGAAATTGCTACAGTGTTGTGACTGCCGTCTTCTGAATTGTCCAAAGACAATGCTCTTTCAAATTCTGCCATCTGCAACTTTAGCGTTTCTTCAGGAAGAGGTGAAGATCGGAGTGGCTGAGGAGAGAACACAAATGTTGCCAGATTCAACAGAGGAACGACAATATCTTGCTGAGGTTCACAGGCTGGTGAAGTGTGGTGAGTTGACGCTGGAGAAGTCAAAACTAGCACCATAGCCATAGAAGTGACCTTTTCCTGTGTATGAGACTTTTTGTGCACTTTAAGCTTTTTAGGCCTTCTGCTGCTTTCTCCCTTGTGCTTCCTTTTGATGGAGTCTCTTGCACTGAGGTTGCCTGTGATCTGATTCATCAAAGCTTCATCAAGGCAATATCCCTTTCAACAACCGCCCGAGGTGTTGACTGTAACCGCCATGATCTTTCCTCGATCGTGTGGCAGCCACCAATGTTCTCCTGAAGAGCAACTCTATCCCCTCCCATCTGGTGGTATGAGTCAAGTAACACAAGCCCATCGTCTATGAGATCCACAGTATCCGTGTTAATCCATAATCAAACACTTGTCGCGTCGATAACCTACTGAAGTCTTTCTTTCTGACTTCGTACTCGCTTTTGCACTTCATCCAAAAGTCTTCTAACGAAGGCACATGCGAGTATTCCTGAGATTGTCTTCCTTGCTACCCCATATGGATCTAAGTTCAGTGTCTTTGGGAAGAACTCATGCTCACACTCAGAGAACATCTCAACTTCAATTCCTTTGGCTTTGTGAATGCTCTAGCAGCTATAATAGCCCACTATGATTGGAAAAAACACTGTAGACTTGTGCCACTTTGATTGTAGGTCATGCATCTCTACGAGTTGTCTGCACAACTCCATGATGACCAATTTGTCACTTGGATATCTGGGCAACTTAACTGGTTCTCCTAAAAAGTCGGTTACCCTGAGGTATGTGAAGTCTGCAAACTGGATGAAGATACAACCATGCTTGGGATACAGCTTCCCAAGCTTCCTTGCTCACCCTGTTGGTCTTCAAATCACTGTTCAACTTGCAAATGAATTCATAGAAGAATCCATTGTTGACCACCTTGTAATCTTTATTGCATTCAAGCACAATCATGGGTAGCACTCAAAAATAGGATCCTTCGAGAGTACGCCCCGTCTATCCAACTTGGAAAAGATACCCTGCGAGGCTGCTGCATATACCAGGTAGGAAGTCATCTTGAAGTTGTATGTCCGCCTCACACTTCGGAGCTGCTCACCGATGTTGTCACTGATGATCTCCGCCCAATTGATTATTGAATCTGCTTTGTTGATCTCAATGGTCCTGATGAAGGCATACATCCATGAGCGGAAGTTGTGAGTGTTAGCTTCTCCATTTATCCTGCATAGCAATTTGGTAATATCATCCACTTCCTGCACCAGATTGGATCGTGGAAGAGTCCTCGGGAACTTCGATGGAGATCTGGGCTTCTTCATATACCTGTTGTTCATTATGCCCACACAGTCTACTTTGTGCTTCTCCCATTTGCCGCGTCCAACATGTTGATTGTAGTCACCACCGGTCGTGTTGGAATCTTCAGACAATAATTGATAAATTGTGCGTCCAGCCAGATTATTGTCTTTCCCGCAGCATCCCGATTGATTTGGATAGTGGATGGTACGACCTTGCACATTCCATGACGAATTCAGGCAACTGAGCTGTGACTAGGAATGTTGAAGCTCGAATGATTCCACTTGCTCTTTACTGCCCGCATGAGAGATGTCTTTCCAACCCTGGATCTGTCAATCAATTCGAGAGGGGTTTGGGGCCTAGATCCGTATCACCGATATCAACAAATCTGGAAGCAATGCATGGTTCCGCTGATCCTTCTCTTTCATCCCGCTTTATCATGGTCGGAGCAATCTTTGTCTGAGCAACTCTTTTTCTTTTTATTCTCCGGAATTCTTTGCAATTGGTGCAGATCTGGGAATTTCTTCAGATTCGGAAGATATATTCAATGTATCTGACATTGATTTGAACTCCCTTTCACTTATATAAGCACCTGTAATGAATACCTGCAATTAATTCAGACAAAGACGGAATCCAGAGCATGAACACTTGATTTTTATCACAAAAATCTGCATATAAAGCCCGCTGCCCTAAAATTTGAGGCTTTGCTTGCATGCAAAGCAAGCATAAATATTTTTAACTTCACCTGGGCACTTATACCAATATGCAGATAATTAACCAAGCTTAAATCAAGCTCCTCCAACCCTAGGCGCCAAACTTTGAAGCTTTCCGGCAATGAAAAACACTTTTTTATGCAAAAATCCTCCTTCCTTGGGCGCCAAAACTGTCCGGGCTGCAATCCTTTGCTAAAAGAATTAATTACTTCTTTACTATGGCAGCCCATGCTTATATAACTCTCAAGCATTCTATTTTTAATAATTGCCCCTCCTATTCCTGGCAATTAATTAATAAACAATGATGTTTATTCACCCAAATTGGGCGCCTATTTTTGCATGTTGCTGGCTGCCATTAAATAAATTTAATTTATTTATTTTTAGCATGCTACCTTCAGTTCACTTTGGCTTATCATCATGCATTGACTTTCTATTTATCCAGGGCGCCAAAATTAGGAATAAAAGCAATTAATAAATGCCATTAAAAGCATTATTTAATGCCCAAAGGGGTCGCACTTTTTAGCATGGGTGATTTCTAAATTTAAGAAGTCAACTTTGATGGGATTATTCACCCTGCACTGCAGCTCTAAAAATCCCTTCATTCACTTAAGTTGTTTGACTTCCATAATGGGAATTTTTACCTGCAAGGCGTAAGAAATTCCCGCCGCGCCGCACTAATTTTCCCATCGCAGCTTAAGTGACTTTGACTTCATGGGAATTTTCACCCTGCAAGGCAGGTAATAAATTCTCACCTGCTTGCCGCTACCAAAAATCCCATTGCAGCTTAAACCTATTCATTCCCAAAAAGTGCGACTTGCCTGGGAGAGGCTTTTTGTGCATGACTTCATCATTTTTGGTTAGAAGCTTGCATTTTGAGGTTGATTCCTTCTGGCGCTGTGTTGGTAGATGATCTCCAGATGCTTCGGGCAATTAAACAGACTATACTGGCGAAAGAATTGACCTAGGGGAATTTCACAGAGAAACCGAGGAGAAACCGAAGAAAAATGCAAAAGAAATAAATAAAAGCGAAAAACGTTGCCAGAAGTTGCAGACAAAGCTCAGGATTCATTTCTGATGAAAACCCTATTGATATATGTGAATATTGGCATGCGAAACTTCAACAGGGTTCAACTGGAGCACAATTTACTTCAAACGGGCACTATTTATTTAATAAATAATTAAATAAAAATTTCCCGCAGACAAAACTTGGCGGAGGGATAAAACGAGTTTGGGCATCTGGGTATTTGTCGAAATTGGCTCATATGATACACTGGGAATATCCTAACATAATACAGACATCTTCTGGCAATAAAAACACAAAAAGACCCGTTATTTTAAAAGAACAAATTTTTTTCCAAATGGGTAGTCCCAGATTTCAGGGTGAAATATGGGGACACCAATGATAGAATCCCTAATAGAATTCAAATTTTGTACATCGCTGTATAACTCAAAAGGAAAAGTGGAGCAAAACCACTTGCTTCTTGTGATGCTGTAGCTCTTCATAATTCTTGTAGTTGTAGTCTAAGGTGCTTAAAAGTAATTACAGAATTCAGTGTTTCTAATAAATAAAATGTAACCTTATACAAGCAAATTGAATTTGAAATATAAGAAAAAACTCTTAGCTTTCCTCTTTATGGTAAATCCTTCGACTAGGAGCACTTATATATACTGTTAGTACAGAGCCAATCAAAAAAGCAAAACAGAAGTTTTTGAAAATTGGAAAATATTTTGTAACAATGAACTCCAAACAAAACTCAAATTTACAAACAAGGCTGTAATCACATAGATCTTACCTCCTGTTCAATTAATCGAAGTTTTAACTCAATAAAGGGGACTTTCTCTACTTCAGTAATGCACGGGGCATTCATAGCTTAAGCTCTACCCTACTGAAAAGATTTTCTATGGACCCCATTATCAGTCTTCCAACAAATACTTCCAACATAACAATTCTATCTACCATATGTAGCAGCATAGAAGATAGCTGTTAATGGATTGGTCATAACAGCATGACAGGCAAATGGTGAAGAAGAGCAAACTTTGTTTGTACGAATTTTTATCTATTTCTCCGATGCCTCTCCAAGTCAAGTCATGGAACTGGAAGTAGGCACAGAGGATGTCAATTTGCTTTCTCACCTCTCCAACATAGATAGGGGATAAAATTAAAAGAAATATTGTACTACATATAAAGAAATTATATTAACATCCAAAACTGACCAAAGTAGGACCTAGGTCAAAGGGACTCAAAAGAACCAGTTACAATAGAGAAGAATAAGGGCAAGAGGACCTCAAGCTATGAAAGTAACTAAACACAAAAGCTAAAGGAAAATAACAAAGCAAGAGAGATTAAACTGAAAGAGGTTAAAACGCATGATCCATAATATTTGAGGGAGAGAAGGCCGTCCCAATGAAGCAATTAAGAATGGAGTTGAGCAAGACTGAAACATGCAACTGGGAAAGAATAATTACAATAGCAAATGCCAGGCAGAGAGAAAAACACGAGTTATTGAATATTGGTATTTTAAGTCTAACCTATGAAGGCTAATATTGGACATTTTGCAATGAAATGCTGTATTGGACTTGATGGAAAAATAAATAAATTATCAATTTACAATCTGATGCTAGTTTTTAGGTTTCCCTTGCAATTTACTATTTTGTCAATAACAAAGCAAGAGAGGGTAAACCAAAATTGGTTAAAACCCATGATCCATAATATTTGAGGGAGGGAAGGCCCTCCCAATGAAGCAATTAAGAATGGAGTTGAGCAAGACCGAAACATGCAACTGGGAAAGAATAATTACAATAGCAAAAGCCAGGCAGAGAGAAAAACATGAGTTATTGAATATTGGTATTTTAAGTCTAACCTATGAAGGCTAATATTGGACATTTCGCAATGAAATGTTGAATTGGACTTGATAAGATAAATAAAAAATTTATTAATTTACAATCCGCTAGTTTTTAAGTTTCCTTGCAAATTACTATTTCGTTTATATATATATTGGACATTTAAAAACACAACTTATTGAATATTGGACATTTTGCAATGAAATGTTGTATTGGACTTGATAAAAAATAAGAATTTTATTAACTTACAATCTGAAGCTAATTTTAAGTTTCCCTTACAACTTACTATTTCGTATATATATATATATATTGGACATTTTGAAATGAAATTTTGTATTGGACTTGATAAAATAAATAAGAATTTTATTAATTTACAATCCAACGCTAGTTTTTAAATTTCCCTTACAATTTACTATTTCATTGACATGTGTGTGTGTGTGTGTCCATTTCCCATAGAGAGACAAACACAACTCATTGAATATTGGTATGTTAAGTCTAACTTATGAAGGTTAATATTGGACATTTCGCAATGAAATGTTGATAAAATAAATTAAAAAATTATTAATAAACAATCTGATGTTAGTTTTTAGTTTCCCTTATAATTTCCTATTTCATTGATATATATATTCTACATCTGCATTTCAAATTTTCTATATTTAAGGGGTCCCGTTTCTGATGTTGTCAAGCAGGTTTCCAAGTTTTGGATAGGTTAGGTTCCAAGGGATAATTTAGATGGTATTCATGTCATGCATGTGGTGATACCACATCCTCTTTCACATTAAAGAATTGAGGCACATAAAGAAGATTCATGCCCCCACTGTAACTATATGAGGCCAACAGCTGAGAGCTTGTCCTCTCGGGAGGCTAAGCCATATCCCCATATAGCGTAGGGCCCCCATAGATCCCCTATAAATTGAGAGGGGGAACAGGGGAGGGGATGCGTGAGGCCATCTATAGTTATCAAATATAGAGAGTGGGGGCATACATCTAGATAGGACCTCGACTTCCAGTAAGCAGTCAACCTCTCTATATCCTGGCCATTCCCTATAGAAATAGATACAGTGGAACAGAAAGAAAAGTTCAAAAAGAACCTCATCCTCCTGACTATAGGAAACCCTCAAAATCCAAAGGGAAGTATCACCTTGAAGGATTCCATAATTACTCCCCTTTCAGAATTTACTCGGGAAAATGAGAATTTAATCGCCAAAAAATTGATTTTACAAAAGAAAGTGAAAAGTAAGCATATAATAAGGAACCAAGAACAGAATCAGAAGAAGAATTTCAAAATCACACACTTGCAACTAATGCCAAATAGTCCCAGTCCCCAGTAAGAGAGGGGGAACTTCTAGGATCTGGAAATGAGTTGTGGTTAAACATTTTCTTTTAGCTTTTACCTCTCTTAGTTCTCTTTGTTCATTGTCTTTTGCCTTCTTCCCCAACCTCAGCTCCCGCACTAAATGAAAAACTTCGGTATGCAATGCGTATTTACTATCTTATACTTGTTCTTTTGTACATCTAGATTCTACACTATGATCTTTAGATATGCCTTGTAAGGTGTTTGAACATTAAGTTCATCATAACTCCTTAATGCAAAATCTGGTCAGGGCTAAGCGGCTACTAAATGATCCAGCAATAGACCTGTACTACACCAGATTTGATTTGCAGGCAAACTGCTATATATATATATATATAGTAGTCCTTTTTTTTTGGAATATAACTATTTGGTTTTTTTTAAATGATTTTATGTTTGACAAGTGAAACCTTTTTATTCAATGATTATACTATCTAAAGCAAGATTAGATTTATTAGATTTAAACAAATTCTCTCATCAAGAACAGGACTGAAATTGAAAGGGTTGTAGTCCAACTGGTGAAGATGATGGTTGCATATAACCATCCACTAGGGCACAAATCCCTTTAAATGCACCAGAGCGGAACAGGAACAGATAGGGCCAGGGTTGGTTCCTGGGTGATTTTGACAGACTGGATTCCCCCTAGTCATGGCATCTTAGCCAAAGGAGGTTTTGATAAAGATGTACGCTTCTCAGCTTATAACTCAGTCTGTAATCCATAAACATGGACAGAGATGCCGATATCTATGTGTACCAATTCAGTAATTTTCTATGTTCCACGGGGACGCGTCCCCCTGCCCTTTAGGGCCGTCCCGTACCAGGGACGCGTTTCGAAACTTCGGGGACGGGGCTTGCAGCCCTTGGGCGTTTCAGTGTAACTATTATTGTAATTAATACTTCAACCTTATGTGAAATCTCAATTCAGCTCCAATTTTATGTATTAAGGTTCTATATTTGAAATTTTGTTGTGTGATGAATGATTTATCAATGTTATCATATAAATATTTGAAATTTCCTATATTTTTTATATTTTCCTTTATTTTTAATAAATTAATAGCCGTCCCCTGCCGTCCCCTAAAAAAAGGCCTCCAAAAAAATCCGTCCCGGAAACACGTCCCCGTCCCCTGCCATCCCTGTCCCGGAAACTTGGTGGAACATAGGTAATTTTCCATTGGGAAAAAAATAGGACTCAACTTCCAGCTTAAAGCTATGGCCATTAGATGAATTCAAAAACCATGAAATATACTTAGCTCCTTTCGCTTTATCCAGACGGCATCAGATCAAAAACAACCACCTCTAATAAGTTTTGAAAGGTCATCAGTCAATACCCCAGGTACCAAGCTGCCTGAATCCTTAAATGACCAAGATGATTGAGGCGCCATCTAAGGGTTACATAGAGATGAATGAGCTGTGAGATGATTACAACTTCCTTATGAATGAGAATGCATTTAGTTTTCAAGCAAGGGAAACCAATCCTCCCGTAGAACATCACTGAAAGATCCCCTCAAGTGCTGAACGAAATTGTAATATGACATATCAAAGAAATTGCATTGCATGCACCCTCAAACTGTGTTATAGTTTGTAGGAACAGTTCATCTTTGTCAAAACGATCCGCTCTGTTACAAACAAACTTCTCAACTATAAACTGCACAAGAAAAATACGAACAATTGTTTTCCATTCCCATCAACTGCCGTGATTGCACGTGCACTTGCACCCAAATTGGAGCTTATGATGTTCAGCTGTTAAAATGTACCAAGCAGAGAAGCTGCATAACTTAACAAAAATCCACATTAGAATTGATGTTATTTACTCCGTCATACAGCACAGATATATCATATTCCTTCTCACACAGTCTTGTTGACCCCAAGGTTGCGCACACCATGCGAAGGGAGTGATTTTGACTATAAGACAATGTGCAAAGGAACAATGTGTGCTGAACATGAAGAAGGTAGCAAAGGGTCTACGCAGAACAAGCCAAGCAGACTAAGGAAGGTGAGGGATATCCATGAAAGAGAACTGTCGCGTAGAGCTACCGAGTGGGGAAGCTATGCAGCCTAATGGGTGTCAAGTCTCGAGGAGAAGGAAGCTTACGTTGCTTAGCACAGAAGTTATAGGTGATGTTAATCACACCCAACATTATGGTTCCATTGTTGGGACCCTTTTTGCCAGAAGGACAAAGGTCAGCAGATTGAATGACAGGGCATCACACTATATTGCGTGAAGGTATGGTCAGATGACTTTATAGGCATATTTTGGTTTTGTTTGCGAAGATAGTGAAAGAATGCAATGATGAAGATGTTAGTTGAATGGAGTGTTGATTTCGTGAAAATGGAAGGCTAAACCTAGGCAGCACATGGTCTAGGACGTGAGTAGGCTGAGGGAGAGTGTCAAATTGCAAAAGTAGAGGGCGACATGAAGAATTCTCAAGAAAGGGAAAGAAAGCTGTGTATATATAATGAAGGTAGGGAGATTTTGATGGCTACCTTGGACCCTAGGGGAAAAGGGGATGGGATCATTAGGATGCGGCAAGGACCCGGGAAAAGCGGGAAGGGCACGAGGTTTATCCGACACAAGATGTGCTCCAATGATAGAGGACGAATACACAAGCAAAGTTATGTTAGGAGGAGTATCCCAAATAAGGTGGAGATTTGAGTCCATGAAAAGAGGAAAAAAAAAAGTGCAAGATCAAAAGGAACCTCAAGCCCTGCCCTACAACAAGACGATGCCCACATGTGTACAAATTCTATAGAAGAAAGAGTTTGGGAAAATGAAGACATAGTGGAGTTAGTGAACTTCGCATTGACAGGAGTGAAAATTGTGTTAGAAAAAGTGATTCCTTAAAAGTCATTGAAAGTGACTGAAGAACATAATGTGCACAAATTAAGAAGATGACAATCATGATTTCAGGAGCAAACATAGGAACTATTGGTACATTAGTAGGCAATCAAGAACAAATAGTAGGAACTGGTCCAAATGTCAACTGCGCAGCGGTGGTGCGATTCAAGGTGGCACAGATCCGATGGCCACAGGAGGGGGAGGAACCTCAATTGGAGGAAGTGCGCAAGCACAGGCTACGCAGATACAGCAGCAAATCATCTTTTATGAGATGTCGATGAAGCTGCCAGAATATAGAGGAATTGGAGATGCCTTCGAACATATGCACAAATATGAAATAGCCTAGAGAGCTGAGGGAGTGACCTCAATGAGAGAATCAAGCCAGTTTGTGATGACATTGTTTGATCATACACATTGTAATGTCCCTTTTAAGGGCTGAAACTGAAAAACAAGGAATTAGCACAAACCCCAATTTGATTTAAGTCTGATTTTTGGACCAGCAAAATGAATTCTATGACAGCTGGAAATCAGCAGTCTGAAATTTATAACAGCAGTCCGGAAATGAATGAAAAACACTTGAAACTCCTCAAATAACTCAACCAAAATATAGATAAATATTTTAGGAAGTATTTAAGCCACTTTCCAATATGAAATTTGATTGAAAACACAGCTGGAAAATTAATTGAAAGCAGCAGAAGTACAACTCAAAGAAAATTATGAAATGAGGGTTTCCAAACCCCAAACTCCACAAAATATAAATGTTTCCAGCCTTATAAATTATGGCAAATCTGAATATGAAAGAAAATATGAGTTATGTGCCCTAGAAGGCACCAAATCACACTCTAACTCAAGTCACTCCAACTAGGAGAGGCTTATAAATGCATGCAAATATTTGTAGATGACTTCCTTTATCCTTCAATGCCCAAATCTGCAAATATGACTTCACTTCAACCAAGGATGGAGGGTTTCCATCCTCCAACCAGCCACAAGAAGGGTTTTCATCCTTCTTGGAAAGAACCACACAATTGGATTTTCACCCAAAAGTGGAATGAACTAAGAGCAATCAGCCCAAAGAACAAGTGTAGATAAAATTTTGTCAAAATAGATGTGTGCAAATGAAGTCATTAATCTCCTTATATATCTCATGCTTGGCGCCAAAGGCCAAAAAGACAAGACCGACCTCATAAAGCATCCTTTATCTTCTAATTTGCCTTTAGGAACTCTCCAAGCCCAGCCGACCTCCTTAGTAGCTTATTTCTTCATTTTGAGCTTATTAAAAGCTCTCCAACCCAGCCGACCCACTTAGGAAGGGAAATATGAATGAAGAAAACCCAAGGTCTTCCCTTGTTCATCCTTTTCTTGCCTCCGAAAGAAGAAAGGCAAGAAGTCTTCTATTTTGGATTAATTCGAAAAAGGGGACATTACACATATACTTGGTAAAACAAGTTTGGTCCAAACCAGACCATAGTGGATTTTGACTAGTTGAAGGCTGCTTTCTTAAATGAGTTTCCTATCTCTAAATTCAAACAAGAGAATATCTTTGCATTTAAGGAGATCAAGCAGGATGTGTTGGAACATCTACATGTGTTGATGTGCGATTTAAGACATTATGGAAGATATCCTATGAGATCCATCCATGACAATATGCGCAGCGATTTGTAGGAGGGTTGTTACCTCTATTTCGAAGGCAATTGGCAATGTGTTGGAACGTCTACACGCGTTGATGTGTGGTTTAAGACATTATGGAAGATATCCTTTGAGATCCATCCATGACAATATGCGAAGTGATTCGTAGGAGGATTGTTACCTCTATTTCAAGGCAATTGGCAATGAAGATCTTCATAGAAAGAAAGAAATTATATTAATGTTCACAAATAACCAAAAGTAGGTCAATGGGACTGAAGGATACAACCAATAGAAACAGAAACTTCTAAGACGAGAGAATCCTAGAGGTAAACCGACAAAGCAAAGTACAGAGACAAAAATGAGCAACGCACCACTAACACAAGTGGCAAAGAAACCAATACAAATAGAAATGAGGGGCGAACAAAATCCCCAAGAGCAAGTGCCAATGAAGATTGGAGACAAAACTCATTGAATGTCTTTGTATGTGCCTAAAGTGGAGGAATCACATAAGCCATTATCGATCATTGTGACACTTCGATAATGTTGTTTGATGAGCATACAAAGGTGTCGAAGAAGCCAAGTTGGGGGATCCTAGGAGGAAGCAAGAAACTTCCTCTAGAATCTCTCCTAACATCCAAGGCTGGTGTAACTCCCGTAGTAGAAAAGAAGCTTGTAATATCAATTTTCCCATGTGGTATGGAGGCAACTAGTAAATGGTAGATCCATGTCGTCGAGACGGGTAGAGCAACACTGACGGGGTGGAACAGAGCCATAATTCGAGAGATAGCAGGCTTGGAGATCTAAGTAGTTTGAGTAGTAATGATGCACTAAGATAAGCGCCACCTAACTAATCTATTAGTTCCGATGCATGATGTGTTGGTGTCCAAAGGACACTTAATGTGCCAATCCCCTTAATGGACTAATAGAAAGAGGTGATAAATATGGGAGCTCTAGAGCCTCTGGCTCCCTCCTCGTAGGAATCTCCACAGGAGGGTGACACCTCTCTCGAAGATAAAGAGCCGTGCACTTTGCTAGTCCGTATATCTAAAGAAAGTAGCTAGAGTGTTGTCTCGAGTCTCTGAGGCAGGATATCTTCCCCAGATCTTGAAATAAATGGGGCATCTAAAAATGATGCAATCCTCGCCTCCGCTTTTGGGATGGGGCAAAGGCGACAAATCCGGTCCTAACAGAGAATGTGATGGTTTGTTTCAACTTGTAACTGGTGGGAACAAACTCTCATCTGGCCAAGGGGAAACCTCAAGCCGTGAGACCAATGGTGTTGGAGATAGTGAGGGCAACAAATAGTACCATCCACCACCTATAAGAAATGATCGGCATAGAAAGCAAGCTTGGGACTAAGCGAACTCACAAGGGGAGATCCAGGTGGTCTAGATATACTATCTGTAGATGTCCTCTTTGGCAGCCCTAGTGATGACATCCTAAGCGGGACGGATACCTGGAGGGGTGTCTAGGAATACATGAAAGGGGGTAGCTTGTCAATAGAGATGCCAATAGAAAGGAGTTGCCTAGTCTCAAAGTACCAACAAGTGTTGACGTCTGGTGGGGACTAGTGAAGTAATCCTTTTGAAGAGAAAAGTGCTAAGTAGGGATACCTCTCATGACTAGAAGTTGAGCCCCTTGGGGAGTTGATATGTGGATGTAGAAAGTGAGCCTAAAGATAGTCTCAAGGCGTTGTGGGTGGGTGACAAATTTAGCTTGGGTGATGCACTGAGGAACTGTCTGCTTGTAACAGATCATGCATTGCAACATGAGAGTCTGGACCCTCTCAATATGGGCCCAATCAACAGCTCCCAAGCTAGGTCCCCAAACCTCTAAACCATATAAAACTGTAGGTTTGATGATAGTATCAAACAAGTGTAACTTGGAAGGGATGTCCTGAAGTGGATCTGGAAACACTAACATTCCAAAACAGAAAGAGAGGCATACCCCTTGCAAAGGTGTGGTTGAGTGGAAAACTTCATGTTAAAGCATGGACTAGAAAATTGGACCCCCAAATAAGTGTAGGCTGATGTGATCTCAAAAAGTTCCCCTCTATAGAAAAACTAGAATCTGGACAGAGAGCATTTGGAGATATTGAAGATCACGACCTTAGTTTTACTAAGGTTGACCACAAGTTGTTGGAGTTCATGAAGCAAGCAAGGGCATCAAGTTGTCGTTGTAAGCCCTCTGCAGAGTGTGAGAGAGAGAACATCATCGGCCAAAAGGAGGATGGTTTTAGGTACCTCATACGCGAAGACAACCATCATCCATATGGGTATGTTACCGAAGAAACTCCTTCAATTCATCAATGTATATGCTTTGAAGAGGGTCGATGAGAGAGGACATCCTTGTTTGACCCCAATGGTACTCTTCACAAAGTCAAACAAACCATGAGAGGTACGAAGTTGTCCAATGACTATCTCATAAAGCCTCCAAGTTGCGGTAGTAAGAGAATCGGTGATGCCAAAATCTCTCAACTTCTAGAAAAGCATGCATTTCGGAACCGAGTCAAAGGCTTTCTTGAAGTCAACAAAACAACAAAAACTTTGGAAGACCTGCGACGAACTTCTTCAATGATAACCCGGAGTGTAAAGATGTGTCATAATTAAATATCTCTCGAGGACGAGGGTACGGAGGGACGGGGTTTCTCGGGACGCAAAAAAACTCTTAAATTTTAGGGACGGCTATTAAAATAATACATACAAATTAATATTTTATTGTTTTTAACTTTTTCCAATGACATTTTGGGATTTAAACTGTATTTAAAGTATTTTAGGTACTTTCAAGATTATAATTGAATGCCCTTGGTAAAAATAATTGCTTTTTAATAATAAAAACATCGAGAAAACTTTTGAAAGATGTTAAGAAAATTGGGGGCGTCCTCTCAAGTCCCCGAAACATTCGGAACATCCGGGACATCACCAAAATCTAGGGGACACATCCCATAATGTCCCATTTTTCGAGACATTAATATTTATTTTTCATCTACATTATAACCCCTTGGCATGCCTAGCACTACAAGTGAGAGTCTCTTTAGTTAGTTTAATGTGCACATAGGTTAGTTACTTTTATTTATTTAATTAATAAATAAATAAAGTGCACATGGTCTTAGTATTAAATATTTTAATAAGAGTATGTTTTCCTTCCAAAAGGGAAAGGTCGGTCTTTATTGGATATTGCACCCCTTAGTTCTATAAAAGGGAGGTCGCATTTCTTTAGAGGGGATGTTGAATTGATCATTTGATTTTCACTCCATGCTTGGAGTTGGGATGCATGCCCATTAATGTTCTCTCTCTCTTGCGTGGGAGTTATTGTGCTAGTTTGATATTCAATTGAAGTATTTTTCATGAGATTTACAAATCCACTTGTTGGTGATTCTCTTTCTAGCTTTGGCGCCTTTTATTGAGAGTAAAATCTGCATGTTATTGAATATTATGAAGGGTTTCATGGTGCTTTAGATCTGCTGGTTATTGTTGGTTTTATTCTAACTATGGCGACTTGAATAGGGCATCTTTTAGCATGTTTTAAGGGTGAACAAGCTTTATTTGTAATTTGATCTGTGTTGGATCATTTTGCTAAGTTTGGGCAGCTATTTTGAGTCTATTGAAGGGTTATTAAGTGCTGGAAATTATTTGTGCAATTTATTCTAACCCTAGCGAACTAGGTTTGGGATTTCGGGGCTGTTTTTTGAAGGGGTTTCAGTTATCATAAAATTCAGATTTTTATATCTTTGGAAAGCTCTTGAATTATAGATTAGTCTGCACTTTATTTCATGGCAAAAGATGAAGTATTGAGCAAGTTATGAATTTTCCAAGTTTCAGTTGTTTGTGCTAGGGTTTTATCTACACAGTTTCAGATTTCGTGGATTGATTTGCATGCCTTCTACTTATCCAAAAATTGTGATCTATAGCTTGTTGGAAAGCTAAAAATATTAAGAATCTTTTGGCATGAGTTTGATAGAAAAATAATGGATGGTGAAGGAGTTATTAATTTTTGAAGTTTGCAGCAGTTTAGTGCATTTATTAATTAATTACTGTTGTAATTAATTTCAGATTTGAAGTGATTAATTTCCTAACTAGTTCTCCCATCTAATCCACCACCTTGGCTCACTCCAACCCTTTTTGGGTTGTATTGAAGCTAACATTGGATTATTTGAGGTCGAACTAGGAGGGTTTAGTCCTTCTAGAGTCGATTCAGTGAATTAATTTGCATATTTGGATAATATCCCAAAGGGGATATTTCATCCCCACGTAATGTTGATCTAATGTGGTCAATAGCTTGGTAGTCCTTACATCGAAGCCCATCTCCCTCGAGCTCGATATTATTCCTTTCCAAGTATTTTGGCAGTGCATGTCTAACATTGTGGCATAAAGTTTGGCAAATGTATGCCCAATCATAATGGTCCTGTAGTTGCCAGGGATAGAGGGATCCCCAGACTTATGAATAGGGTAGATGATGTGTTGGGACCAAGACTGAGGGAAGCCTAAAGACACCACCTGATTAAAAAGTGTGGCAAGAGGAAAAGGCAAGGGATCCGCACCATATTTGATGAACTCAGCTTTGAGACCTTCACAATCAGCTACTTTGTTGGTGCGTAATTTCAAAATAGCTCTCTTGATAGAGGAAGTAGAGAAAACAAAGGAGGATGGTGGAGGAGTGGGGGCAATGGCAGCAGGATGGGCTAGAACATCATAGAGGGAACTAGCATAGGAGACCCATGCTTGAGTGTGATGTTGGAAATGGTGGTTTCTCTCGGAGAAGAGTATGCCAAAAAGTCTTGGGAGAGTGGTGGAGATCAGCACAAAGTGAAAGTCATTTAGACACAATAAACTTTTGTTTCTTACATCGAAGAAGACAACGATACTACCTATGAAGGGTGGGTATGGAGGTAAAGTCATGAGTTAGGAAAACCCAAAGTCTTTGGGGAAGGGATTTACAGATCATTATTAGGCCACCGTGTTCATGCATGGGGAAAGTTCTGATGGATAGTAGGGGATCTGGAGTAATAAATAGTGTGGGAACATGAATCAAGTGCAACATCCCAGAGGGTTTGGCATAAAATCACGTATATGGAATTAGTGGTGGGAAGAGGGAGGAAGTTAAATCTAGACGTAAGAGGGGAAAGACAGTAACAGTAATCAATGGTGTAATCATCACCAAAATCGATTGTAGTGTGTTGAGTGTTGGGGGGAGTGGTGGAAGAGGAAAGTGGGGGAAGGGTTAGAACCAATATGTAGGGTGAATGTCAAGACGGCATGGTCAACAAGGGGGAGTTGAGGCGAGATAAGGAAGCCACAAATATGAGGGATGATGGATTTGTTGGTGAGAACATAGTCCACAACGCTCGCACCACCACCGTGGGGAAACAAGTGAATCTACCAGAGCCGAAGAAGTGAGGAAGCCCGTTGAGGATGTGGAGGCTATGAGATTCACCCAATCGGAGGAGGTGCCTCCCATAAGTTGTAATTGTAGCATTCCTGTCAGCAAAATCTCTTTGTAAACCAAACTCCTCAAGATCTAGCTCATGAAGGCATAACTCATCCTGAGCAAGGTCATGAATAGGCGTTTGTAGGTTCCTGTACGGGCATTAAAATCACCCAAAAGAATGATATCACCAATAGTGGAGTATCGAGAGATCTTTGGATAGAGGTCAAGGTATAGGTCCCCATCAACATGAATGGTGAATGAAGATGTGGCGGGGGAAGTAGCAAACAACTATGAAGACATCCCAAAAAGGTGGATTTCTCTTAATCTGAAGCCATATGTATCTAGAGTGGACATTAGAAGCCACAAGTGAAACTCTAGACCTAACACTATCCCGAATGAGGCAGGCCACACCACCTGAACCACGAACACCACCTGATTTGCATGTCTCATGACGAAAGGCCGAAACCCACGAGTACCTTGTGACTGGAGGGAGGGCCCGCTCAAGGCTCTCATGGGTCTTAGTGAAGAAGATGAGATCTCGGGAAGCAATAACATCCTAGAAGGTACCTGGAGAAGACCATAAAGTGTTGTTGCAGTTCCAAGAAGCAATGGAGATGTCATCACCACCAACAAGACCCGAGATTGTCGTCATGCTGACGGTCCAGGGCGTGACCACCTAGGTGGGGGAGAGTCGTGATGGCAACCCACTTGTTCTCCTTCCAGCGCTTACTACTTGAATACGAGCTTTCCGAAGCTCTTCCACCTGGAGTCGTGTGAGATCGGCATCTACATAAATTTTTTGTGGGAGGGAAAAGAGCTTTTTTACCTTGAGAGCTTGCAAACGCTCTTCTACAGTTTGGAATTGGATAACAAGGGTGTTGTCTGACAATGTCCAAGCTTTGTTAAGGGAGATATCTTTCAAGTCCAAAGATTCACGCAAGAACGCGTAACCTTCCTATAAGGGATCAGCTGGTTTAGGGAGGCCACGAACACGAGAGATTGAGTGCCTTGGCTTGACATGCCTTTTCTTCTTCAAATTTTGCTTGGACAGCCATTTCCACCACTGGAGGTGCTTTCTTCCCCTTAACCACTTGTACCCACAAATTTTGTTCCTCAACCTATTTTTGGATAGATTGTTGTTGGGTTGTGGTTTCTTTTTTAAGGTGTTCATGCTGAATGATTATCTTGGATTGCTTGTTCTGAATTTCTGAAACCACTTCATTAAGCTGCTGTAGGCATGGAGAATCTACGGGGTGGCTTGGGTTTGTTCAAGTTTAGTGATTCTAGCTTGCAAATCAGCAATAATTCCATCTTTCTCCTGCAACTGTGTCTAGAACAGTGACAAAAGATCTCGGAGTTCTGAACCTAGGGCTTCAATTCCAGATATCTGGCTGCAAATGCTAGCATACTTAAATTTTGCTGTCAACACCTTGTGGTGGCGAGGAGTTCTAAACTCCTATGTTAGAGGGAGCTCCATTCTGTTCACTGTATGACCTATATGGACAAAATGAATAGGTGTACTGCATGAACAGTAACACGATCTGCAGTAGTCTTCGGCAGCACATGAACAGGAACATAGGATCACAAGGCGTTAGAAGCTACACTAAGGATCTAAGCAGCTGGAAATTTTGATATGGGAATAAGCCCATTTTCGGAAGCCCAAATTTCAATGATGACCAGTCAATTGCAATAATTCGCTTCAAATAGTGTGCAGGACACCCATCGAGAATTGTGTTGCACTGATTGTGAAACGAAGGGCCATACTATAAAAAACTACATGGAGAAGAGTGCACTTGTAACTTTTTCTTGTGATTTATGTTAAGGGGAGCATGAAACGCACAAGTTCTTAGTAATATAATGCACAAGAGAGGCAAAAGTGACTTGCTGCAAGGTATGTAGGATAGACATGCATGATACACCCAACTGCGAGATGTGTGGAGCACAAGGCTGTGGGTTTAAATAAAACGCTCCTGCGCCAACACAACAGACCCAGGGATATGGAAGAGGAAGATCCTATGGGCAGCCAGGAGGCGGAAGAGGTGGAAACCGATACCAAGGGACATACTTCAAATGCAATGCAATGGACTGCTACCAAATAGAATGCCCAAAGTTCCCTACTTGTGCAAAGGACACAAAATTGAGGAGTGTCCAGAACTTTATCAGAAGATCTTGCAAAGAGATCAAGTGCAAAAAGGCACCCCAATGGTTAGAATTGTGTGACAAGATAGGAGTTGGAACTCAAGGAAAAACACACAGAAGAGGGCACAAGCCCAAATGTGAATATTTCTGCAAGGAGTGGGGTCAACACAGGGGCAAGGATATCAACCAACCCACAAAGAGAATGGATGCAGCATAGACAAGAGGTAGTAGTGACTGACTACTTGGATGCACTGTTGCAAAAGATAATCCTTATTGAAGCTAAGGAGATGGTTCAGAACCTTCAAGGTGGGTTGCAGACTGTGAAAAGCAGAAGCTAAGATGAAGGACACTCAAAGAGAAGGTCTTAAACCCAAAGAGCTGGAGAAGCTCGCTGAGATTGGAATCATACCTCTGTTAAGGATGTGGCTTAGAAATATGGGGGATCCAAAGGAGTCAACACAAGAGCAACCAAGAGGAATATGTTTTGCAAGGAATACACCATATGATCAATAGTTGATTATAGATGCTAAGATCAATGACTGGAAAATGAACATCTTGATTGATATAGGAGCAAAGTGTAACATATTGACAAAGGACGCGTGGGAAAAGATGAGAAGGCGATCATTGCAACCTTCATCAAATATGTTGTTCATGGCGAGCAAGATGCACTCAAGATCTGTTGGAGTCTTGAGCAAAGTGGAGTTACAGATAATTTAGTGAGTTCATTGAGGCTAATAATTACCTGGTGTTGCTTGGAAAACTCTAGTGCTATGAGAACAAAGCAGGTATTCTCTTTAAGCATCGCTGCATGAGTTTTGAGAATGAGGAACAAACAATTGTGATTCCTCTTGATATGAGTATGGTCCTGCTATGTGGAGAGTCTAGATATAGATGAAGACTGGAATAATATCTACAACATCATTGCGCAAGTGGGTGAGTAATTGAGTCCACGAGATATTGGGAAGTTAAGTTGGAAGGATGAAGCATCAGTATCAGAAATTTCCAGTATTGAATGTGCAAGATGGGTCAAAGAGGCGTATGATATAACAGACCGGAAGTGCAGACAAATCAAAAAAAGGTGCACCAGGACAGTCTGATGCAGAGTGATTAGGTGTAGCGAGCAGAAGAGTAGAACGGAAGTAATGACAATGATGAAGTGGGTTCCACATGTTAACAAGGTAGCAAATGAACCATCTCAGTTAGGTATGGGAAATTGGATAAACCTCAAGAAAAGGAAAATATTGTTGTCCAACCTGTTCGCACATGTTCTGTGAGTATTAAGGTATAACAAAGAGTGCATAATGCAGACAGTAAGATTTTACAACCAGAAGTCCAAACAGGAAAAGCAATTAGACTCGAAAAGGTTTGTGGAAAAATAGATATGGCACCTGAAGAACCACTCCGGAGAAGCGTGGAAGGGGGTAGACTAAAGCTATACTGCAAATAGCCATGCAGGGAAAACCACCAATAAGGTCTAGGGCCATGAAAAAAATGTTGTACAAAAATATTTATCATTTATGTCATTTTCCTTTGTTAAACAAGTTTTTGCTTTACATGGTAGCTTGCTCCAAATGAAAACATTTCAATTCACATTTTAAGTTTGTTACAAGAGTAGGAAGTGTAAGACAACCGACAAAGTAAAAGGATGCACAATAGGAATTAGCACATATTTGTCAAGGAGAAAAAGAAAGGCCGCGTAGTTGGTAAGGATGAAGTTCTGCAAAAAGAAAGGATAAAACATCAAGAATGAAGTGTTGCACAGAGACAATGAAGTGTTGCACAGAGACAGTAAGGTTGAAGTTCTATGCAAAAGCAAAAGAAATAATGGACAAGGGAATTAATAGGTTACCCAAGAGAAGGAAGTATGGGTGTGGTGATGTGTGCACTAAATAAATTAGCCTACTAAATACATAAGGCAGAGGTTGCAAAAAGGTGTAGTGTGCAATGCTAGAGATGGGTTTGGATGCACGCAAGGCATTGGTTGTGCAGAAGTGGTGGTGTGCTTGGCCTGGGAACAGGATGGAACAAGAAGGGACATAGGTTGCACTGAAGTAAAACTTCAGTGCAAGCGAAGATGTCATGTGACCATTGGGGAATAGAATGTTACTAGTGGGTGAAGCACACAAACAAGTGGGCAAGTGGCCACGGGGTAGGTGAAACAGGTTAATGCACTAAATGTTATAAAAGAAGCTTATGCACATGCGAAGAGGCCACGTGAGCCTTTAGGGATCTGAGAGCATCTGTGATACCCGTTGGGAATAGAATGTTGCCATTGGATGAAGCACACAAACAAGTGGGAAAGGCCATGAATAGGTGAAACAAGTTAACGCACTAAATGCTATAAAAGAATCTTATGCACAAAGAGGCTTTGAGGATTTGAAAGCATTTGCGAGCAAGGAGAGTTGAAGGATCAAACGAGGGAGAAAGTTTGGAAAAACCAATTAGGGAGTCCTTCAAAGGTGAAGGGTGGTTTGGAGAATGCAGGTTTAACCAAAATTTTAAAGTGTGAAGAAGATGTCGGAAAGGCCAGAGGAGGAAGGCTATGGCTCTATGTTCAGCCTGAGACCACGTGAAGGTGAGGTAAAGGAGACTTGCCACTGCAGCAGAGAGGAATTCAAGGTTGCATTGAAGGAGAATTTGGCAAGGATAAATATGGTGAAAACAGAGGGTTTAAGACCCAGGAAGCTTCATTCTCCATGAGGAGCAAAGTTTAATCCAGCATGAGGACCTGTGATGTTGAAAAGGAAGCAAGAAGAAACCTACATTGTACAAGAGGAAGGCAGTGGAAGACCAAGCACGAGTGGGAGTGAAGTAGAAGAATCATAAATCAAGGAATAAGTTCAAACCCCATCAAAGAGGCCAAGGACGAAGAAAATTAAGAAGCATGTACAAGTGGGGATAGGGTCAAAACTTAATGACATGCCCAGAGGTGTAAGACATGGTGAGCATTTGGTAACATGCTTGAGGACGTGTGGTTGAGGATTTTGATCATGGGAAGGCAAAGTACCAAAATATTTGGACAAAAGAATTGGCAAGGAAGAGGAAGGGTGTATCCATGCGCAAGTATTTGAAAGCTACTAGAGAGTTGCATTATTTTGGAAAACTAGATGAGTTGGTCAAACAGTTGTTATCACATGCGCATGAAGGAAGATTTTACTTAGCAAGGAGAAAATTGAAGATAAGCCTTGCGTGTATGAGTAAGATAAAAAGTCTTGCGGATGAGGGGACAAATATGTGCACAACAATTTTGGACACCGCAGAAACAGCCGAGGTGAACAAAAACTCAATTTGTTCAACAGGCATGTATGCTATTGTGTTTGATGAGATCTCCAGTTCAGTTGTACAAGTTTATGTGAGGCTGATGAGATCCTGTAGCACTATGGGGATTGGTATCCAAATAAATTGTCCATGTCCAATACCGGGTAGGAATGAGAGCAGCAACGATTAATTATGCGTGCTACATAGCAGAGGAAGTGAACAGAGCTATTGAGAAAGCACTCTAGGATGGAACAACATTTAGGTGGGGAATGGTCCTCATCGTATCGTTTATTGAGGTTGAAGGAGTGTCATACCACTGTTCGTTTACAAACATTCAATTTTGTGAGTCTCACACACAATATATGACCCAATCTTACTATAATCAAATGAACAAGTGGTATGACAACATTGTAGCTGCATTCAGATTGGAATGCAGAGAGCCACAAAAGATGCCAAACACACATGATGTCCATGCCAAGTTTTGTGTGATGGTGCATTACACTTTGGCAAGTATTAAGAACAATGATGGTCAATGGACCAAATAGAAGAAACTACCATATGGAGTAATAGCGCAATACATTTAGAAGGCACCAAACAAGATAGAAGACATCCCGCCTAGAGGTAGATGTGGGGAGATTGACAAGGAACCAATCCAAGTGCACAAAAATTACAACGGGATGGGTACTTTGGCAGTGCCAGCAGACAAGGAATCTGATAATGACAGCACAAAGATAGACCAACCATAACACGTTAAGGTGTTGGGAAAATGTGCGAGATAACCCAAAAGCTAAAGTCGGCTAAGGCAAAGGTAAAGACAACCATGAAGAACCCGGTAAAGAGGAAGAGAACAGTAGGTGTTGGGAAAAATGTGCGAAATAACCCAACAAAAGCTAAAGTCGGCTAAGGCAAAGGTAAAGACAACCGTGAAGAACCCGGTAAAGAGGAAGAGAATAGTAGTAGACATGGTCATTTATGAAGGTGCTGTGATTAGAAGGGAAAAAAAGTGCAAAAAGTTAGAAGCTAAGAAAAAAGCTAGTAAGGGGAAACGAAAGGAGACGACCACGACCCCAAAGGACTCTAGATCGCCGTATTCAAATAGCCCAAAGACGACAAAGAAGGTGCACATATCTCAAGAAAGAGCTGTGGAAGAGACCAATGTTGAAGACAAAACAACTAGTCTCAAGGATGTGCACAAAGCCTCGTAGAGAACCTAGGGATGAAAAAGTGCGAGGAGGACCGAGGGCTGTAGAACATAAACAAAAATGTCACACTGGAGTCCAAGGACTAGAAAAGGGGGTCGGTGCAAGGACAATACAGAACAGCCCCGCTTCAAGTAAAAAGAGGATCCACAAGCTAAGAAGAGGAAAAGCCTGGAGAAAGGACAAAATAAGGAAAATACTAACATTACTCAAGAGGTTCTAGTAGAGACTACCACTGATGTGCAGGGTAGGGTTCAAGAGAAGGATAAATGATGGAGGCAGATATTAGAAAAGAGGAAGGGAAAGGTCAAGATGACTCCCGAATGTCCAACCTAACATCCCACAAGCAAGCCAGGTCAATGGGAGTTCGTCATCCCAATTATCTCTCACCTCCTAGGAGGTGAAGCACACGAAATACATTTCAGAGGCAAGGCCCAAAAGATTGAAGACCATTTTTTATGAGTAGTACAAGTGTAGTGAATTCGAGGTCCTGGTAGAAGCACTTTGGGATCCAATTCAGCATGTAGTCGATATAGGTGCAAAAGCAGAAGAAGGTACCCTAGCATGTAATCCATGTTGTGCACAGCAGAACAAGGGGCACTTGCATTGGTGAGGATGGCCAAGGAAATGTCTAGCTGCGCACTTTAGTCAGAAAAACATGTTTACAAAGAGCAAGAGAAATAGTTGCATATTAACAAAAACTTGGGAAAGGCAATCAACCATATTTTGGAGTTGGAAACACGAAATTAGGATGCACACGAGGCTATGTGGATCCTGTTGAGAAACAAAGGCCAAACATATGGGGAACCAAAGACATAGGTGAGATGGAGCCCATGTACAAGTTGGAACTTGGGAACAGGGGTCAAGAAGCTATTGAATGTGCCAATAATAGAAAAGCAATTAAAGCCGGATGAACTCCAGACAAAGAAGGTGGGGGAGGCAAAGGTAACATAGGAAGACCATACAGAGGAGTTGACCAAGATTATTAACTCTCTCCAAGACAAGGCAAAACTAGCAGACCATGTTTTTGAACGGTTCTAATTTAAAAGTTTTGAGGATGCGCCATGAAAGAAGACAAGGCCAAGTATGATGAAATGTATGCACACATATTCATTGAAAAGGATAAGATTGAAAGCCAAAAACAAATGCATAAGTCAGATGTGTTCAATGTCGGGATAATGTTTGTGCACAAGGATTGATAAAATCTTTGACTAGTTTCACAGGAAAACCATGTAAGAAGAGAAGATCATGCGCAAAGAATGTCTGAAACAGAAGAAAGAGTATAAGGCCATGGAACAAAGGTACGTAGAGAATCCTTCAAAATTAAGCCAGCCTGGAAGGTTTAATTTTGGCCACGCAAGAAGTAAATAAGGTAGTAGTTGCAGCAGCTGAGTGCTGGACACAATTTTAGGAACTGGAAACTAAGGTTCTGGAGGTTGTACTTGCACAGAATGGAGGAAAAGCAACCACTAATGGGATTGCGAGCCTGATTGAGGACAATGAAGCTAATAGTATGGGGGATTGTTGACCCCAAGGTTGCACACACCATGCGACGGGTGTCATTTTGATTAAGACAATGCACACAGGAACAATGTACCTAGAACATGAAGAAGGTAGCAAAGGGTCTGTGCCGAATAGGCCAGGTTGACAAAGGAAGGTGAGGGATATCCACACAGAGGAGAATTGTCATGCAGAGCTAGTGAATGAGGAAGCCATGCAGCCAAACAGGTGTCAGGTCTTGAGGAAAAGGAAGCATGTAGATGATCCAAATAAGGTACCAAGTGCACATGGGGCAATCTCGGGAATCTTCTAGAGTTGTCTAGAAAATATCCAGCAGTATCTAATTGTCATGAGTATAGCAGGGGGTGCACCTATAAATAGAACCCCAACCTCTCATTTGGGACGTTTAGTAAAGTTGAACATTAGGATGCAAATTTGGAGAGCGTAGGGGAGATGAAGCATTGAAGACATATCCTTGTATTTTGATGTACAGTGTATTGTGCATTACACATAAGAGTTCTTATATACTCACAGAATCTTGATGTATATGTTGCATCTTGTGATGGCTGAAGAATTGAATGGAAGCACAAGTAATATTTATTGTGACATATGGTTATGTTTGTATGGGTAGTTGATGTTGATGAATGATAATCAGTCTAGGATTTGTATATGAATTGTGTTGTGTATTATTTGTTCTAACATGTGCTTTGCTAATCTTTGTTGTTCTTCTCGTAACAGGGGCCTCAGTGATTACCTAGCTGCACCTCAGGTAAGTGCATACAGTTATATGGAGCGCAAGTATTCTATTTATTGAGCTTATATTCCTTAGCACATAAGCTGTAGGTGATGTTAGTTAAGCGCAACTAGTCCTTCCACACGTATACGATGACCATTAATGGCAAGGACGGTGTTGCTCACACACACCCTCTCGTGCAAATGCATAGCAAGTGGCCACTGCCTCGTATGGGGAGGGGGATGAGAACTAGAAATTTTGCCTCTCTACTTATTTATCGACAGATACACACACCTAGGAGGAGATTCAATTCTTTTGGTTGGTGATTCAACAGATGTATTATCCACATCACAGCATTTGCAGCAAAAATACTTCTATCCAAGTTTACTTGAGTGCAGGTCTACCCTGGTATACGTGCAAAGTATCTAGTGCACATACCCAAAACTTGGATATGTGAAAATTCAATATAGTTGTACAGATACAGTAACAAGCACAGTGGGTTGGAGGTATGTACTATATACCAGATATGTCCGTGTTGAGGCAGGTGCATACAGCCCAAACCATGCCTCTATCTTATGCAACCAATGATTTTCACAAAAACCGAGTGCACCATTACAGTTTCCTTTTGTAAGCACAGATTTCACATCCTTCATAAGCAATGAATCTGGGTGCGTGCACATACCTCAACACAGACATAGCTTGTATATGGTACCACCTCCAACCCATTGTGCACCTGTAACTGTATCTGTACAACTATTTTGAATTTTGTTATTTTTTATGTATTATTCAAAACATGTGTGTGTGTGTGTGTATGTATATGTATATGCATATATAAAACACGGACATATCTGGTATATAGTACATACTTCCAACTCACTGTGCGCCTGTGGCTGTATCTGTACAACTTATTTTTGAACAAGTTGTACAGATACAGACTACAGTTACATGTGCACAGTAAATAAGTTGAACAGATACAGTTACAGGTGCACACTAAATAAGTTGTACAGATACAGATACAGGTGCATGGTTGGTTGGAATATTTACTATATACCAGATATGTCCGTGTTGAGGCATGTGCACACACCCCGAATGACTTTTCACAAAAATGAGTGCATAGTGACAGTTTTCTGTTGTAACCCAGATTTCACGTCCTTCATAAGTCAAGCTAAAGATGCTAGTAAAGTCCTCTGTGGCATATTCAAAACCAATTTATTTTAGAAAATTATCTCCAAGAAGCCCATCTCAGCTTTTTATGTATTGCTTCATTTTCTGGAGACCTGAGGGTGCCTTAATTTTGCAAGGCTCAAAGTGGTGGCCTATGTTGAAATCTATATTTTCTATGAATAGGGAACCCCGAATTAAAGAAAATCTGAACTGCCGATTGTGTTTGCTAAATTGATCAAATTTAGTACAGCCAGTTCTCAAAAGCTTTTGTGATTCATTTCCTGAGAAACACCCAAAGAGAAAGAAAGAAATTATATTAATTTCCACAAGTAACCAAAGTAGGTGAATGGGACTCAAAAGAACGCAGTTCACAATATAAAAGTACTAGGTAAAAGAAATGGTAGGAGCTGAAAAAGTATCCAACAACTAAAACATTAAAACAATGTAAACATAACCAGAGGATGTGAACCCAAAGTGGGTAAAACTAAATCCCGACCATTTTATTTGAGTATAAATAAGAGTAATCTCGGGAAGAGATGCTAAATTAGAAAGCATTCAAACATAGCAAGAATGTATAAGGAGAATTTGAACAAATCAACCTTCTTCAAGTACTTAGAAGTTAGCATGACTATGTAGATGTCTATATACATGCAGTTTTACACATTTTCGTCTATGATAGTTATTTTTTCCTTTCTTGCCAGATGTGTACAAGATATTCTCTCTATATTTCTCATGTACGGTCAGAATTTTCTATATTTTTGGTTTCATGTGCCATTATATGATTTTTACCACCTTGTGCAATTACTCTCTTCATTCTGCACCTATGTCTGCATTCTAACCTTCCCTACACATTTTGATTCATCACTGTTGCCACCTTTATAAAATCCCCTACTTCAGTCAAAAGTTGACCTTAAGGAATTTCCTATGATTCCATGAGGCACTTGGGAAAATCCCTTTGAGCTTCTAATTGACATATTTACTATATCACAGGTACACATACCTGAGATGGGGTTACCCCTAAAATTGAAAGATCCCGATTTCAAATACTAGAAATGAGGATGTTATGTATTCAGACATCAACTGGACCACAAGGCAGTATCATCAGTGCCCAGCTTGAGGTAAAACTACTGAATACAGATTGCCGGATGGCTTGAGACATGACACAACCCTTCAGTTGTGGGATATTGCCATTGGGGAGGGTGCTTGTAACCTGCCAAAACTTGTTTAAAAATAAGATTCTAATGGCCTAATCTTGACCAAATACATGATGCAAGCAAAAGAAAAAAACAACACTCTAAACTCTCATTTCTCAAGACAGAGAAAGAAGATTTCTGGAAGAGTATTTTACTGTTTCTGGACCGTGAGTGTTCAGAACTTCATTCCGAGTGGTTGTGCTCAATTTTAGGTGTAATTTTTGCATGTGCACACAGTCCGGGTAGTTTATGTAGATTGGGAAGGTTACATTTCAACAATTAGAGAAACTGTCGAATTTTTTTTGGCTGATTTTTGCATGTACACAATTTTTGAGCTTGGAAGAGCTTGTTTTTAATTGTGGGCACTTGATTGGCTTTATTAGTAACATGTGCATACTTGGTTTTGAAAATAGAGTATGAGCAACTATGAAAGTTACATCAGTGTTTAATATTTTTAAGGTTTTCATGTACCAATATTATCAACAGTGTTTTGAGTGTCCTTCAGTAACAAATGAGTACATTTATAATATATATATATATATATATATATATATAGCTTGATTGGGTGTCAGTAACATGTGCACACTTGGTTTTTGAACCTAGAGAGAGTATAAGCAACTATGACAGATACATCATTGTTTAATATGATGTTTAATATTTTCGATTATTTTAGTACCAATATCACCAACAGTATTTTGAGTGTCCCTTTGAAATAAATGAGCACAGACTTATATAGTACCAACAGTACCCTACCAGCATACACATGTTTTGGGATGCCTTAACAGGTGCTATAGACATGTCCCTGGAGTACCCCCTTACCGTCCCCTTAAACTTGTACCCATGCAACATTGCAAAATTTGCAAATGTTATTCACAGATTCTCTGCACCTCGTCAAATAGTTTTTTAGGTTGGAATCTGTTAGCCTAGTTTAAGACCTTTTGCGCACTCTCTAGAATACCTGCGTAAATCAAACCCTTACGCACATTATAGCACAAAGAACTCTTATCTGCACCGGCACTTTCACTCACAGTTGCGTATGAGTGTCTCACTCGAAGTGCAATAAAGCAATCCAAGATCACTCGTTATAGAAGCGTGACACAAGAATTAGACAAATGCCTGGACGATTACACGTGACTATGTCAGATCAAACCCTAGCAACCTCAACAACATACAAAATAGGCACAAATATCCTTCAACACACCAGAGTAAACACAATACATGCTTAATTGACAATTCACATAAAGTTCAACCCGATCTACACAAAAACACATCCCTTCCATTGATCTTCTCAAAGAATGATACAAATTGTATCAATATGTGTGCCTTGCAACACAAATTATATATATATATATATGAATTACAACAACAAATATGCACCAGATATGTGTGATCTACAGATATACATTCATGAAACCTTTGGAACTTACAGGTTCTTCCCTTAAACCCTTTATAGGAAAGCAACAACAAATCTCTCTCCTCTCCAACACGTTACAACAACTTTGCAATACTATCCAAAACAAGAACCTATTTCAACTAGGAATAAAGGGGTATTTATAGGATTCACATGCTGACCTGGCCCAGCCATTTTTCATGTGAATATTCCTTAGATTCTATCCCTGGATCCTTCTAGGCAGCCTAGCTACTGAGTTCACACACAGCCTTGAGTTTCTAGAAACTTCCCTTCATCCGTAAGTCCATCATGCAATCCCAGATTATCCGCATCTTGGCTTCTTTCTTGCGCGCCGCATGTCCTTTCTTAAGAAGATCATTCTTTTCGTATGTAGGGAATATTCTCCACATATTCTTGTGTGGCTATCTTTGAAGCTTGTGATGATTTGGTAGAGCTTTTACACAGATAAACTCACGATATACTCAATAACACTCAGTGTGACGCAAAATAAACTTAACATGTTATGCACAGGGAGAAGATTAGACAGTGTATTGTTCTCCTATTAGTTAGGAGTCAAACTTATCTCCTTCAACCACTCATATCTAAAAATATTGTGAGCCATTATAACTCACCTATCTTCTCACACATAATCACATTCTAACTATAGAATATGTAACGTACCCTAGAGTCTCTCTCACACCCCATAAATTATTAACTATGAGTTGTTACTAACAACTCATTACATTATTCTTCACACATACAATTATTTTACTAACTCACTTTCATGTGAGTACTAACACAATATTCCTAACATTCCCCCTTAGTGCGAACATGAGAGATATTACAAGAATCTGGAACTGTATCATGCCGCCACGAAGCTTGCTCATGATCTTGATTCACGTGTGCCACACATGCTTGCACACAACTCAACAAACATGTAGCATCAGTCTTGCACATAAACAAAGTTGTATTCTCACATATGGCTTTCACGGATGGATACCACCTGTGGTATGAACAAGCATCCACTCATTTGTTCATCCTCCACATCTGACTATGGTTTTAGTATTTACACAGGCTCTAACCAGCATCCCATACATTGAAATGGTTTTACAGGACAACCAACAACCTACAAATACAAGTATCATGATGCTACATTATTCTGCTCAGAATCTCCGTTATTTTTACATCGAGGAAAAATATAGAAACTCCATACTAACATTACAAATTTTATTTTGCACACCACAAAAACTGAAAAGGAAACGACGAGGACTCACTCCTTAATGTCTTCATACGTAGCCACCATTCTAGATCACTATTACTCTGCTCTCAAATGGCATAATTGATATCCACTGCCACTAGTTACCAATCTCAGCTTTAGTCGTTTCAGCACAGTTGGTTGTCATTAATGCAATTTCACAGCCCCATCACTAGTGACTGATGGGAGGTCATTGATCAACCTCCTTCCTCTAACTAGCATCCCATACATTGAAATGGTTTTACAGACAACCAACAACCTACACATACAAGTATCATGATGCTACATTATTCTGCTCAGAATCTCCGTTACTTTTACATCGAGGAAAAATATAGAAACTCCATACTAACATTACAAATTTTATTTTGCACACCACAAAAACTGAAAAGGAAACAACGAGGAGTCACTCCTCAATGTCTTCGTACGTAGCCACCATTCTAGATCACTATTACTCTGCTCTCAAATGGCATAACTAGTATCCACTGCCACTAGTTACCGATCTTGGCTTTAGTCGTTTCAGCACAATCGATTGTCACTAATGCAATTTCGTAGCCCCATCACTAGTGACTGATGAGAGGTCATTGATCAACCTCCTTCCTCTCTTTCCTCCATCCTCTAGTGGGTTTAGCTCAAATAGATTAGTGAAAATAATTCCCCAAAAAAATAATTTGACTTAGGACATCGGATTCCACCGAAAATGCATCCGTGAAGCATTTTTTTCTATTTTGCATTTTGACGACTCAAAACGACAACACTAATGTCATACGGCACTTGTCAAACCATAAAAAGACTAATAAATCTTATTTTTACTATGACTTTTAAATTGACAATAGCCACCGAACTAAATGACAATGATAACGGCACTTGTCAAACCATAAAAAGACCAATAAATCTTCTTTTACTATGACTTTTAAATTGACAATAGCCACCGAACTAAATGACAATGATAATGAACAATACACAACTAGATAACTAAAATATGAGCTCAGCTTGTTCTATAAACACATCTAAAAATACTTATAGAAACTTTAAAAATAACAAAATAAAGGTTATATTAAGAAATAGACAAGCCGACTTAATACAATGACACGGCTACACTTGTTGACACTTATTAAGAGCCACATGAACCAATTGAATCACAGGCATACACAACTTTTGGAGACTTCAATAAAACAAATCACGAGCTTACAAATTGACAGGTTTGCATGTGCTTGAGAGGGCCGTTCCAAAAGAACGCAAAGATCTTCTTTGCTCTCAATGTAAAATTCATAGTTACCTAAGTCTCGGGACAGGGGGACAAAGGGACGGGGTTTCCGAGATGGCAGGGGGACAGTTATTCAAATAAAATATAAAAATTAATATTTAAACATTTTAACTATTTTCAATGAAATTTAGGGTTTAAACTGTATTTAATGTATTTTAGGTACTTTCAATATTATAATTTAATGTTCTTGGTAAAAATAACTTTTAAAAGAAAACATCAGAAAACTTTTGAAAGATTTTTTTAAAATAGGGGAAGTCCCCAAGTCCCCAAAACGTCGGGACATCAACAAAATTTAGGGATGTGTCCCGCGTAACACTGGATTGAAATTCCAACACAAATACTCAAATCTCTTACTCCACACCAATATCTTGGCAAACTAGAGCTTCATAGCAGACCAATCCAAGTTTATGTGGATCATAGATCATATCAGTGTTGTGTATTGCAGGAGGACAACATGTTGATTTGTGCAGGCTAATTCAATCACCCAGATTACATACAAGATCACCAGAATCCAATGGCTGATAGTCAAGTGTTGGTTGTAGCAGGTTGTGTGTCTCTAGATGGAGTAGCAGCTGGTATAGCAGGCTGTCAAGTTGAGCTCGCTGCCTGAAGAATGGTAGATGAAGACCGAGCTGTGGAGTGGTGTAACTGAGGCGGGCACTAGGAGATCCAACACAAGCCTTTGTCTTGCTGTCCAATGCAGTGTGGCCCAAGAGAAGAAGACTGCTGGCTCGCAGGTTAATGCCAAACAGACAGGCGAACTGAGAGCAATGTGGATGCAAGCTCAAATCAATTGTACGCCAAATACAGCTGGGAAAGAGAAGTGCATCACAGTTTGCATGTGAAAATCAGAGCCACCGTCTAACTCGGCAAATGCATAAATTCTTCTGTCATAGAGATCACGTCTCTTTGTATGGTACTTTATACAAGTGATCCAAATCTTTGAACGTGGTAGATCAAAATAAAGCATTTATTTAAATACCTAAATTATTGCTGAAACGCTCACCAAATGAAATCTACAAAGTAAATAATTTGTTCACAATAACCTCTCATCCAATGGGACAGCCATGATTGTGGAGAAGCCCAATCTTAACACACCATATCACATTCCATGACTACAGATGCTATGATACCAAATTATGATTTGGCAGAGCTTTTACACACACAAACTCACAATATACTCAATAGCATTCAGTGTGATACAAAATAAATTTATGATGTTATTCACAGAGAAGATTGCATATATAGTGTATTGATCTTCTATAAGTTAGGAGTCAAACTTATCTCCTTCAACCACTCATATCTAAAAGTATCATGAGCCATTATAGCTCGCCTATATTCTCACACAATCACATTCTAACTAAAAAAATATGTAACATACCCTAGAATCTCTCTCACACCACATACATTATTAACTATGAGTTGTTACTAACAACTCATTACATTATTCTTCACACATACATTATTTTACTAACTCACTTTCATGTGAGTATTGACACAATATTCTTGACAGCTTGTTCGTCATGCGATTAAACCATGTGAACACATGCATCTCAATCACACTACGTGATCACCTTACCTCAAAAAGCTAACTTTCCCCAATCAATAGAATCTATCCTACATAATGCTAACATTTAGAGCAACTCCAATGAATCAATGATATGAGGATGAATTGTAATTTTATGCAAATCACTCTTTGCTGCAACTTCACACGCTCCCTAAATAAAAGAACACATTAAAGATGTCATAACCAATATACAACTTTCGATGGAGTTCAACTTAAAATTGATGCTACACATGGAAGGCTGCAGTTATCATGCATAAGTAATGTTTTAACAAACACCCAATGAGTCAGCACTAGTGAATATAATATTGACACCAAATCATAAAATCCAATTCTTTCCCATCCAGAATGTGTATTAACTCTTTTTACCCTACTTGGAACATATCCGACAAATTAATTTACATAATAATTAGCATTTATTGCCAATGGGGTGGGAGTGGTGCGATCAAGTCACATGGTTGTGTGCTTGCCCACCCATGTTCAAATCCCCCGAGGCACAATCCTCCTCGGAGGTGGTTCGCCGCTAGAGGCGGCATCTCTGCTCGTGTTGACGTTGGTGGTTACTCCTCTTCTTTCTGACGCCAATGGCTCCTCCTCGTTGCTGACACTGGTGGCTCTTCCTCTCGCTACTAACGTTGGTGGCTTCTCCTCTCGCCATCGACGTTGGTGGCTTCTCCTCTCGCTACTCCTCTCACCGCCGACGCGTGTTCGGTGTCTCGCTCCGCTCATTGCTGATGCTCCTCTCACCGCCTGCCGTGGGCTGCCCTCTCGCTGCTGACACCGTGGCTGCTCCGCTTCTGCTACCGACACCGGTGGCCGCTCCTCGCTTGTTGACGTTGGTGGCTACTCCTCTCGCTGCCACAGCGATAGTTGTCCCACTCGCATTGTAGTCATTATTGTCGTTGGTCGTTGCATCTTCACTATGGTTTCATGGTTGCTTCAATTGGGTTCCTAATGGTGGTCCCCTTCATTGTAACCAAGTTGTGGATCCTCTCAAAACAAATCCTCAATTGTACAAGGATGTGGGTCCTTTCAACACCCTCAATTTACCCTCAATTCCAAAAATAATAATTAGCATTTGTTCATTCACTCACGGGTATTTAGGAATTCTTATTTATTACAATATTTTAACCCTCTGCTTGTAGCTTCTCATCTATGTTACCCCAAGTTTCGTGGTCAAGATGCAAAGGTGCAGGGACAGTGGGAGCCCCCGAATTTCAAGGATGTAACCTATGCCCTGAATATGTTTAAATTGTGGGAATTTCAAAAGTAAATACTACTATTTTTTTTTAAAAGACATATTTTATTTCATAGGAGAAATATTTTTACAATTACATCGATGCCAAGCTTGAAAGCTATTTGTCCAATCCAGAGCACTATAAAGGAAAATAAACATATCAAAAAACATTAAGGATAGTCAAGTTTTAGAATAGCCTGCATAGCTTCCTGATCCCGTTGAGGCCACCAAAGAGGAGGATCGCCATAGCAGCTTATGTCATGATTATCCAGAGCCCAATTTGCCAATGCATCTGCCACTTGATTTCTCTGTCTAGGAATATGTGTGATTTGGAAAGTCTGAAATTGTGCTCGGACCTTTAATTTTATCTATTTCTCTCGCAATCTGCCAGTTTGAGCTCCTCTGAGTCCCATTAATAGTTAGCATCCTAACAATGACCTTAGAATCAGATTCCACCTGCACTTGAGTCCATCCACACTTAATAGCCTCTTGCAGTCCCCGATAAATAGCTCTTACCTCAGCAATATTATTTGTAGTGATACCCAGTTTGTAGCAAACATAAAGGTTGCTTTCCCATCATGAGTTCTTCCAATACCCCCATCGCAGCAATCCTGGATTTCCCCTAGAAGCCCCATCCGTATTCAATTTTCCAAACTGCATAGGAGGAACCCATGGTTGCTTTTTGTCATCTCTCCTTGGCAGATTAAAAACAAATTAATAGGATGAAAAACATTTAAGACTCCCCCTTTTGAAAGGTGATGTCTAGGAGTCCCCAAATTTTAGTGGGGCCATGGGTGCGCAAATGCATCCCCAAGTATCACATTGTTCATCTTACCTATAACTTTTATAATTTAACAACTTAAGGTAATTAACTCATAAGATATATGTACATTGTTTCATTTAACATAGTTCTTAGTTAGAAGAAATATATAAAAATTGCAATGACTAAGCAACAAAAGATCTCTTTTGAGAAACGCATCTTTATTGATCCCTATTGAATAACAAACAAACATAATAAAGCGCCTTAAATGCGTCAATGAATAGAAGGGGAGTGGAAACAAATTTTTACCACCTATGTCCTGATATTCATTATTTGGGATACATATGCACTGATTCCATTTAGCGCATTGTTTGTTTTCTTTCAATCTCAGGTTTGATTAATTCAACATCATTTTAAATAATTTGCCAAGTAAAAATACTCCAATCCCACTATCATGTAAAACCCATCAGAATTTGACATTTGTTGAAGCTCCTACTATAAAAATTCATTTATTTTATTTGTGGGTTATTTATTTTCTATGATATGTTGCATTCTAGCAGCTGAAGCTTTGTCTTCTTTACTTAACATTTCAGGTATGGCCAAAAGTGGTTTTAAGCTATTTCATGGTTCCCATGTATCAGAAACAAGTTTGGAATAATCAAAGTCAAGAATACAAAGAAACACAAAAAAAAAAATGTGTCCTTGTTCAGAATAGATCTGACTAACAACTGTATCCAAAATGTAGCTTTATAAAAACATGAGTTCCATAGCCTATACCACACCTGAGCCATAGACAGAACCTTTCCGTATATACTCTAAAAAGACCTCTGAAACAGTGTATCTTCATTATTTGCCTCTATTTTACATTTCTAACATATATGTTTAATTCTCACAATAGCTAATCCAAAAAATTGCTTCCACAACAATCTTCACAAAATTATTTTTGAATAACGTTTGGGTTTTTTGCAATCTTTACCCTTGAAACCTAGAAAAACCATATAAGAGGATAATCGCTTCTATTTCAAAAAGAAGAATAATCAGATTCAACCACAGATTTGGTTATTCAAAACACAAGAACACCATTTTTTTTACTACGATGTTTCTATAGAAAATGGCGGGCTCTTGAGTCATATAACATTATACCAAATAGTATTAAGTTGCAACACTTACCTTTCTCAAGCACGTCCTTGTTCAAAGTATCTGTCACAGGCCAGATCTCAAAACATGTGCATTAGTTAGGAAAACATCTAAAACCCCTGATATTGAGCGAAAACCCAACCACTCCAATTAAGGCCATGTGAATGGATCATATTTTGAAAACACACATATATCTTACAACAGAAAATTGAAGTACAACAAAGCTGTATAACAATCGATAAATTGATAAATGACACTGAAGGAAAAGGCGCAGCAAGATAACAGCATTTGCTTCTGGTGGAACAATTGCAACTCTGAATCAGAATAGGAATTGCATTTCATTATCGCTGTTTGGGGCGAAGAGAATTGTTAAGCCATGGGAAGTTACTCCGTAAGAGGAAATTGAAAAGGATCTCAATATGCGGAGGAAAAGATCTTTAGATATTGCTTTCAGTCTCACATTAAATAATATGAACCTAAACACCAAACTAATTTTGAATGTCAAAAACTTGAGGCAATTGGTACCTATAGATTTAAAACATCCCCATGCCACTAACTAGGCATGGTAGCTTTAAAAAATGTATAGTGTTATAGTGAAAAAGTAAAAGATCAGAATTAAGAACATCAAACTTGCCTTGAAGCCTTATATGGTTCCTATCACATATCTCAATACGTGTTTCGTTCTCAGAGGTAAATGATTCAGGTTAAAGGCAGAAGGTGAGTGCAAGTGCAAATTTAATTGTAGAGATTCTAAAGTCAACATAAACAGAACATGTAATCACTTTTTAAATACTACAGAAAATCAGTAAGAGAATGTGCCAACTATTTATTGACAGCAAGCATGTGATATAGTTTGGAATATCCATGTAGCCACAAGAAAAAACTATCACTATCTTCAATGAACAAACTGCTACTTCCATCAATTGACAGAGAAGATCCGTATTTCATGACACCATTGGCCTCAAGAAAATCTACACCCTTCAAAATCCAATCAAAAGTGGGAAGGAGTGTCCAAGTAATTCACAGCCTTTAACAATTCCAATCAGAAGTGAGAAACTTTGTTCCCCAATTGTAAACCACATAAAGAATTACAATATGTATGCTACATGACACAAGGTAGGAGCCCAAGGCCATATCATATTGGCCAAATTTCTCTCAGTACCTGTGCCTAAGAGAATAATAGCTAGATCAGACGAAACACTTCAAACAGAAATGTGGGTTCTACACAGATTGGATTTGTTATAGTGACTGGGCCCTCATAGTTCTCTGTGTGAATCATGAGAGTATACATCCTAGGTCAGAAGTTGGAGATAGACCTCCAATTCCAAAATAGGTCTTCAAAATTAAAAAGGCAGAGGACCATTTGTATGGCAATATTTATTTTGCAAAAGCAATGTAGGAATGTTTGCCCTACAATACATGCCAAGCAGGTAACATATACTGGTAACCTTCATACATATACTGAGCTACACAAATTACCTAATAATTCTTTCCTAAATAGATGTTAGGCCAATGGATTCAAGTTGATTCTTTAACTGATAGGCACAGTGTATAGTTGATGACATGGCAAACAAAGAATGTACTGTATATTCTTTTTATATTATCCAAAACAGAAGCCAACAGAGACTAATAGTTCACTCAAATTGACCACATCACCATTATACATTAGTGTTTTAATTTGAATGAATTAAAACTCAGTGATGCTTCTCTGTTCTAACATATTGAGATCTGATATCACACACTGAGGGGAGAAGCATACTGACTGACGAACAAATAGCAAAAGCAAGAGCAAATATCATTTGATCAGTTTTTGTAAACTTTTGCAAGCCTTGCCACATTGCAGACTGGCATTACAACAATAAAGTGTTATTAATGCTTCCAAGCCAATACGCTGGATGTCATAAGAATTTACTACTTAATAACAGAGAACATTGACTAAATGTATCCTGACTTGTTTATATAGGCTTTAGTCTTCCAAACTTTGAATTTCATTGTCTGATTTAGATGTGCCAGAGGAAGTCTCCAGAATTGTCAGGAGCTGCTCCGCATTGGCATCTTCATCCCATGAAAGGCTTCGCAAGCCTGCTTCCCTACCAACCTGGGTTAGCTTCATTTCGTCCAAAATTAACTCCTTTATCTTGCTGGACAGCATGTCTATAGGAGCACTCAAATCCAGAGCAAAAACTTGGCCTTTCTCAGCATCCAAAAATTCTGCAGCTCCAACTGCACCACCTAAGCCAACATGCACAATAGAAGGAGCTTCAAAGGCAGCGGCTTCCACTATGGTCATTCCATATGCATCATAAATACAGGGATGTACATTCAATAGTGTTTGAGAATAAATATCTGCAAGCTGAGTCGGACCCATAAAACCTTCATAAATCACTGCTTTTGGACATGCAACCCTTACCCTCTGTTTAACACTCTCTGCATACTCTCCACCTCCATGAGCTCCACCACATAGAAAAGGTAAGATTCCTTGCTCTTCCATAAAACCCGCAAGAGATTCAACAATGGAACCAAAAAGATCAGCATTTTTCTCTGGAGAAAGACGGACACAGCAGGAAATATACATCCTTCCCTTCTTCCATTCACCTGAACCTTTCAATGTTGACATAGCCAAAGATCGGATATCTTCTCGAAGAGGAGGAAACAGAGGCTTTGGCAAAACACCTGGAGAAATGCCAAATCCCATCTTTGTTTAAAGTACATGTGCATCTCTAGAACTCATAACAACAATAGCTGAGGCCATTGACACGACATTTGATACCATATCCCTATAGAATTCCTTCTCCTTCATTCCCTGATCACCCTTATACTCTGATATATAATATATGCGAAAGTTCAGAAAAGCCATTGAACATTGGTGGGTCCCTGCAACCTCCCTGAGGCGTAAAAATGCAGGAAGTGCAGACCAATCTACAACCAAAATCCATGACGGATTGAATTCAACAACCATTTTGGCAACATTTTCAGTGATCCCATCTGCAAAGCTATGCCAAGGACTTTTCCAATCCAACCTTCCCCATTGAGCTCCCTCCACTTCCACATCTATTTCGTACATCCTTAATCCAGTTTCTTGTACTATTTCCTGCATGGCAATCACGTCATTGTTTAGATTGGTAGTTCGGTTCATTGGCTTTGCACTCAACACCAAGACATGGTTCCCCCTTTTGGCAAGCGATCTTGCTATGGACTGAGCATAGACACCATTACCACTGAATGTAGATTTCTTGTACTCAAGGGTCATGAGAACCAATCTCATCTGAGAATCCAATTTTGCATTGTGCATTGGATTGGATCGAGGGGTATAGAATTGGCCAGTGGTCATTGCTCTGAATAAGATAAATGTGAGAACTAAAACTCCACCCAGCAATCTACAGAAGAAATACCTGCTCAGTAATCTGGCCCGTTGAGAATCAGACACTAGGGATCTCAAGGAGGCAGGCACCACACCCACAGGGTGTAATGTGCGAGGGCGCCTGCCTAGCATGCCCAATATTGTTCCTAAGTCTTTCCACAAGAATGTCAAAAACATGTAGGATCTGATCAAGGTGGCCACAACACGAATTGGCAAACCAAATATCTATATTCTCAAATCAACCCTTCTCAATAGCCCATCTCTTCATGGAATGCCCACGACTGAAGTCTTCCACAAAAAAATGCCAAACATGTAAGATCTAAACAAGGTGACCACGAGAAGAATTGGCAAACCGAGTGGCAATGGTGTCAAATCAACCCTGTTCAATAGCCCATCTCCTCATTATGAACAGTAAAAACAATTTGTAGGGCAAGCTACAATCCCATAAGTGCAAGAGCTTAAGAGAACAAAACCACATTTTGAAATAGCTCCTCCATTGCCCCTTTTCACCCCCTCAATGTCAAACATTTAATGTCCCTTATCTCAATCATCCATAAGAAGGGGATAAAAGCAAAACCACAGTCTCCACCCTGTCCATTGAATGTTTAAAAACGGCTGTTACAGAGTTAAATTGTAATACATCCGCAATTACTTAACTAATCAAATATCGTGATCCAGATTTTAATCAATCCGACAGATACACCAACCTCTGCCAGATTTAACATTTCATAGATACCTAAAAAAACAGTAACTTCAATTGTGAATGTATGAGCATACCAACCCAATGTACAAGAGCATTCATATATGGGTTTCCATGATTGTCCATGTGAAAGGTACCCACACTAGCAAACAAAATCACAGAAGAAAGCACATTTATTATTGCTTACCTGCAAGGAAGTGGGAGATGTACACCAGACCTGAAATCTCTGTTATCTGTTCTCCTGGCTGAGGAAAGGAACTTAGGATCCTTTCGCCCCTCTTCAACCAACGTTCTTAAAGCAAAAAGCAATAGACTCGAAAGTTCGCAACTGCAAGTAATTGCATTGATAAGGACAACAATACGAGTTTTAATTATATTTTTACACGCCTGATTTTGGTACAGGAGTACTTAATTGCTATGATCTGCTCGTGTTTTTGCGGGTTTATTGTTCCTAATTGCATTTATTTTGACTGAAAATTACTTCTACTCGGTATATTTTTATTCTCATTGAGTCTAGGGAGAGGACCCTATAACCGTGCACCTAACTTTAGGGGCACGCAAATATATGTACGTATGTCGGTAGCGTAAAAAAATTATATCATCGTGTAGCGTATGATCGTGCCATATTGATATTTTCGTTTCGCGTGTTAATTTGGAGGAAAAGTAGTTTTGAATTGATTTAATATGAAAAAATCAATATAAAGCATTTGAAAGAGGGACCAATGACCGAGCGCCCTATGTGTCACATTCTCATTAACTCTTAAAAATGGTAACTAACCAAAAAGTGAACAACTATTGGTGCTTTTGTCAACAACCTATGGTGAAAAGAGATGTACATGTTTTGGTACCCGCTCGGTTATAGGGTCCTCTCCCTATTGGACATTTTCAATAATTAGCCATTGAGACACCCCGAGGTAGGGGTCGAATTTCTCCATGTGGACCAAGTGGAATAGAGTGGGGTGCTCGAATGCGGATCATTCGGCGGACATTAAGGACCCAAACCCGCCTTCTGTACTGCTTAGAGAAAGGGTTCCTCCACTACTCTAGTTCATAACCTCGTATAATAAAAGTATTTACCATCTAAAGTTATAAGGCCATAGGGATCTTGGTTGATTGATAAAGTTCGGATATTTATTAAGAGGAGGTCCAAGGTTCAAACCCCATTGACATGTCCGATTGTACACTGGTGGTCCCCTTCCTCACATTAGGCTAAAGTTTACCGAGGCTAAGAGACTGTGCTTAAGAATGTAAAATGTAATGATTCCTCATAATCAAAAAATATGTATATATATTTTTATTGAACCTCGTTAATGATATATATATGTTTACTAATTTTTAAAATTACAAAATTTATATTATAATTTAATGAAAGAAATTAAATATAATTATGATAGTTCCTTTATTTGATACCAACATGTAGATGGAGTACTACCTACTTATAACAAGAAAATGTTAAAATGTAAACCAATATGTCCTTGAGGTATTCAATTTGAATAGACCATTCATAAATTATTTTTAAAAAAAAATTGTGAGTTTAATTAAATCATTTTCTTTTTTATGGGAAACACACAATTTTATTTAGATATCAACGTCGTTATATATATATATATGAATGGAGTTAACATTTTGTTTAGTATATATCAATATTAAAGCTTAGTCTTTCTCTTTAAATAAATCATTTTCTTTTTTAATGGGAAACCAACAATTTTATTTAGATATCAACATCTCTACCTCTTGATTGCACTTGGTGTATATCTATATTAAAACCATCAATTTTATTTAGATATTAACACCTCTACCTCGTGATGAATGCAGTTAACATTTTGTTGATTGCACTTGGTGTATATCTATATTTAAAGCTTAGCCTTTGGGAACAAATCATTAAAAAAATGTATTTTTGTGAGTTTAAATAAATCTTTTTCTTTTTTAATGGGAAACTAACCATTTTATTTAGATATCAATGTCTCTTCATCATCTCATGATAAATGGAGTTTACATTTTGTTGATTGTGCTTGGTGTATATCAATAGTAAACTTTAGCCTTCTTTTGGCGAACAAATCATTAAAAAATTGTATTTTTGTGAGTTTAAATAAATCATTTTCTTTTTTAATGGGAAACGAACAATTTTATTTAGATATCAACGTCCCTTCATCATCTCATGATAAATGGAGTTAACATTTTGTTGATTGCATTTCGTATATTTATATTAAAGCTTAGCCTTCCTTTCAATTTTGGCTCCTCTCCATTTGACTCTTCATGTTGGGTATGTGTTTCGTACCCTAGTGGATGGTTTACCAAGTCATCATCTTCGCCATTAGTCTACAATCGATATAAATCACGCTTTTAACTTATTTACAAAGGCTTGTAATTTTACTTTATAGATATTATCATGTCTCTTCGTTATTATATTTATATATAATAAATCTAAACAATTGCCATAATGTAAATTCTATTTTTGTAATTACATAACATTTAGAACAAATGTTACATAATGGCTTATTAATAGTTGAATATATTGTTTGTAGATAGTTAATATTGGTATGATACTTTCTGCACTAGTAGTTGTTAATATTTATATATTTTTTGTGTTTAATAAGTATTTTGGGACTAGGTATGATTATTTTATATGAGATTAGTTTATAGTATTAATGTAATTATATGTTTATTAAATAATTATTATGAGACTAAGTCTAATTAGTTTATATAGTATTAGTTCATTTATATGTGTATATGTGTATTAATTGTTGGTGTGAGTTTAAGTAAATAATAATCATGATCTCTTAATTTAATTGTAAATTTATATTATAAATAAAACCCCAAGAATGTTCCTTTTACTTTATAATGTAAACTTTATAATTTGTGAGTAATATGTTAATATTAACTTTTGATTGGATGAGCAAGTGGAACTATTTGGAGTAATAATTATAACAATTCCTTTACTCAAATTTCATCAATTTCAATTAGATATTGATATGTAGAATGAAACATAACATGTTAGAACTTTATAATTAATAAACACACACACATTAATACTATAACAATTAACTCCTCCCTACCAATAATTAATGAGTACATAAATACATTAATACAATCATGATTACCTCGTCTTATATCAATATTAAGTGTCATGGACTAAACAAAATATTTAACCATATTTATTTTCTCAAGATACTTCCAAACAAGCACCATGATATTTTTAGAGAAATCACAAATATAATATTCATTGAACAAATACAAATTTAATTAGCTACAAACTTGTAATTAAAAATTCCATAACAATTGTTTCGGCATGAATAAGCCACTACATGGCACTTCTTGATTATTGGTGATTGGTGCATATTTCCTTATGTTGATCCTTTGCATACAATCGACCTTTTGTTGACTCTTTTTATAACTTTTTTTGGTTAAGATTATTTATCTAGGGAGAGGGGCTAGTAGCGAGACACCTCTAACTTGACATTTGTGCGACACTTAAATAGTGTCATATCAACACTTGAAATTTATTCCAAAGTTGACTTAACAATTATTTAACACATATTTTTCTTTGGAATTTATTTGGAGAGAAAGCCACATTTTGAATTCATTTAAAATAACAAATTTGAATTGTGCGTTTGGTATTTAATAGTTGTGAGTCTTATATGTCATGATGTGATTGGTTACCTTAAACCATTATTATGTAAAACTTAGACTAGTAGACAGTATTATGATAACTATAATTTAGGTGGTACTTTGACATTTATAGAATATTATGTGATCAAGATTGATGTCCAATATTAGACCATGTTTAATTACTTACACAACTATGACATATATTTTGTTTCATTGTGACTCGATTTTGCCCCTTTACTTTACGTTTCTCTCTCCTCTATTTTAGGCTTTTATGGAGACTTTTACCATTTTTGGCAAGAAATACCCTATTGTGCACCATGTGGAAATGGTCGCCTCCTTATGGAAATGGATCCTACACTCTTTTCGACTATTGTTCCCGACCTTATTTTGTTGACCTTTGTTCTTCTTCAAATTTTATGCCCATTATGTGTCAAATTGTGTGCCAATGTGGACCTAATTTGAATTCAACAAGTCAAAATATATATGTGCATTAGTGCATTTAGAAACAAATATAATCATATCTACTCGAGACAAGGATTTTACGCAGAAATATTTCTTTTACAACTAGAGTGATATTGAAAAGAAAAATCTTTTCTATTTATATAACATCCCCATACCAAAATCCCAAGTCAAACATTTTGGACTCATTCTAAATTAAATTTGTTGCACGGATGGAAAGTGGCATGTGCCCAAGATTTTCGTAACCCAAATACTCAACTAATTTATCGGTAAAAATTGGGGACAACTTTTTTGTTTAAAACCTTACGTTAAGTATTAAAAGATCAAATATTACCCATCCATCTTGCTAAACCATTAAAAGATGGTAAGAAAGAAATTGGTTCCTTTACACAAAGAAAAAACATCTAAGCTATCAAACTCAAGGTCCTATGGTCTTAGGCACGTAAAGGAAGTTAGTCCCTACTTTTGATTACATGATCCGATCCACGAAGGCTTCCATTTAGGTATACCCTATCAAGTGAATCTAGAAACATAACCTGGAATGATAAATAATCCTTATCCGGTTATTACGTTTTTGACCTAGGGATTGAAGTTGGATCCTATGGGAAACAAAGTTTAGGGCCCACTTAGTTAATGAATAGTGAATAACCAAGTGTGTCACCAAGTCAACCTTAAATGGTAAAACATAATGACCTATTATGATAGTTGATAAATGAAACATTGGGCCTCAATTTCCCATGTGTGACATAATTTAGTTTTAGCATTTTGTACAAAATTAGAGTGTGTTTGAAAACCTCCATGGTTAATATCCTCCCCACTAAGAGGTTATCCTAGTGGAAGGGGGATTTTTTTATTTATTTATTAAGGGCCTAATTTTCACTTATCAAGTATAACTTTCTTAAAGAGGCCCAAATAATAATAATTAGCTCCGACTTTGATTTTTAAAAACTCTAACTTCAAATCAAATCTCAACTCAACTATTTTAGTTATATTCATCCATCCAAGGAATAAGGGAATATGAATAATAATCACTAACAAATGTTTAGAGGGCTAGTCAATAAGACGACACCATTAGCCAAGTGGAGGGGTCATGTCAAATCACCTAACCATTAGATAAATTCATTGTGCACCATAGATTTTAGAGTTGGATAAAAAAACCCCAAACATCTTGATAAGGTTCTTTTATTTTTTTGGTTGTTCTCTTTAATTCTCCATTTTTTCTTGTTTGTTGTTTTTGCAAGTTGTTGTGAAGGAGGCATCTATGGAAGTCCAAAAGTTTCAGTTGTTCATTTTTCCCTATAAGCATTTTAGTGTATTTTAAATTCCTATATTAGGGTTAATATGGAGGAGATTGTATTTGTCGATTATATATTCTAGTGTGTATATGCATAAATGAGTATTTACATATAAATGCGGTCGGTAAATAATCATGTGCTTGAACCAATGGTTTTGCGAGGTGGATTTGTATTTATATAAGAGATTAGTAAAAGGGAGGACCCCAATAATGGTGGTCGTAGCTTAAAACCGAGTTATACTTGTTTTTTTATCTTTCCTTTTGGTTTTGTAGAATAGTATGTATGTATGTATGTATGTACGTTTATCTTATAATGAGGAATGTGACAAAGAATGGTCATGAACAAAAATATAGTCTAGGCATGGCGTTAAGGTTGTAAGAGGAACAATGGTAAGGATTTAGGAGGGTTTCCATCCAAATCGCGGCCCCTCCAAGCATATTATTTATATATTATCCAACCCTTTTATATATATGACACAGCTTTTAAAAACTCCCAAACCATATATATATATATATATATATATATATATATATATATACATGACACATTTAAAAACTCCCAAAACATATACTTATAGTAAATAGAAATATATATGGCACAGATTTTAAAAAAACTCCCAAATCGTATACTTATAAAGCAAATACACACACACATATAATTTTCTTGTTATATCTTTCAAAAATACAAATCCGTCATTTCCTTAGTGTTTCCGTAGAAGTCTATACAAGGTCACATTCTAAATAAATTGTTAATATCATGCTCACTTTGTATGCATGTATGTGTGTGTGTATGTAGGTACGTACGTACGTACGTATGTATGTATGTGTGTGTGTAGTGATAAAAAAACATTGGTTCTATTTCATTCATAACAAATGTGTTCATCTCAACTTCCAAAACTCATATTCGTGATAAAAGAAACTACAAGCTAAGGCTAGGAACTAAGCTCCCAAATTAAGGGAAATATGAATGAAAATAAGACTAGAGATACCACTCCAAACATATTTATTCACAAACTAATAAAATACCTAATTCAAGCCATAAATATCTTCTCCTTTGCAAGTAGTTGATCGAACCAAGGAATAACTTACCAGAGAACATAATGTGAGAACTCTCTCTCTCTCTCTCTCTCTCTCTCTCTCTCTCTCTCTCTCTCTCTCTCTCTCTCTCTCTCTCTCTCTCTCTCTCTCTCTCTCTCTCTCTCTCTCTCTCTCTCTCTCTCTCTCTCTCTCTCTCTCTCTCTCTCTCTCTCTCTCTCTCTCTCTCTCTCTCTCTCTCTCTCTCTCTCTCTCTCTCTCTCTCTCTCTCTCTCTCTCTCTCTCTCTCTCTCTCTCTCTCTCTCTCTCTCTCTCTCTCTCTCTCTCTCTCTCTCTCTCTCTCTCTCTCTCTCTCTCTCTCTCTCTCTCTCTCTCTCTCTCTCTCTGGAACAAATAAACCATCACTCGTCTTTGGTAGAATTACACAACAATCTCCAAGGAGATGGAATCTCAACAAAATCAAAGAAAAACTAAGGTAAGTCAAGAATATCTTTGGATTAATTAATTTTTTTAACTCCTTTTGTTCTAACATAAAGGTTACACGAGAGATTACATTAAGTTTTCCATTTCACTACTACATTAAACGAATTTCTTCTTCAACACCAATTGTATAACATAAACTCTTTCTTAAAATATTAAGGTAACAATTAACAAAAAGGAAGAAGAAAATTCACCAAGAAAAATTCTCCCTCTTTCCAAATTTATTTGTATCATCTATAATTAACAATTAAGAGGGAATAACACCAAGTATGTCAAGTCCAAAGAGATGACATCCAATATTTCAAGCTTATTAACAAAACCATTGTGGAGCAAGCTTACAATAGGAATGAAAACCATATTTATATTTCCTTTTCCCAACAATAAGATGTAATCCAAAGAGCATGAGAATTTTATTGTTGCACATCATGAAATATCACATGGGAATACTAGAGATCAAACCTACAACTTTTATTCATCAAGTAAGACTTATAAGAAAGATCACCAGAGACTTCTTCATTTGCTTACAACTCAATTTACAAACCTTTTTCTTATATATTTATAATGAACTTCACATAAAATGGACAAACCTTCCTAGAAAATCGAAACAACATGTCAAATTTTGAATGAAACCTCCATTGATTCTCCAACAAGAACATAATTTCCAACTTCATTAGCAAATATTGGAAGCCACAAGGGAAGATGTGTGGTTGTTCACCCAACCTATAGGCATCATTACATGTCACTTCCCATAAGGAGAGAATGCTAGCCTCCCTCCAAGCCCATGGGAAAGAGAGGAAGCATGCCTCCAAGTTGCACAAGAAAAGTAAGGAAGATAAACACCAAAGCATACACCCAAGCATAATAACTTTAAATTCATTACCCCATACACCCAATAAAATCCATACTTATCAAGAGGAAGAAGGGAGTAGAGGGAATCCACAATATTTGTATCCCAAATGGGCATTAACACTCTACAAGATACAAAGGCTCATATTAACTCTCTAAAGACCCTAACTCTCTTACTACTCATCAAGGAAAGACTTGAAAAAGAAACTAAGGGAGAGAATACCATAACCAAACTCTATTTTACAATTTCATTCAACATATGAAACACAATAAGAGATAAAACATAACTTCCAAGCTATATCAACAAAAGGTTGTGAAACTTTCCTCACGATCAAACAACCAAAATCCAATTGGCAAGTCATTCCACTAAAATCTTCACTTCCTCTCCCAAGCTCCCATCCTCTCCAATTAAAAATCCCAAAAATGAAAATCCTCCAAAAGTCCCCCTCCTCTCCAAAATGGAGGGTTACGTAAGAAAGGCCCAAAATCATATACTAATGGGAGGGTGACATGTGTCACCCATCCCTTCCCAATCCAAAAGTCTTCATCAAAAATTGGGACCAAAAACATAAACTGAGGAGGATCCCTCACAAGAAACATTGACCAATAAAAATGTGACCCAAAAACTAAGAGGGCACCAAAAACAAAACCATAAAGATTGTTGGGGACAAGATGGGTCAATTTTAGAGGGAAGAATCCTTTTAGGCCTTGGGAAAAGTCCCCTACCCATAGACCATGTCTATGGGGTTCATTTTCATGAAAGAATGACCCCCAACTTTTCAAAGCACTCCTCCAAACTTCCACTTTTGTCCAAATTCGAGATTTGGGAAAAAGTGGCTCATTAAGAGGGTTGTGGGGCCCACCTAGCCCTTGAATAGGTGGTCCAACACTCTCTTAAACAAAGCTAAACTAAAATAATTAACCCCTAATCAAGAGGACACAAATAACCCTTAAAAGTGACAAAAACATGCAATTAAAGTAAATAAAACCAAGTTAATTAAACGAGGGTAAGAAAACCAAGAGTGGCCAACCAAAGGGCTAAAACATAAGCCAAGTTGATGAATTTAATATATTCATCCTTGAACAATGATGAGATAAATATGACCAAACAATAAGGGGGAAGATAAATTTGGCCCAACCAACCATTTGTGCAACTTGGAGGTGCAACCACTAAGTCCCACATTCTCTTGTGGCTTAACCTATCACTCGCACACTCAATTGCAAACATCATACCTGCTCGATAAAATATGATAAATGAAATATTCCCATAGATTCCAAACACTCAAGCCATTCATAATCAACTAGCCAATAATTACAATTTCATCCATTCATTATACAAGGTGTTTGAATTTACGAAAATCAACCATACAATTCTCAAACAAGTTACACACTAATCTACAAATTCATCAAGATCCATTATGAGTACATCAAGATTAAACAATGATAATTCCATATATGTATTGGCCTTACAACCAAACACAACAACTAGCCAAATCAGGTTAGCATGTTCAAAATATGGAGATGACAATGTATATATATACATATATGTGCAAACAAAGTTATTAACCATAACGACAATTATCCAACACACGAGTTCATGAAATTACATAGATCAATAGTGTTCATAACATCATATCCAAACCAAGTGGTAATGATTTTGGTGGTAACCTAACATTGTGATCTTTATTTACCATCCTACTAAGGATAAGATGACCACAAGTGATGATATAACGACAACATAATAATAATTTAATTCAAATAATCATGATAATATCCATTTAAATATCTCAGACATGAATATAATCATATAGTCAATCATCAGTCAAGGGAGTGAAATAGGTGGCACTACATAAAGATAAAGGGATAACACAAGGCCCTCTTAACATCCTCTATTTTTTATGGTTTTGCGAGGAGTTGAGCACAAATTTGGGTTTCCATAAAAGAGACTACTTTTCTCTTGATTTGTAAGTGATCTAAACATTATGAGTCAAGATTTTAGACATTTGGGAACATCAAACACAATCATCAAGTTGAATCTCACTTTGTATACAAACTAAAATTTAATGAAGGTAGCCCTTTCCATGTCATGTGTAAATGGTTGATTTAACCCAAATAAAAATGTATAAATTCGGTAAATATCCTAATTAGGCTAGAAATCTCAAGACTAATGCTCAATCAAATTTTATAAATAAATACAATGACATTTAGATATGAGAAAACATATAAATGCAATAAAGAAATCTCATTTGATTAAGCACGTGTAAAAATATAGTAATACATAAGAAGATAGATTGAATTATCTCTATGGACATTTCGGGGATGTTCTGGATCTAAATTACATAATACAAGTTGTAGCTAGGTTGAACTTTTTTTTTCTTGGATTCTAGAACCTGAAACCTTCATGGATACTAGTGTTAGGCTTGTAGATGAGCTCCATGCACTCTTTGTCATGTTTAGATGTAGTGTTTAGAACTACTTTTTAGCTTCTTTTCAAACAGGGGTTACTTCATCACTAAATGTAGATCCTTTTTACGTTCTCACTATTTCCGAATATTTGTGCATGTAATTGTAATGATCAAAACCCTAACTCTCTTATAGTATATCTTTAAACACATGATTAAATAACAAAAAGGGTTTCTTTGTGTGGTGGAGTTGCGAGCCCTTGATGGCCAACCCCTTGTTGATTTTTACCAAGAATTGCACTACATTTCTCAAATAAGGGGCTCAAACTCCATGTAGTTCTCCCAATGCTCATGTAGGTGTGAATGCAACCTAAAAATTCATCCCTTATGTTTGTTATCATTCCTCAACACAATAGTGAGTATAGCTATAAATAGAATGTACCCTTCATTATAAATAACATGTTATATTATATTGTTTGAGTAAATTGTCTAAGTAGAGTGCTTATAAATAAAAACCTTGTAAGTGTCATTTGGTGTATAAGTTCTTGATAACCGATCCATATGTATGTTGAAAAACACTACTTCATCAAGTGAACACACCAAAAGAAAGAAAAAATAAAGAAAATAGAGAAAAATGACAAGACAAAAAAATGTTTGAAAGTTTGTCTTTTGCACACGGGATGGTCTTTGTAACCACCCCGTGGTTTGGAAGTTTCCAGATATAATTGTGAAAGCCACACTTGTGGTTGCATAATCCATCCCAAGTGATTGCATAATTACACCAACAATCCACCATGGGGTAGGTAGAGTGTCCAAGCACACCGAAAAGAGATCTATCTCTTCCTTGACTAACTCTTCTAATTCTCCAATGCGTAGGAGGACATATAAAGGACATTATAAGAAGGAATGAGGAACTAAAATCATCGACATGTAGGAGAACATCTATTTGTGTAGTTATTTGTAGAAGCAAAGTGTAGATCAACATTATTGAACCACTGGTCATTGGTGTTGTCATTGATGTCAAGTGGCATTGATGGAAAATGAGTGAGTAGTGAAGTGAGGCTCTGTAAGGGACATGAAGGTTGATTGGTAGTGCCTTCTAATGATGGTTGAATCTTACAAAGAGGTTTCAGGTTGATTCAGGATGTTACAAGCTTGGTTTGTGAGGCAAGAGTCTCATTGGAAGCATGGACATGGTTGGTCTTCTTGGCTCAGAGGTTATATAGGTTAGATATGGTGGTATTAGCATGACCAATATCTCTTGGAGTGAGTTTCAAGTCATCTTGTGGAAGTCTCAGTTGAAATTGGCTCATTTAGGCCTAGTTCTAGAGCCTAATGAGGTGTGAAAGCTTAATTACAGTCATGAAAATACCATGTAATCATGGGAGGATCCTAGGGATGTTTTCTAGGGCATGTATGATCAATCACAAGGCTCGGTTTAGCTCCTCGAGGCAAAATTTGAAAGTTCACCAAAATTGCCCTTGAGGACTGACATTGTATATTGATGCAAATGAGATAGGTTTGATTTGTACAGGAAAAAATATGGCTAACAAACATATAGAGTGTGTAGAGGTGTTTCTTTTAGTGCTTCATGCCAAATTTCATCAAGTTTTGAAGAGGTATGTGGAAGTTATGCAAGTTTTCCTAAGACTGGCTTCTTAAGGAATGCAATTTGAGCACCATGTCTTCTTAGCACCCAAGAAAAAATATGGAGCCTTATTCAGATAAATCATAGAAGTATTTTTTTAGATAACTCCAAGCCTAAATTATTGCAAAAATTTTGAGGCAAATTGGTTAATAATCAGAGAAAGTTATGAGCATTCTACTAACATGTTTTCTCTCTCCTCGGGCTTGCTTCTTGAAGTGTTAGAGATGAAATGAGTCATTCTAGTTTCTTGTCAAGTTTGTGAAGTGATTCAACTACTCAGAACTCAATAAGGATTTCTCCATGCCATAGTGGTGACAAGTATGGACTTCAATCATATTCCTTCTAGCTCAGTCCAATTCAGCCTTTGTAAGAGCATATTCATACAATTATGAGAATTGAAAGGTACAGTTAGGTTACAATGTTCAAAGTTATTGTTTGTAATGGAAAGTGGTTCTAGCTCCCTTCTAAAGGTCAATGTTGAGTTGATGGATCACTTGGTGTGTCCTTGTAGTGATTTTTAAAGCACAAACCTCTTCTCTCCACATTGTCATGTGTTGCTTTGCTAAGAAAACAATATACAAGGGTATGTTTGAAGATACTTTTCTTGAAACCTATCTCTCTCAAGACCTTGAATGTAATCACCATGTTCCCCTTAAAGTCTAGATGAAAAATTTAGTGCTTCATATGTGGATACTAAGGCGAAATGGGAGAAGGATGTGTGTACACTTGATGACAATGATAATGTGGATGGAACTCCACTGTGCAAGATGGAATCATCACATAAAGGTGCTTGATTAGTGTTTAAATGTTGTGTTAGATGCTCAAAGGAGGTAAATAATACCTCATTATTCATTCTTTCCAAACCAAGTCTATGTTAAACCCTAAAGCACATTGTGAAGCCTACTTATATAGGTATTGTAAAGTTGATTAGTCTCATGCATTATTTTATTGAATTTTGGGAGCAATTGGAAGAGTTTCAAATTGGTTGAATGCTTAAAGAAAATCCCAAATAAACTCACATGTACACAACAATTGGATTTTTTTAATTTCATTAAGAAATTCTCAAGAAATCAAAAGTTAAAGCCTCTCGGGCTTGCACAATGACAACAACCACGACTAGGGTTTTTCAAGAAGAAATATCTTCGAACTAAGTATTACGCCAATAGAAATTGCTAAAAACTTGAGGGAATATCTGCAGGGATGGCAAAAATGCTTTAAAAAAATAATTAAGCAATTTCCTTTCAAAACCAGGGAGAATTTCATGATAGTTGTCGTGCAGATTCGTCCCGGGGCATACATACATTGAATTTGTCAAATCAAAGTCTTTTTTAGACATTGGAAAGCTCTGTCTTCATTCTTAACTCCAAGAAGTCTGAAGGAAGCTGATAAATCCTTTAAATTGGTCGAAGATGGTTGCATTCTTTTTTCTCATGATAGCGATGCAAATGAGAGCAAATCTTCTTGTTATTGTCTCGGATGAGTAACCAAATGCAAAATTTCTTCAACAGGAGTTTGAAACAGTTGAACATGATCCTTTTGACATCAATTGAAGAGTAATGGAGTGTACTAAATCCTCTTAGTGTCTATCAGTGATGTAAATAGTCAATGAAATAGCCTAAAACACATAAATTTGACTGAGTTGCTAAGTGTTTGATATCCTTGTGAAGTTGAAGAGACATGGAACTCCCTAGTTCGAAGTAGTTGAGTCCATGGAGAAACCCAAAGGCCATAGGTAGTTATATGCTTGAAAAGACATCTTCTAAGATCAAACCAAGAAGGTGAAGAGTTATTTTATTGGTCAAACATAATGTAAGTCCAAAAGGCAAAAAAATTATGTGACATAGAAGTTGAATGGTTCATGCTTGTTTTAGCTTGAGTTAGTGTGAGTTGAAAAGGTAATGTGGTGTATAAAAAGTGTGTGATAGGTCCTATAATAGTAGGTTTTATTTTTAATACAAAAGAGGAGACCATAAAATTGTGAATAGGCTAAAGACATGCAATTTTTCTAAGATATGTGAAAGTAAAAATTGTGATAAGGAGCAGATGTGCATACAAAAAGCAGGGACTGGAAGGTGTGTTAGCTCTAAGTATGTGTATGAAAAATAGATGAGTATGAAGAAGAAAACTTAGTCACAAATGAGAAAAGGAGATAAAATTGACAAAGATTATCGATGAACATGTATCGATGTTGTTAATAAAGTTGAAAGGAGAGGTTAAGACATGTTTGAAGAAAATTTGTGATATTGTAAGCTTTGGTGAACTATAGGTGTAGCGGGATAATTCAAATATTGGAGCTCGGTGTTAAGTGAACAAGGTGCAAGAAAGACCAAAATAATCAAAGCAATTTGAAGAGATAACCTTATGAAGAAAGTAGGATGAATGAGAATGAATCGGGGAAACATACTGAGAGCCTTTTAAAAGAGAGTATGATTGAGCGAAGAATAATACACAGTTCTAAAATAAAATGATGATATTTTAATTTAGATGTTAGTTTGAAATATTTTAAGGCATACATGACAAGTGAATGAAGAGGCAAGGCTAGTGTAATAGAGAAGGGTAGGCATGAGAGTGAGTATAAAACTAAGCTAAGAAAGGAGGTGAGAAAGATATATGTGTTGAAGCATGGTGTTGTTGAACGCCGAGTGTGCACTTTGAAGCTTTGATTGTTACTTACCAAGACAAGCTTGATTTTTATCAAACATGCTATTTGAATTAGAAGGAATGAGCACCAAGATAAAGTGATGATGACCAGTTTTGAATGTGCTTGAATTTGTACAAAGAGATTAAGGTGAACATTAAACTACGAAAAAGTAGGATATTGGTGAGTGATCCAAGGAGTGAAAACTTTGAGATGAAAATGTTTGTGAAATTAATTTCAAGTATGGAAGAATCTAGATGTAATTTAATGATCAACAAGAAGAAGAAGAAGAATGAGAAAATTTATAGGTCACTATCAGTTGTTTGAGACAACAAGTCAAGTGTGATCAAGAATTTGTGTTTAAGTCTAAGTTGTAGCTTAGCATGTGGGGAGTTGTAGCTTCCCTGTGAGTTGAAGCTCACTAAAGGTCAATTGTGTTGAACCAAACTTGGGAGTTGAAGCTTCCAGACAGGTTGAAGCTTGTCAAAGACTAAGTGGTGCTTGGTCAAATTGTTGGAGTTGTAGATCTAGATTGAGTTGAAGCTTAACCATGAAATCAATGTAAAAAATACAATACATTCCTTTCTTAAGCCAAGTTCTTAGTTTCAGTGGGGTTTTTTTATAGTTTGGGTTTCCCACATTAAATTATGTGTCTTTGTGTGTTCTCTCTTGTTATTTTCTTGTGTATGATTTCATGTGTTCATTATAGCAAGATTAAGGAAATGGAAATGTCTGTAAAAGTTTGATTAGACATTGATTCACCCCCTCTCATTGTCCTAGTTTTCAACAAAAACAAGAGTAAAAGTATCCAGTGGAACGCGATTATTGTAATATGTTCCAAATCTTCCTTATATATGTATTTCATTCTTTGGCCACTAAGAATTTGGGAAAGAGAGAATTTTTCCTTCCTGCTAGTTTTTCTCTCATATAAAAATAATTTGATCCAATAAGCAAATCTGAGAGGATAAATACTTCACAAAATCTTGAAGATTAAACAGGAGTAGATAAATGACACACACAAAATAACATAGTACATATGATATATCCTTGAAACCCTTTTGGGATAAAAACTTAGCGTAGTAACTTATCTCCTTTTTTTTGTGTAGGCTCTACTCGCACCTGCACCATGGTGTCTACCCGAGCCCTAAAGAACCAAAAATGTGAACCCTAAATCTGACTCAACAAGAACTCAGTGGATATGCGAGGGAGATGGAGCGGCATAGCTGTGGGGCTCGTCTCGGAGATTCCACCACAGTCGTGGAGTGACCTTGCCTTCACTACAGGGGAGCTTACATCGAAATAACAAAGACAAACCCTAGCCGAAATCTACCACAAGATCCATCTGGGGTGTTCTATGGCAATGCACAGTAATGGACATTTAAAACTCCGTGTTGGAAGGTTCGATTCGTGATGATTGGAACTGACGAGAGATGCTAGTCATGGCCATATTGGGTCATCCTTCAAAAATGTTTTAAACGGCAAGGAATCTTCCATGAAACCTGCAAATGTTACCCCATCTATTACATTCGGGGAAGAGGTCATTTCCTTTTAGATTTACTACAAAGAGCATGCTCTGATTTGTAGATTTGGGGGACTATGGCCCAGCCTTCCTATTCTTCACGCGTGGATCTCTGAGCACTGGACTCCAATTTTAACTGGAAAAATAGACTTGTGTGTGTGTGCTAAATGTATTTTCATTGTAACTTTCTCTTTAATAGCTAATAGAAACATCATTACTTCCAAACTTTGGACCTGCCAACCTAAATATTTGATCATTAAACCCTAGTTTCCATCCTTCAACCCACTCACGGAATCTTTCTCATGGAAACCTGTTTGGATCAGCCCCATTTGCCTCTCCGGTTAAGAGTCATGACTGCTCGACATCCATTGGCAATGCCTTGGGAGCTACACTCTATATATATTCTCATACCACTAATTACACCCATACTACGTATGCTCAAATCCTGGTGGAACTTGACACTCGATAAAAATCTTCCCGCAACCATAGATCTTAGAGTGTAAAACAGAACTTGGTTCAACCTCTTGATTATGAAGGTCTTCCTTTTCATTGTAGAAGGTGTTTTTGCTTAGGGCACACCTCTACTGAGTGTGGGATGGAAAAACGTCAACATGAGAAGCGTAACTGGTGGAAAGATGCACTTTGAAACACCTGATTTTTTATGCAAAAAAGGGTCTAGATTCAAATGCAGATACAAATATTGAATCCATTTCAGCCCTGGAAACCGAATCTCAAATTGTGAGTAGCATGAAAAATGCACAAGCTGTTGAGGACAACATGGAAAATGATAAATATCTCTCTCAGGATAACAACGTGGCTGTCCCAAATGGGACAAATGTGACTAAGGAAAATACTCCTCCTTTGTCTTCTTCTCTAACTGCGAAGGCTCCATCAGGATGGGTTACGGTCAACAAAAAGAAAAAATTTACCACTCAAGGGTAGCACTTCGCCTTGTTGATTCTTATTTCTGCTATTGGTCATTTGGGTTACATTGGTCTCATTTTTCTTGGCCGGATAGTAGGGTTCTTCCAATGGTGTTGATATGCCATTGTTGTTTGAATCTTTGTACTTGATTGTTTTTTTTGTTGTTGCTTTGTCGGTTGTTTGTTTACTTTGCAGACAGGTTTTTACTGCATAGGGCTTTATTGTTCTATCTGGATTTTGATCCATCTCTTGTGCTTTAACTTTCAATTCTAGCTTCCGAGCCTTGGTGTACAAGGGTATAGTCCCTTTCAAAAAACTATTTACCAATAATAAAAAAACTTATCTCCTTATTGTATTAACTCAATTATTTTACCATACAATAATGTACTTCTTAGTTCTACTCTATCCTACTACATGTCCAACTATATGTAAGCACATTAGTAGGTAACCGTCATAATGGTATTACAAAACAATGGGTACCAAAACCATGGGCCAAGAATATAACCCATAACGGCTCCCCATAAACATGAGTGATCTAACCACCCATAATTAACATAGGCTAAAATACCTATAACAGGGCCAAAAAAATAGGGAACCCCAAAAAAATCTTGGGAGCCATCCCCAAACCCCCAACCAAAGCGATGCCTCGGACCCCACGACCACATTGGGCTATATAGTCTAGAAGAGTGTAACTCATGGAAAATATAAAACACATTTCCAACATTCTCCCACTTGTTGAATACTTTCCATAGGGGTTTCAAGGCCATATAGTCAGCAGCTCAGGGTAGTCAATCCCATTGATTTTTTGCACCAAGAAAATTTCTCAGTGCTTACAACCTTTATTAAAGAATCAACATTATCTTCTATGTCCACCTTTTCAAATATTATCTTCTTCTCCTACACCATTTATCTTATAAAATGGTATTAAACATCAATATGTTTTGTTCCGGAGCAATAATTAGGATTATTTGTTAAACAAATTGCACTTTGACTATCACAATCTATCCTTACAACATTTTGAGTGAACCCAACAATGGAAATAAGTCTTTGAAGCCAAATTGTTTCCTTACTTGCATGAGTAGCTGTTATATACTCTACCTTTGTGGTACATATTGCAACACTTGGTTGATGTTTACTCATCCAACTTACAACTCCACCAAACAAGTTGAAAACATACCCACTGATAGATCTGCACATATCCAAATCTCCACCCTAGTAAGAATCCAAAAACCATGTAGATTGAGTGTTTTTCTTTCACTTTGGGATTACCATGATATCATATTGCATAATCAAATTCTCCATGCGAGATACCTAAAGATCTTATTCACTTTGCAGAGTCTATTGTTTCTTTCAAGATCGACATGACTATGTTAACTACTCCTACTACATGAGAAATATTAGGTATGGTACAAACCTTTGCATACATCAAACTACCAACCACACTAGCATATGAAACCTAAGACATCTTCAATTGTTGCTTCTATTTTAGTACATTATTCAGCTAGATAATTTTTTACCAACATGAAAGGGGATATTGGTAGGTTTACTTTCCTGAATTTTAAACCTTTGCAATACCATCTCAACATAATTCCTATAATTTAACGACGGTTTCCTATTTATGCGGCCTCTTTTAATTTCCATGCCCAAAATAAATTTTACAACACCTAGATCTTTCATATCAAATTGAGATGAGAGTTGAGACTTGACTAATCATTTTCTTATTGTTACCAATTAACAACATGTCATCTACATACAATACAATGATAAAAAAATTTTCACCTTCTTGTTTATAATAAACACAAGGATCAAATTTACTTCCTCCAAGTCTAAGTCCCAACACATACCTGTCAAATTTGTTTCCACATTCTTGGTGATTATTTCAAGCCATAAAGAGACTTATTCAACTTATACACCAAATATTTTTTTCCCTTAATCTTAAAGTTTAATGGCTTCTTTATGTAGATTTCTCCTCAAGATCACCATGCAAAAATGTTGTCTAAACATCCATCTGTTCTATTTTCAAATCGAAAGTAGTAACAATAGCTAGAAGAAATCTAATAGAATATATCTTTGCAACATGAGAAAAAAATCTTACCAAAATCAAGTCCCACATGTGATAACCATTTTACTACTATGCAAGCTTTATACTTCTCCATTTTCCCTTCCACATTGTACTTATTCTTAAACGCCCATTTATAACCAATAGGTTTTCTTCCAGGAGGTAATTTTACCAAGTCCCATGTATGATTCTTATTTAAGGACTCCATTTCTTCTCCCATAACCTATTTCCAAGACTTATAGTCTTTTGATTCAAAATCCTCCTTTACAGTTTTTCAATAATAAAAAATTAATCAAAGAAAAGCATAATGGAAATCAGGAGGGCTATACCTTTCAAGTTCCCTTCTCACATGAGTGATCTTCTTAAGAATGGAGTTTCGATTTTGTAACTTATGGTTCCTCCTCCTCAAATTCATTCGTGTCTTCCTATTGCAACTCTCTCTCTAGTTTATCTTCTACAATTGCATCAAATTCGTAGAGAAAAATTTACCCTCTTCTAATTCAACTTACGTTTGTTTATTTTCATCCTTTAAGATTACTTCCTGCTTAGTAATCCCCTTAACTTCTCTGAAGATTACATTACAACGGTAAACAAAATTTTGTTTTTCTATATTCAATAGCTTATATCTTTTTACACCATTAGAGTATCCAATAAATATACACTTAATGATTTATCATCTAACTTTGTTCTTTTCTCTTTTGGAATATACATATAAGCAATACAACCAAATACCCTTAAATGTTGAATAGAGAGTTTCTTACTAGTCCATGCTTCTTGTGGATTTTTATCTTCAAGGGTGGATGTGGGTGATCTATTGATCAAGTAACAATCATTTGTAAATACTTTTTCCTAGAATTTCTGTCCAAACCAAAGACGACAGAGCATACTCCTACCCTTATCCAACAAAGTTTTGTTTATTCTTTCTACAACTCCATTTTGTTATGGTTTATATGAAGTTGTATTTTCCTTTCTATTCCACACTATTTACATAATTTATCACAAGCATTAGATAAATATTCCCCACCATTATCACTTTTTAAAACCTTTATTGTATTTTCTGTCTGATTTTCCACAAGAGCCTTAAACTCTTTAAACTTATTGAAAACCTCATAATTATACCACATAAAATATACCCAGGTAATCATTGAGAAAATCATCTATAAATGTGACATAATACAAAGATTTTCCTAGTGATAGAACTTTCACAGTCCAAACACATCACTATGTATTAAATGTAGAATCCCTTTTGATCTTGTAGCATTCTAGGAAACTTTACCCTAGTTTGCTTTCCAAACACACAATGCTCACATAAATCAAAATATAAAGGACAATAAGAAATTCCTTCGACCATACCTTTGATTTTTAATGCGGAAGATATTTATCTCTAATATGTCCCATCCTTTAATGCCACAACATCATCTTCTTTGTAGAAGATGAAGGAGTTAGATCTGTAACTTTATTATCCTTTGGAATGATAGAGTTATTTCACTCATTACTCGAAGTGTTTACCTCAAGCTTTAATAGTGTTCATGTACGAACTCCTCTTTAAAGTACCATTACTCCTTGAGCCATATTACAACTATCCTAATTTGTAAAGACCACTTGCACACCCACATCATTCATCTTACTTACCAACATTAGGTTATTACTCAAACCTGGAATGTATAACACCATGGAGAGTTTTAATGCTTCCACCTATGAACCTCAAAATGAATATTCCACAACCTATGATCTTGTAGGTTGAGTTGTATCCCAAGAATAATTCACATCCATTGATCTTTTCATATTCACGAACCACTCCCGACAAGGTGTCATATGAAAAGAGGCACCCAAGTCAATCAACCATGCACCATCACATGCATGTGAGATGGATACCACCAAGAACAAATCTCCCAAGTCTTCATTAGAGGGTTTCGTATCTAAAGATCTAACATCATCAAATGACTTACCCTTTTCCACCTTCTTAGATCTATAGCCTTTCTTGAAATACCTGTTTTACCACAGTTCCAAGATTTCCTCTTATCTTTTTTTGTAGTCTTTGATTTACTTTTGGACTTTGACTATCCTTGTCTCTTCTTTCTTTTCTATTGGGTATGACCTTTCACATATAAGACATCCTTGGATTGATAATCCTCAATGTAGTTTTGCCTCATTTCTTTTAATAGTAAAGCCACAACTAGATCCTTTTTCGTAGTAATAGTAATAGCCACAACTATATTATCCCAAGATTCATGTAAAGAAACACCACAAAGTAATATGTTTATCCTATTTTTCCATTTTAATATTAATATAAATAAACTAGCTTACCACAATATCAAAGAGGTTAAGATGTTTTGTGATAGAGTCACCATCACTCATTCTCAATGAATATAACTTCTTTTAGAGAAATAGTTTGTTCACCGGAGGATTGGTGCGATACAAAGTCCCTTCTTCTCCCATAGTGCTCGAGGAGATTTTCATTTGACACATCTGGAAAAATTGGATATAACAGACACTTGATTGAACTCCTTACCTTACTATTGATATTTTCCCAATCCTTTACCTTTATACCCATAGGCATGACTCTAGACACAACAATCCACTGATCTCTATCCACAATAAGATCTTCCATCTTGAGATTCCATAACTCAAAATGTTGGCCGTTAAACTTTTCAATTTCAATCATTGCGCTTCCAGAATTTTTTTCTGCTCAAACATATTTACACACGCAAAAATCCTACTCGAATAAAATCCTATCAATAGGGTCAAGAAACCCTTACTCTTCGCACAAAGCTAGAACCTAGCTATAATACCAAATTAAGAGAATTCTATCTCATAAACAAATATGAGAGAATATATACTTCACATAATCTTGAAGATTAAATAGAAGTAGAGAAATGGCATACACAAAATAATGTAGTACACAAGATATATCCTGGGAAATCCTTTTGAAAAAAAAAAAACCAAAGGAATAACTTATCTCCTTATTGTATTAACTCAACAATTTACCATACAATAATGTACTTCTCAGTTCTACTCTATCCTACTACATGTCTAGCTATATGTAAGCACATTAATAGGTAATTATCACAATGGTATTATAAAACAATGGGTACCAAAACCATGGGCCAAAAATACAACCCATAATAACTCCCCATAAACTTGAGTGATCGGATGAGGTTGAGTTGTATAATATAGAGGAGTGCAACTCATGGAAAATATACAACATATTTCCCTACAATTATTTATCTCTTCTTGGGGTTTTCCAAAAATCATATCTTGTGTCATAGTCCAAATTATGTTTCATGTTGATGTGTGTGTTTTATTCAATTCATATATATTGCTTTATAAATAATTTAAGCACTACGAATATCATTCACTAAGAGAAATTCTTTTCATTTCAAGCATAGTTGAAGTAGGATGATATTTATTGTGATTTTGTGACTTTAAAGTAGAGTTTATGGATCATTTTGGTATCATAACTAATTGTATATCCTTAGAGAATATAGAAATTTATTCTTTTTTACATAGTGAAAAGATCACAAGATAAATAATTACTACCGTATGATCCAGGGATGCCTACAAAAGAGTAGAATCAAAGGATAAGAGAGATGGAAAAAGGAGGAGGAGAATTGACCAGTAGAGTTATAGTACTAGAGGTTGTTATAGACACCAATTTTGGTATCCCTTGTCTTTCATCCCGTGTCTGCTCCTTTCATCGTCAATCTCCCGCATACATGCCTCTCTTCCCACTTAAATTCCCCTTTCCCTCCTAAATTCAATTTACCCCTTTAAATATCATTTTCCACCTTAACCCTATCCTAATCATATCCTTCACTCATCTCCCTAAACATCCCTAATCATTCTTAATTAATCCTAGATCCCCATTTAATCCATTTATCATCCCTAAATGCCCCTTTGGTCCTTCCTAGGACTTCATTTAATAATTTTACCTCCCCTTTGCTTTTATTTAATATTTTCTACCTCTCATATACCCTTTTATCTCCCTTATACAACCCTAGCTCACATTTATCTCCCAAAACCCTAATCACAATTCACAAGGACTCCTTGTCTCGAGTTGGGCATCATCTCACCGCCTAAATGGACGGTCATCCGCGATCATCAGAACTGTCCAGGGCCCTGTCGACTTCGTAAATGCACTGTACCCCTCCTTTTAGGATGCATCTTTGTAGACTTCAAGCTTTGTTGTGATCTTGCATTTATTTCTTGCTCTTTTTGTCACCATCTTGGAGTTATTTTGGAGATATTTTGCTTCACGCTTGAGATTTGAAGTTATATATCTCTCTTGTATGCTTAGATCCACCATTGCCATTCCACCACTTCTCCTTATCAACTTTTTGTAGGTTCATCACTCATCTCGAAGTCATGCCTCTACATTTTCATATCTTCATTCCCATCTGCAAATCATTATTTTCACCCATCTTTTCCATCAAACCATAGATCACTCCCGGTTGTCGTTGACCTGATTTTCATTTGTTTAGCTTTGTTGGCTAGATTTTCTACATAACACAAAACCTAGGCAGTCATGAGATAAATCTCCCTCATTTACTGGTGAGGCTCTTGTGTTAGATTTGTCAATTAAAGTATGCTAATATCTAAATGGGGTTTTACTTTAACTACTCAGTTCATGAACCATAACTGAACAATTCTACAAAGAAAGTAGTTGTTTAAAGAAATAAAATATTTATAGAAGAAGGGAAGGGAATTATATAAACACAGAGAAGAAATGGGGAAGATGTGCATCCCAATCAATAGATAACAGAGTTGATTGCATGCACATAGAAGAAACCAATAGATATAAACACATAATTATAAGCAAAGGCAACTCTAGATCTAGATCTAAAATAACACAAAGTTTATTAAAAGATCTAAGATAAAAAGCTAGAAACACAATACACCGTGACACAAAGTTCTCCGAAAATCTGCTCCTGTATATTCCTTTGCTTCAAGTGGCTCTCAAGGGTTTCAGCACAAAGTCTGGAACACAAGAATGCTGCTTACAAATTCTGATCATTAACCCAAAGGTTCTTCCTCTACTTATAGAATGTAGAGGGGCAATTACAAGTTGAAAGCTTTTAGTTGAACTAGCACATGTGGAAGTGGGAAAAGAAACAACTGGAAATCTCCCTCCTGGAATTCCTCTTTACATGACATGTATGATTTGCAACTGAAAATAGAACCTTCTATTTTACACGTGCCACCTATCTCCAAGTAGTTGACTTCTTCAAGTAATGACTTTTAAACCAATCACTTAAGTTGTATAATTTAATTGATCGCTCAATTACTTTGTCGGAGGAAAGAAGAAGGAAGAGGAAAGCTACAGTCTTGTCATTTTCATGTCTGCATGCAGCTGATTCTTTTTCCTTTGATTCTCACCAAACTAGATCTGGGAGCAGCTGGATCATGAAGCAAGCTGGATCTAGAAACAAGCTGGAATTGGAAACAACTGGATCTGGAAGCGAGCTAGATTTAGCCTTCGCCTTGTCTTCTCTTTTATCCTAAAAGCTTTTACAGTTCTTCTCTAGTACATGCATCAATGCAATATTTTTCGTAGATAACTCATCGTCCTTATTTTTAATTGCATATGAGCAATTAAAAATTCTGGAAAGCACTCCGTGAATGCAACTTTAATGAAGGCTTTAATCGGAAGATTGGGAGCACATGCACAAGATCCTGGAAGGAATTTTCCACGCACCGACTTCTTCACGAAGCTGCATTCAAAACAAAAGGATGAAGCCTTTGTCTTAGGAAGTTTTTGCAACTATGAGATCTAGACACGGATCTCGCATATGGATATGGATCTGCACTGCGCATAACAAACTCGAAACTGGGTTGCGAATGGAAAAGTTGTAGCTTGAATAATTCTACTGCTTTTAATCTGCAAGCATGAGTGAAGTATTTTCCTGCACGCATGAATGAAGTCTTTCCTGCTCTGGATCTATCTATCAATTCAGCAAGAGGTTCCGAGCCTAGATCCATGTCTCCAATATCTACAAATTTGGAAGTGATGCATGAATTCGTTGTGCTTTCTTTTTCATCTCTCTTTGCCATGGCTTTGTCTATCTTTGTTTGAACAATTCTTTTTCTTCTTATTTGACTGGAATTCTTCAAAACTGGTGCAGATCTGGATAATCCTTTAGATTCGGAGGAAATATTCAATGTATTAGACATTGATATAAGTTCCTTTTCTTTATAAAAGCACCTGTATCTAACTCCTGCAATTAATTCAGACAAAGATGGCAACCAGAGCATGCACAGTGAATTTTAATCACAAAAATCTGCACTTTTCAAGCCTGTTGCCCCAAAAATTGATGTTTAATTTGCACATAAAGAGAGCATGAATCCTTTCAACAACACCTGAGCACCTGTAACACCTATGCAAACAATTATGCAGACCAAGATCAACCTCTTTTAAAGCATGTGTCAAATTTGGAATCTTTTAGCCTTGTTTCCACCTTGCTTGAGCAAAATCCTTCTTCAAATGGGGTGCACTTTTCCTCTTTGTTGCAATTCTTTACCTGTGAATTAATTAATTCACCCTTATGGCAGCCCATGCTTATATAACCCTCATAATTCTATAATTAATAATTGCCCTTCCTATTCCTGGCAATTAATTAATTAAAAATCATGTTTCTCTCTTTAAAAATAGCATGTTTAAGGACAACCATCCAATAAATTAAATTAATTCAATTTAATCATCCACTCTTCACTTCACTTAAGCTTCACAGTGTGCTTTGACCATAGCCACTGAAAATAGAATTTAATTTAATCAATTAATACTTTAAAAAGTATTATTTCCTTCTCAAAAGGGGCTGCATTAAATAAATTAAATTTATTTAATTTTGGAATTCTATTTTTAAATTCCTTTTGTCCACTTCCCTTTGTTGACTTTTCCACAAGCCTGGGTGCTAAAATTGGGTGAATAAATATTAACAAATATTTATTTAATGCATTATTATTCACCCAAGGTGGGTTGCACTTTTGGAATAATAGAATTCTATTTTTAAAAACACATGGCAATGGGAATTTTTACCCTGCAAGGCAGCCCCGAAAATCCCATGATCCACTTAAGTGATTTGACTTTGACAATGAGATTATTTACCCTGCAAGGCAAGCAATAAAATCCCATGATTTCACTCAAGTCACTTTTCTTTTATTTCACCATCTCAATTTTTACCTCGTAAGGCGAGTGCAATAAATTCCCGCCGCCTTTGCCTCTAATTTTCCCACTTTGCCTGAAAGTGAATTTTCTATCACTGGAAAAAGTACCTGCAAGGCGGGATATAAAATCCCACCTTGATCACCGCTTCTATTTTTCCCATTGCAGCTTAAATCCTTTGTTTTCCAAAAATGCACCCAACCCCGCAGGGACTTTTTAGTGCACGACTTCACTTTTTCCCAGTGAACCAGACCTCCGATGGTGACTTCCTCTGGGCATAACATGCGTATATGTTCTCCAAACTCCAAGCCAAGAATCGGGCTAACTTTGACAAAGGTATTGATCTAGAGAAATTTCACAGAAAATGAAACGGGACAACACAAAAACACGAAAAATTGCCAAAAGTCACAAATAAAGCCCAAAACTCATTCCTTGTTAAAACCCTTATGGTATATAGGAATAATGGTATGTTCGATCACAATAGGGTCAAAACGGAGTGCAAATTGCCTCAAACGGGGCTCAAAATAATTAAATACAAATTTCCCGCAGACAAATCCTGACGACACAATATAACAATTTTGAGCATCTAGGTATTTGGTGAGAAAGGCTAATATGGCTCTTGGGAATATCCCGACACAATACAAGAACTTTCGAGGCAATAAAAACACAAAACGACCCATGATTTTAAAAGTATGAATTTTTTTTGAATAGGGTAGTCACAGATTTCAAGATGAAATTTGGGTACACCAAGCTTTCTGTCATTCATTCTGTTAATCATCTACTTCTTGATCCCACTACCTTTTAGATCCCCCAATCTTGCCATTCTACACACTTGCGGCTTCAAATCCGACTTCATCGATTCATTTACCGCCGATCGGGACTAGTTGCCATCGACCACCGTCAAATAGTTGTTATATTTTATGAATTTTCTTTCATCCTTTTTGTTCTCATCATATCCAGGTCTTATCACAACTGTTCAACATCATCCTCGGTTTAGATCTGCTGCAAGAAGTCTTTTAGGTATGCTTTTCTGCATTTTCTTTTCACATTGTTCCATTCATTGTCGATTGTGCTTTGCGAGTCTCAAGTCACCGTCGACCCACCTAAGTTTGATTTGGTTTGCATTTACTTAGATCAGATATACATTTTACTTTATCTATTGCATTTCAACTTTCTGTTTTATCTCATATTTTGTTACATCATATTAGATCCATCATTACTTTATCTTATCAAAAGTGGGTTGACATATATCTTAGGAAGTTTTCACTTCTCTGGGTGACATTGTCAGCAACCCACCATCCTTCTACTAATCATTTTCTCGTTAAGTTCCTCTTTTTTGTGTAGGTAATCAAGCTTGCTTTGAGGAGGGTCTCTCTTTTGCATCTGCGTTCATTGTCATCTCATATAGAGGTACCTTAAACCCTCTCATATTGGAGTTGTTTATTTTCTTATTGTCGTTTCACTAATTCAAACAAGAACGAGAAGATCAGTTCAACATTCTAGCACGCTCGGTGGGACCACCCTTCTTTGGTGAGTTATTTTATTGATTTTCATTTTCATTTCCATTTTCCATCTTTCTTTTCTACTAACCTTGGAGTGAGGAGATTTACTTAATTTCTTATTTGGTGGAGTGCTTGCTTGGATCAACAATGCATTTTCTTGCTTAAAAATAAAAATAAAAAGGAAAATAACGTTATCTAGGTATTCTTCATTTTTCCATATTTGTTCCTTTTGCATTGTATTTATTTTCTTGTCTACTTTCCTTCATCAAATTTCACATTTTGATTTTGGATCTAAAAAGAACCTCCTCATCTTGCTTGATAACATAGTCTAATTAGGAGGTTAATAATTTGCATTCACATCTTCCACACACATCCAAAATGCACACATCAAAAATACACATCTTAAACATCTTCCTCTAGGTGGAACTATTGGGATTTCATCACCCAATAGGAAAGCCACCGTGGTGTTTTGGTTGCGTTAGAATTTTTTTCACTATCGGTATATTGGCTATGTACCTAATACCCTTATCGCTGCAATGATGTGAATTGCGGGGCTAGGCCCCAATATCGGGCCCGATTCCGATAGTCATCATAGATTTGAGCCTCATGTACCTTCGGGTATATCAAGGATGCCACTAAGACTACCCAAACCATCCATAGATTGGTCATTTCTTAGGTTCCTCTTTGAGCCCATTTTCTCTTTTTCCTTACATTTTTCTAATAATAAAGATAACTAAAACTTTGTTGCATGATTTTTTTAAAAGTAACTAACAATCAACAAAGTTTTGTTTTATTGTTTTGTTTCATGCCTATTATTACACGTTCTCAAGTAAGAAAAATGGAATAAAACATGACATCCAACAACATTTCCACTTTTATTGGTTTCTCCAAAAAACTTCAACCCTTTCTATCATTTCTTCCACCCCTTTAGTCACCTCTTTTGTGGTTACTAAACCGATGGTTTCCACTCCCCCTCTTCAAGAGTTTCAAGCTATCCAATCTAACACTCATGTCGAAACCAACACATTCCTTTACTTGTTATGTTGTGGAGCTTGTTTTCATGTGTGGAAGTGTTGAAGACTATACACTAAAAGTATTGTACACTCTCATAGTTTTCTGGCCCACGGTTCGGTGGGCTGGGCTAGGCCTCGAATAGGGGTCCAGGGGCGGAAGCCCTTGGTAGCGAGGGTTTGGGGCAAAACCCCGAGAAGGTTTTTTGCCTTAAAAATTTGCCCGATATATCGAGAGATGTGCTCTTCTCATATGGGTAGGATTTTTGACCCATAGATTTATGGGGAAGTTTTGGCCCATGGTTTTGGTACCCATGGTATTGTAAAACTACTTAAGTAGTTACCTATTGATGTCCTTTTGATAGGGTAGACATATCATTGTAGATGTGTGTGAGTTCAAGTGTGAATTTAGAAGAGTTTGTTGAGCACAACTCCAAACAGATCTAGGTATTCTATTGAGCGAAATGTGGCTTATAATAAAATATGAGCAAGTGATTTTTATGGGATGTAGCCAAAATTTGGTGAACCACGTTAAATACTATCTCTATATGGTATTCTTTTATTTTTTACACTTTTGTTTTAGATTTGTAATTATTTCTACATATTAGTTTCTACTAATGCAAAATAGGATGGATGAGATTGCATTGGTTGTTTAGAGACAATTTGGTTTTGCAAAAGATGGGTAGCGATATAAGTATGGGGTGGTTGAAACACTTGAGTAGATTAATTAGGAAGGGAGTAGTTAAAAACACTTCTAAGGGGAGGTTGGTGGGTTTGAATAGATTCTGAAGGATGATGTTTTGAGACGGTAATGTTCGCATGGACATAAGATGTAGAAATGGGGTATGAAGTGCGATTGTGTTGTTCCGGTGGTGGAAAGAAGTAAGTGAGATTCTTGAAGAGTCAGGTGGGGATGGTAGTGATGACAATAGATGAGGAAGTAATGGGGATGGATGAAGTAGGGACGATGTTGATATGAGGAAGATTGGGAGGAATGGGATCCACCAATTGAGTGGATTGATGGGTTTGGGGGATCGTGGAGGAAGATTGGTGAGGGCCAAGCTCACGTTGTGCCATGACAAGTTCATCTATGGCTCTCGGGAAGAACACAACAAGTTGTGATGTAAGGAATTGGGTAGACCCCAGTAAGAATGATAGGCGAGATTTGTTGAAGAGGGTGCTTGTTGATGGGGAGATTTATAGACTTACAAAGAAGGTAATCATGCAAAGCGATGGGGTTGGCATCCAAAAGCTCTTGGAATTCCATGCATCCATGAGGAATAGTAGAAGGTCCAAAATGCCCCATAGAAGCGGCAGATGGTGGAGTAGTCTGTCTAGATGGGACTGAACTTGGTGATAAATGTTAGGAAATAAGGATAAAATATGTGGAATAATCCCACACATTACATGCCTATCTACCAACCACCTTGGATCTCTCACCCAATCAAATTACAACCATTGAACAATCCCCCTCATTATTAGTTACCTCCTCAAACACCTACTTACCAACAATCCCATCAATCTCACCACAACATCACCAATCTCTTCCACAACATAATCCATCTACTTCTTATGTCCCACAACCACATCCATCTACTTCTCATCCATCCACATCTAATGATCCCATGCATGCATACTAAGTAGAATGGCCAATCTTGAAGCCACAACTTTGGGATCCAAAACCACATTTTCCTATGAATAGATTTGTAACAAACCTATCAATCCATCAATTCCCATAAAGCCTTATCCCCACATTGGGATATCCTAAAATTCTCTAAGTTCAATAGAAAGGAAGACCCATAACAACATCTCGACACCTTTATGTATGCATGTTACCTCATTTCTCATGATGAAGACCTTATGCTTCATAAATTTCCCATGTCGTTAGTTGGACTCGCGTTGGATTGGTACAAATGACATTTCCACAACATTCTCCATTTTTCCTTCACCTAACTCACACAACTATTCCTAGAGCAATTTTCAATTAATATTGCGCGTAAGATCACCATCACAAACCTCTACACCATTAGACAATTTGATGACGAATCTATCACAAATTTTGTTATTAGATGGTGTGGCATAATCAACCAATTGTCCTTCTCCCTTCCATATACTGAATTAATCGAACTCTTCTCATGGTCTTGTGTGAAGCATATTTCCTCTACTCTTCAAATACAATCATTCCAAACCTTTGAAGAGGCATTCACTATGGCTCATAAACTTGAACTTTGCGCCCTTGAGCAAGGCCAAGTCAAACTTTGATCAAATAAATCCAAGCCCAATTTACTAAGTCCTCCATGCATGGTGACAAATATAAGAATGCCACCAACACAATCATGGTCAAATCTTCATCCACATCTACTTCTCATGCATAGAGCCTTCTCAAAGGGCTCCTAGATCACCTCCTAACTATACCCCTCTTGGGGAATCTTATAGTTCAATATTTGACAAGTTAATGAAGGTCCATCTCATTTAGGTTCCTCCCATTCAACCCTTGGATGACTCATGACCCAAAACAACATGGTATCACGAGGAAAATTATTATAAGTACCATCAAGTTTGTGGTCATGACATTGAGAAGTGTCGCACTTTCAAAGACCTTGTCCAAAAGATAATAGATCATGGTGATTCAAGTAGATAATCCTAATGCACCACCAAATCAGCCCCTTATGTATTCAAACAACCCTTTCCCAATCATCCGTCAACCAATCAAACTACGCCCCCACATCTCAGGAACCTAATGCCCACATGATCAATACTATAAACCAAGAGTCACTATCATCACCTACACCCATCATCTCTTCATCCATTACACCCATCTCTATTTCATATGCTTCTCCCATGCCCACAACTTCATCATCCACACCTATCTCTACACATATTGTAGCTACATCCACTATATCTACAACTATCACACCCACACCAATTTCAATTACACCTACTTCCCCATCTATATCTACTACATCCATGCCCGTCACATCTAGTTCTTCACCCACATCTTCTCCAACACCCATCTTAACCCTCATCACACGTTCCTACATCTATACCTATTTCCACAACCACATCTACTACTATGATCATACCCACATCAACATCTTGAACCCATATCTACAACCATACCATCCCTTAAGACATCTACTACACTGACACCCTCACTTAATATAACTATAAACAATACTCTTTTCCCATCCACAAGTCCAATCACCCCTACACCAACAAACCCTAAACCTATGGAATCTAAACCCTTTTGATCTCATCAAACATATTATACAAAAACCACTTCCATCTTCAATATCCACATCTACAACACAATCTACATTACTTGGGCTTGCCTCTAAAGACCCTCTAATTGAAATTTTTATCATTCCTACCAAAGGTAAATCCTCATAGAAAAGGTCTAAGAGCCTTGGCATACCCATTCAAAAATCCCTCACACACCCACACAAAAATTTGGAGCTCCCTACTCCCAAGTATAACCTCCTAAGCAATCTAATGTCACATCATCACTTTTAGGGACATCTCCATCTATCTTAGGACCAAGCCCTTCATCCAAGACCCCTATCATCAACAAATCCAAATCAAAACAATCTAGTCTCCTTCCAAATCTGATCCTCCTTCAAAACCATCCATATCCCCAATTGTCAAATCAGAATCCAAACCATCCAAGTCCCTAACCATCAAAACTAAATCTAAGTCATCTAATCCTCCTCTTCAAACTATACTAAATCACAAACATCCACTTCCTCTTCCAAATCTAAATATGAGTCAAAGCACCCCCATCAAGCCTCATAAGAGAAAATGCCTCTCTTTCCTTCTTCCACTACCCATAAATATAATTCATCTACAATCCACACCACCCATTATTCAAAAACTTCCATTGGTTCCTACACAAGATCCTTCAACGTCTAATTCAAGCATCCACAATCACACTTCCCCCATCAAATCTTTTGACCCACATGGACAAAAACCATCATGGTTCAATTCTAATGTCATTTTTTCCTACCATTGTACCCCCAGGGACATGATATTGAACATTGTAAGGCCTCCAAACTATCATCCATAATCTCATTAAAGAAGACAATCTTCTCATCGAAGAGGATCACTTCCTCTACTAGTTCATCCATGACCAATCCCACTCCTCCACCCCAATATTCATCTACTAAGACTTCTAAATCTCCTTATTCATCCAAACCTTCATTTCCATTCCCCCTCTAAATACTACTTTTCCCAAAGAAGGCCCCCTCTTTATCAATGTTATTTGGATTGCCACTCGTTCTCACCCCCATGATTTTTAATCACCTTCTCAATCCAAACCAAAGGTTTTGTCACCACTCCTCTAGTAAGCCTACTCCCCCCTTCTTCATCAAAAGAAAAAGTCTCTATCTTAGCTTCCCCATAGCCTGTTTCATTAAAAAAGTATTGTGAAATAACTTCATCAGGCCCCAGGTCAAGATGTCACTCTATGAGCTCATCCAAAGTCTCCCCAATCATAGAAAAGCTCTCATGGAATCTAAAGCATATCCTACCCCTAATGAATGAGACTCAACCTTTTGTAGATCTCTCATTGGAGTGCACTCATTGCTTCCATTATATATTTTGACAACTCCAAAATTCTTGACATATCACCTAAGGATCATGACTCTCCACTTTTCATCACTGTGCATATCAATGATACATTCATCGGCATTCCATGATAGACAACAAAGCCAACATAAATATCATCTCATCCCATACCTTTGATTAATCAAGCTCCCTAATTCCATTTCATCACCCAATCTCCCCATTTGTCATCCTTCATGCCTTCAATGATGTTGTTTCCCCCACTTTGGGAACATGGTCATTCTTCCTATCCGCACCGTGAAAAAATCCTCCATGAGGTCTTATATATCATAGAAGGGAGTTTTAATACAATATCTTACTTGGGTGACCATGGATCCATGTCACCATGTGTTGTGTTCCTTCCACCTTCATCATTGCATCAAATATGAGCATGAGGGAAAGATCCTAACTCTCCTCACATAAACACTCCTCCATTCAAAGCATGTCACATGACTTATCGACCTAATGACATGCTTCTTCCCAAAACAAGATTCTTCCTGAAGCATCCACTAGCTCATCTGTCTCTACATCTAAACTTCCCAATAATGAATCTATCAACAATGTGATGGATTACTTTTATTAGGGGAGAGTACCTCCTCACCCTCAATGCTCTTCCCACACCTAATCAACTTGGTAGACTTGATAAAGCACTAATGTACCAACTTGATGTCAGCAATATCATTTCTTTTTGACCACCTCATCTTCGAACCAATCTCATCTATGGTGGCATCATCGACCCCCTTCTTCTCACATCGACTCTCAACCACACACCAAGCCTTATACCTTATACCAACACTGGATTTGAATTTCTTTACAAAAATCATTTTCCTATACTTATCTCATCGTTTGGTATGGAAAGGATTTGGAATGGGGTGTTATGAACAAGGAATGCATGACCTCATCATCGATCAATCTCGTAAGCCCCATGAGAATTTTGGGTTGGGTTTTAAGGAACAATCTACCAAATCTCTCACACCTTCTTCATCCTCATCTCTCATGAACATCGATCCCCCTTCTTCTCCATCCAATGAACCTATGGATATGGATGACACCATGTCCATTTCCTTTCTCTAGTTTTTTTTAATCTCCACCATCACTTTGGGACCGGTCACTTATCAGTGTGAAGGTGAAACTAGGTCCCTCCCTCTTCAATTTCCTAATATGGTAGAGGAATATTCCCCTACCATTGACATTCTTCAATGCACTGCGATGATGACTCCATCCTTTCCTATATGGGGGCAAAATTCCTATCTTCATAAGACCTTACCTCTGACACACATCTACCCTTCTCAATGAATCCACCATCGACATCAACATAGGGACTCCACAAGAGCCCCACATCCTCAAAGTGGGTCAATCCCTTGATCCACAAGAGCTTGAGTCTTTCACCACATTCCTTTCTAGACATAGCCAAGCCTTTGCATGGTCATACATCAACATGTCAGGCTTGATCCTTCTATTTTTGTCCACAAAATCATCACCATCCCCAATGCTAATCCGGTTAAGCAAAACTTCACCACATGCATCCTCACATTTCCCTCCTTATCAAAGAGGAGTTACAACTCCTTTTTTCTTCCAACTTCATCATTCCTATCAATTATCTGCAATATGGGTTTCCAACATCGTACCCATTTTCAAATCTTTTGAAATTTGTATCTGCACTAATTTTTGAGATCTAAATCTCACTTTCCCTAAAGATGACTTTCCTCTTCCCAACATCGATCAACTCATTGACCTCACAACTCATCATGAGATGCTTTCTCTTATGGATGGATTCTCTGGGTATAATCAATATCTTATCACACCAAAAGGACCAACATAATAACTTCTTTCATCACTCCTTGGGGGACATTTTTTATCATGTCACGTCATGCCTTTCGGTTTGAAAAATGTAGGAGCCACCTATTAACACATCATGACCTACATATTTCATGAACTTATCCATAAAACTATAGAGGACTATGTCGATGATCTCTTGGGTAAATCCAAGCATCGACGTGATCATATTTCCATCCTTGAATCCTCTTCGCATGTCTTATTCAATTCTTCCTTTGTCTAAATCTAGCCAAGTGTGTGTTTGGAGTTCTAATTGAAAACTCCTTGGCTTCATCATTTCTATTAGGGTATTAAAGTTGACCCCACCAAAATCAAATCCATCCTCGAGATTCCCTCTCCTTATAATCTAAAGCAACTTCATAGTCTTCAAGGTTAGCTTCAATCAATCTATCGTTTCATCTCATAACTCTCTAACCATTTCCAACCTTTTCACCATCTCCTTTGCAAAGACATCGACTTTCATTAGGATGATAATTACCAAAAATCCTTTGATGATCTCAAGCAATATCTTCTATCCCCATCTATGCTCACACCTCCACACAAGGGGGATCCTTTCTATCTCTATATCTATGCCACCATCATGCTTTGGGTGCCATGTTGGCACACCATGATGAGTAAGGCAGGGAGCAGGTCATCTATTACATCAGTCACACTCTTCACGAATATGAGACCCACTACATTGAAGCTAAAAATTTGTGTTGCACCCTCTTCTTTGCCACCTCCAAACTTTCATTATCTCCTTAATCATAAAACCTTCATCACTAGCTTTCATCCTCTTAAAACCATGCATTCTAATCCTTATCATAATGACACATCACTCAATGGCTCATGCTCATGACTGAGTTTGACCTAGAGTTCATCTCTCAAAAATCTATCAAGGGCCAGGCTTATCATTGATCAACTAGTTTAAAGCCCCTCTTTTTGATAATCATCTTCCTCATGAAAATTTCCTATGAGTCCATCTTCACCATTGATCATGAGTTTTCTCCCTCTACATGACACTTTTCTTTGATGGATCTAAGTGTCGGCAAGGGGGAGGCACTAGTGTTATCATCATTCCTCCTTGGGATACTCCTATCCCCATCACTTATAAGCTTAATTTCAAATGCACTAACAATATGGATGAGTATGAAGCCCTCATCTTAGGTCTTGAAACCAATCATGCTTGGTGTACAAATCCTTGATATATATATGGTGACTCTCAGCTCATCATTAATCAAGTCAAAGGAACTATCAATGTAAAAATGAGGTCCTTAAAAATATAAGGACATCATCGATTTTCTTCTTGAGGCCTTTGATTCTACACCATCCAAACCATTCCTCACTCATCTAATCATTTCACAGACACGATGGCATCTCTCATCTCTCATCCCATGGGAAAGAGGAATCCAAGTTTTTTTGTTTTCATCATCTCAATCAACCATCTCATGTTCATGAGCTTCCTCATATCAATCATGTTGAACTAATCCATCAGATCTTTGGTATTCTCAAATATTTGAATATTTATCTCATTCTAAGATCCCCTTCGACTTATCCAAAAATGGTAGGTGAGGTCTTTTCTTCAATGTGCTAACCACTATGTCATCCTTGGTGCATCCTCTATAAGTGTGGCTTTGATGGCATTTTTCTTCGTTTCCTTAAGTCTCATGAATCTACTCGTGTTATCCAAGAAGTCCATGATGGTATCTATGGTGGTCATTTTAGTGGTTTGGTTGTTTCCAAAGCATGTTCTTCACATGGGTTATTATTGGCCCTCTCTCAATCAAGACTATTGTGAATATGTTAAGAAATGTGTCAAATGCCAACAACATTCTAATCTTATCTACATTCCTAGTAGGCCCTCCAACTCAAGATCTTTGGCCTTTCTCACAATGGGGACTTGACCTCATTGGCCTCATCAATCCATGTTCCTCTCAATGCCATCATTCTATCATCACTGCAAATTGAATACTTCACCAAATGGGTGGAAGCCATTCCACTCGCATCCACTAAAGCTAACAAAATTGTTGAACTTTGTCTATCAACACATCATCTTCACTTTGGCGTTCCCCATAAAATCATCACAGACAATGAAAATTCCTTTAAAAAAAATATCTTAAGAATTTTGACTCTTTCAATATCAAACTTAGCTTCTCTTCTCCTTACTATCCTCAAGCTAATGGTCAAGCCAAAAGCCACTAAAAAACTCTTCATAATATCCTTGCTAAACTATTGATAAATCAAGTCATAATTGGCATCTTCATATCCCCTTCACTCTTTGGGCTTATCGGACTAACATCCATACCTCTACGGGTGTACTCATTTCTCTCTCTCTATGGCTCTAAGTCCTTCTTCTCTTGAAGTCCAAATCCCATCTTTACGTGTCTCCCTCTCTTTGACTTTGTCTCTCGATGAGGACTATCGTCAAGAATTTCTAACACAACTTGAATTGTTAGATGAGTGTCACTTAGTTTCTCTTTAACATCATCATGTTTATCAAGAGCATATAAAAATGTGCTTATAATAAACATCTCAAGGAACATGAATTTAACATCGGTGACCTTGTCCTTAAAAGAAAATCAGAATGTCACTACTCTAGAAAGGAGTCAACGTGGAAAGTTTTCTCCCAACTGATTGGACCATACATTATCACACATAAGTATGGGTTTGGAGCCTATCATTTAGTGTCTCTTGATGGTAAACTAGAAATGGAACCTCTCAATGCCTTGCACTTGTGACCCTTCTATTGTTAACATACCTACCAACATAGTCTTAGTCATTTCTTAAATATTTTACTTCCATCATAAGCCTCTCCATCTCTCTTTTGTAATGATTTGGAATTATGTGGTCTACCATCACTTTCCTATCTATGACCTTGAATATGGGCACCATGACTCTTCCCATAACATATTCCTTATGGACACATTCCTCCTTCTAGGTGGGAACCCCACAATCATTACATCTATCACCCTCTTATCTACCTATTGGAACCATGTTAAGGTCCATAGGTGTCACTTGTACATCTTATCATCCCCTCCCCAAGTGGTTTACTTGGCTATCCCCATCTCTATCCTAAAGTCAAAAATTCTAGATGCTCCTATAAAAAAAGCTATCATATCCAAAAATATAGAGTGATTGCTCCTCAAAGGACAACTGTTCATATAAAGTAAAATTGTCAAAAGTATAGACTGATCCCTCAAGGACAACTATCATCCATATTCTATCCTTCGCATCTAAAAATTCAAAAGTCAAAATCAAAAATAAAAATCCTAATGTAGACCACTCCCTCAAAGGATGGCTACTATTTCATATCATGGTAGTAGAAGGCTTCCGCATTGATCAACCTTCCAAATCTCAAAAGAAAAAATGTAAAAATAAAAAAAAGCAAAGCATCCCTAGAAAGCTTCCCACATCGATCAACTTTCCCATCTACAAAAAACTTCCCACATTGATCAGTTTACACCATATTGCTCAGAGTTGGGGCATAGACATAGGACTTTCATCTAAGGAGAACCTATTTTCCCCATACAAGCTCCATCTTAACCCCTTTTTCATGTCTATAGTAGGTTTATGAGCACACATTCCATCTTTTCCTCATGATCTTAAGTTTGACTAACTATCGTTAGTTATGTGTTAACATTTTAATGGTCACAAGTGCAATGCTTTGCATTGTTCCTTTTTCATGTTTACCTCTAATCATATTCAAAGGCATCCTCTTCCATGTACACTCCTCTCTATGATGAAGTGTACTTTCTCACATTTTTGTCACCCCATTGAATGTCACATTCTCATCCATTACGCTCTTATCTTCCCCCACTCTAAGTCTAACTCATATCATCTCACATCTAAACTCATTTATATTCTCATCTAACCCATATATATCATCCATCATTCCTATCACCATATACATATCAACTCATCATTTCTACTCTAGTCTAATCATATCATCTCAAACACATCTATCATGCTAATATAACATAAATCACATCATATCCATCTATCATATAATCATGTTCTCATCTAAATCATCACACACCTAATCATCAAATCATCATATGACAACATCCAATCAATATAATCAAATCATGAAATTAAAACATCACATCACACATCTAAGATCAAATCAAGACATCACATCATTAAATATACATCACATATAACATCTAAATATAAACTAACATCCATGTTATAATAAAATAATCAAGTCCATCACATAAATCATCATACACCTCATATAAGCCATGAAAAAATCATATATATATATATATATATATCCTCATCAAAACATGTCTATACATCTCGTGATAGGCCTCTATGGGCTCTATCTCAAAATCTATACATCATCAAAATCTATATATACAATGTCCACCTAATCTATGAACTAACATCGATAATCTCAATATCTAACCTTTCCCCCTAAGGGTAGGTGTCTTCATGTCTCTTTCACCATCATCTCCTCCATCTGGGCCTAGGATCTCACCTCAATTGGCAACGCTAGTCATGATCCCAGATGGTGTTGGTCACGTGAGCTCCTTGCTCCTCACTTGCCTCTCTTAGGTATGTTGCATATATCTCGCACATCTGGAACCTCATGTCACTATGCACTCATAATAGTGTGCTCTACTCTCTAATGCCTTATACTTGTCTAGTGACACAATACTCAACGTGTCCATCTAACCTAGCTCCTATGATGGCCATTGGTGCCTCACTCCCTTGATGTCACAACTATAGGACCAAGATCTCTAAATCTGGCCCTGTAGGCCTCCTCTCTGTCTCTCTATATTGGTCTCTCTACTTTGAATGGCCATAGGTCCCTCTCCTGGTGTAATCTTGTCGCCTCTGCGCGATGCATCTCTCTCTCTCTCTCTTGATGTAGTATCTCGCTCCTCCCATAGGTGAGATATCTCTATTTTTTCATCCCTCCATCTCCACCCTCCTCTCCTCCAGTGTTCCATATCCTCCTCTCTCTCCATACCTCCTCCTCCTCCTCCTCCATCCAATCTCTAACTCTCTCCTCTCCTCCACCTCTTGGGCTTCCCATGCCTCATCATCCACTCTACAAATCCAACCCCTACTCCCACATCATCATCGTTGTCCCAAGGAACTCCCTCCTCCTCTAATGGATCGGCCATCATAGGACTAGGAAATCCTCTCTCACCTCATCTCTCCTATATCTAATAATAGGGTCTCTTGGCACCATTCTGATGACCCCAAACTACCTCATCACTCATGGAAATTATATTGCCTCCACCATCTCTAGTCTCTCCCCCCGCACCCATCTAATCTGTCCTCATCCCATATAATCAATGTTTATTGCCCTGCCATGCAAGAAAATATCGGTATGGCCATCATCTGATCTAATCTACATCCAATCCACCTAATCCCCATTTTTGTACCAATCCTCCCCCCTCTCTCTCTCTCTCTCTCATGAGCTTGGTCGGATCTCCATCTCAAAAAAATCCAACATAAAACTCAATGTGGTCCCCTACCCATGGAATTCCTGGTGGCCTAATCATAATCAATATCATAGGCCCAATAGTGTAATAGAAACCCAACATCCAATCCTGAACTCCTCTCTGTCGCATACATCCATAGATCATCATGGTATACTTGAGCCAATAATGTTGCACCAAATGAAAACACTATCCTGTGATCTAATATATATGTAAGCTCCCCCCACCAATGTCCATGGAAATCACTCCACCCAAATTTGGAAGTGCATAACATGAGATAGCCATCATAATCACACATATCAATCTTCTCCTCACTCCTTGGCTCATATCGAGCCTCTATGTGGAAATCCCCAGATGTAAATGTGATATGTGGGGTATCGGCTCCAAATAGATGTGTCAACACACCTAATCTCCTCTCCATCTTCTACATGTGATCATATCTATCAATTCCCCAATATCGTTTCTCACCTCAAAATATGGTACACATCCTCTAGTGTGACCATCATCTCCCATGTCCTAAACCAAAATGTGCTATTATCCACACATCCCATCTGTCAATCAATGCGATCATCAAACCCACATCCCTCGGTATCCTCTGATAGTGTCAAAACCACCTAACCCCACTATGGCTAAGTGATCCCACTTTGCATCAATAACATCACCTTTGATTTGATCATACATTTCTAGAACTCTATCTCAAGATATAATGTGTCTCTAGCCTACAAAACCCATTAAAAATTAGTCATTAACATCTCAACATAAATCCTTCATCATCAAAAATAAAAAAATTCACATCTTATTCCAATCGATGCCGACCTAGTTTGGTTCGATGTCATCCAACCTTGGGTCACCACTTTAAGGCCCCAATCGATGACAACAGTGTCTAGTCACTAGTGACTACCCTTGGCACCAACCCCAAAACTCAAAAAAATGAAAAATAAAAAAAAAAATTAAATAACTTAAAAACTAAGCTAGGGCTTAGGCACTTACCATCCTCGAGTCCTCTGGCACTTCCTCATTACTCCATCGAGCCTCCATCTCACTCAAATCTCAAATATATTTTTCACTCATAGAGCTCTCTCGATCATCAAGTCACATAGTGCAAATGAGCTCCATCGTTGGTTGCCTCCACACTTATATAGGCCATTGACCTAGGTCACCATCAATTGGATCTAGTCATCATCGACCTAACCCTAGTTTCACCACCCAACTCCATCCACACCTTCATGACCCAACCCTAAATGTTTCTCTTTCCTCTTTCACCCAATCCTTCTTTAAATTATCTTTTCTTCCACTTTTGACTTGTGTGTTTTTCATAACACTCTTTTATTTATCCCCTCGACTTATCTCTATCTCATCAAATATCCTTCATCACATCCAATCCATCTCCACATCTCGATCATCTTCGTGTCCCTCTTGGGGCACCATATTTCATCCTAAGCCCACCATTGTGGCCATCTTTTATCTTCGTCCCACCTGGATGCATATTTTTGATTCCTCATATATGAAGGATATCACATCCACTTTTTCCCCCATTTTGTCGTGACCCTTCTTGACCATCTTTCACATTTTTTGCACATATTTTGATGTCTTCCTTTGACCCATTAGTCCCATGACTTGCACATCCATCTAAGTGGATTCCCATTAGACTCCCTCCATATTGTAATGATTTTCACCGACTCACAAGTCCATAGGACATTGTTATCATCTCCATTGAGGCTGTAATTTGTTCCCTACCAAAGTGATTCCAAAATCACCACCATATTTTTTTTTTTTTTTTTTATCTTTCTCCACTTGGGGCATCTTATCTCATCTTCTTTATTTTTCTCATCCTTTCCACCTTTTATCTCTTCATCTATCTCTTTCAACTCATGATTGATTCTTCTTCGTGTCATTAATCCCTAGTTTGAGGGGGAGCACCTCAATCATCATCATCTTCTATCACTTCTCATTTTTGTCTCATGGCTTGCCCAACGCAAACCACTCAACAAAAAGGGGCAAAATGTAGACACCAATTTTTGGTATCCTTGTCCTTCATCCCATGTCTTCTCCCCTTCATTTCATCATCATTTCTACATACATACCTTACCTCTTCCCATTAAATTCCCCTTTCCCTCCTAAATTCAATTTATCCCTTTAATTATTATTTTCCACCTTAATCCCATCCTAATCATATCCTTAATTTATCTTCCCTAAACATCCCTAATTAATCCTAAATCCCCATCTAATCCATTTATCATCCCTAAATGCCCCTTTTTATCCTTCCTAGGCCTTCATTTAATAATTTTACCTCCCTTTGCCTTTATTTAATATTTTCTACCTCTCACCTACCATTTTATCTCCCTAGACAACCCTAGCTCACATTTACCTCCCGAAACCCTAATCCTGCTTCATAAGAAGTCCTTTCTTGAGTTGGGCATCATCCCACCACCTAAACCCCAAAATGGATGGACTACATCATAATCACGGTGACCCATCCGGGTCACCTTTAACCCTATAAATACATCCATACCCCTCCTTCTTCAGGATGTATCTTTAGAGACTTCAAGCTTTCTTGTGATATTGCCTTCATTTCTTGCTCTTCTTTGCAACTGCCATCACCATATTGGAGCTATTTTGATCTTGTGCTTCACCCTTGGAGATTTGAATTCCTCTCTCTCTCTTTCATGCTTTGGATCCACCATTTCCATTCCATCACTTCTTCCTTATCATATTTTTTATAGGTCTATCAGTCATCCCGGAGTCTTGCCTCTACATTTTCATATCTTCATTCCCATTTGCAGATCATCATTTTCACCCATATTTTCCATCAAACCCTAAATCACCCTATCATCATCGACCTATCCGATCACCAAATCGACCCAATTTTCATTTGTTTATCTTTCTGTCATTCATTTTTCTATTCATCTACTTTCTATTCCCACACCTTTCATATCCCCAATCTTGTCCATTTTGCACACCTACAAATTTAGATCCCAACTTCATCAGATCCAATCACCGCCAATTAGGACTAGTCTCCTTAGACCACCATGCCAAGCAATTCTTATCTTTCATTAATTTTACTATATCCTTTATGTTCTCATCATATCTAATCTTTTCACAATAGTTCAACAACATCCCTAGTTTAGATCTGCTATAGGCCAAGTTTCAAGAATCTTTTATGTCTTCTTTTATGTATTTTATTTCCACATTGTTCTCCATTCATCGTTAATGTGCTCTGTAATCTCGGTCGCCACCGACCCACCCAGTTTGATTTGGTTTGCATTTACTTATATCAGATCTACATTTTACTTTATATATTACATTTTAGCTTTCTATTTTATCTTAGATTCTACTGCATCATATCAGATCCATCATTAATTTATTTTATCAAAAAGTGGGTTGACATCCATCTTAGGAATTTTTCACTTCTTAGGACCAACATTGTCGAAACCCACCATCTCAATCTACTAATCCTTTTCTATTGAGTTCCTCTTTGTTGTGCAAGTAATCAAGCTCGTTACGAGGAGGGTCTCTCTTTTACGCCCGTATTCATCATCATCTCATCTAGAGGTGCCTTAAACCATCTCATATTGGAGTTGTTTGTTTTCTTGTTACCATTTCACTATTTGAAATAGGGATGAGAAGATTTGTTCTAAAACTGTCATAGAAAGGATGTTGAGGCATCAAAAAGAGATTCAAAACTAGCAAAGGTTCACAAATCGATGCAGACAATAATCCATGTATGAAGTGGTTCAATCTACAACCAATAAAATTCACATAGGAGGAAGAGAGATCCATCACGAAGAATTCATGGAAGAGAATGAGGAAAAAGAGCAAGAACCTCCAAGAGACAAAGGAAAAAATAAGGTAACATCTAAACATGTTCCCTTTAATATTGAAACTAAAGTTGAGATTAAGAACTTTGAGGGACAAGTAAATTCAAAATTACTATATGAATGGTTGATACAAGTCGATATATATTTTAGTGTGCATAATGTCACATCTGCATAAAGGATCACCTTTGCATGTCTCAAGATGGACGATCATGCTCTTGTTTGGTGGGAAACCTACCTAACAACTTGTGAAAAGAAGAAGAGGTATGTTGTAGATAGTTGGGATTGGTTTAATGAATTGTTAAGAGCTAACTCTTATATTATTCTCAATAAATCTGATAAAAATTAAATGGCAGTATTTTAGGCAATCCAGTGGTCAAAGTGTGCAAGATTATACTACATAATTCTGAAGGCAAGCCATGTTGTTGAATATGGACTTGGAGGATGAAGACATTATCACCAAATACTTGGGGGACCACATACTCATCTAAGGAAGAGGGTCATCTCCATGAAGCCAACGGAGATCAATAAATCTCATGTGTAAGAATAGTATATAGAAGGCGAGAAGAAGCAAGGAGATGGAGTGTGAAAGCCAAAAATCCCACAAAATAACCCAAGAAAGAGTAAAATCATTTGGACAAGAAGTGTAACTAGAAAAGTAAGAAGGTTTCCACCACTTTAAAAACTTTTAAGGATCCCAAAAATTTTTGTAAACATTTTGATATCAATGGACATATTAATGCTACATGTTAGAAATTTCATATGGAGTTATACCCAAAGAATCATTCCAGGGGACTCCAAAAAGTCCACATAAACTTTGAATATTGAGGATGAGGTTGAAATAGAGGAAAATTATAATGTAGATGAGAGGAATATAGGATGCACAACCACAAATATGTATAATTGGGAACAAGAAGAAGAGATGAGTAATTTATTTGAAATCAATATTCAAATCAAGAAAACTAAGGAAAATGTGTTAGTTAATCTAGGTTCTCAAACTAATTTGATTTTTAATGTGGTTGTGAGAAATATTTGTCTTGAAACTTATGAGTATCCACACCCCTATCCCTTAGGATGGGTGAAAAAGGTGTAGAAATTTAGGTTACTAGAAGATGTAAGTTCAAGTTTGGAATTAATTCTCAATTTATTAATGTAGTAGAAGTTGATGTGATTCCACTTGATGCATTTGATGTGGTTTCGAAAGTCCTTACTTATATGTCAAGGATTTCATATTCATGAGGAGACCAATACATACAGGTCAAGGATGGAGTAAACTACAACATCAAGGCATATTAAAGAAATCCTAGTTTGACCTTGGTAAGTGCGAACCAAACAAAGAGACTAATTTAAGTAAATCATAATCAATTTTGTTTACTTTTGTGAAAGGATAAACAAATAGATGGGCTATAAGTTTATGAGGTTTCTAACCAAAAATTGAAGGGTTCGAGATAATATAATTTAATAGTTTTAGGAATTGTTCCAAAATCCAAAGGGGTTTCCACTAAAATGGGAGCTACACCATGAGATTTAATCATTGCCAAAATCTTCTTTTCCTAACATTGGGTTGTGTAGGAAATTTTTAATAGAGATTACTAAAGTTAAGAAACAACTCCGAGATCTGGTAGAACAAGGGAAATTCACCAAATTACCTCTCCATGTGGCTCACCTATTGTGAAGGTACAAAAATATGGGTCTTAGAGAATGTGCATAAACTATTGGGCCTTTAACAAGATCGCCATAAAGAACCATTATTCACTTCCATAAAGAGATGATCTCTTGGAACAACTTCAAAATGTCAAGTAATTTACAAATTTAGATCTTAAATTCATGTACAACCAATCCCATATGGAGTAAGATGTATGTAATACGCCTTCAAGAAAAAAACTATGTTGCATGAGTGGTTAGTACTTTTGTTTGGTTTATGTAATGCACTTACTACATTTATAATATTGATGAAGGATGTATTATGGCCATTGATAAATACATGTTTCTTTGTATATTGAGGTGATATTCTAATTTCCAGCTCCACGTGGGAAGAACATCTAACTCATTTGCATTAATCCTTGCAAGTTCTAAAGGAGAAATAATAGTTGTGTACCATGAAGAAATGTGAAGTTTATAAAAAAACACCACTCTATCTTGGGCATGTAATTGGAGGAGGTGAACTATGAGTGAAACCTGCCAAGGTAGAAGTCATCACCAATTGGCTCACACCAAGGAGCGCTACCGAGACTAGGAGTTTTGTAATGGAAATTTATCACATAAGGAATTTTATACCAGACTTCTCTACTATTATTCCTCCAAAGAAAACCAAGGGTAAGTGTTTTGATTGGGGTAAGGAACATGATGAATCTTTTGAGACTTTTATGTACAATATTATCCATGCTCTGGTACTTTCTCTTACAACAATCGTCTAAAGTGAGATTGATACTCGTGAATATTTATATAGTGGTAGTATTGCTATAGGGAAGTAAGCTAGTATGTTATCATTATAATTTTATTATATTAGTAATTAGATGATATCCAATTTATGATAAATAAATATATGCACTAGTTTAGGCAATAAAGAAATGAAAACAATTTTTATTGGGAAAATAAACCATAATGCATGCTAACCATAAACCTCTCCAATATTTGCAAGCATAATCCAAGTTGTAGTGGGAAAGACACTATAAGTGGATGGTATTTATCCAAAAAAGTATTCGGTGATCAATTATAAGAAAGGTAACACCAATGTTGTGGTAGACATGTTATCTAGGCTACCTTTGAAAAAAATATCTCATATTTTTCCATTATCTCCCATTTAGGTCCCTTTATGAAGGATGATTATGGGGAAACCTATGCTCAAGATGGATATTTGTAGGTGGAATTCCAACACTTACGATATAAGGGGGAAAAAAAGGAGGGCATGATGACTATTATCTTAAGGACAAGATACTCTACTTTGGTGGGGAAACGTTTTATACTAAGGGGAAAGAGACCTCTATTGATGAGGGAGGCACATACCTCCAAAAAATTCAACCATTTTGGAGTTAGAAAGACCACGACCCAATTGTAAAGTTTATTGTGTTTGGTAGAGATTCCAAGTTCTTAAGGAATTTTCGGACTACATTGTGGGATAAGATGGACACCAATTTATAGTGAAGTGCATATTTTTATCCATAAATAGATAGGAGGACAAAGGTTGTGAATAGAACTTTGGTAGAATTGATTAAAGGATATAACAAGTATATATAGACTTGGGATGAGTTCTTGGCCTACATTTTAAACATTATTATAATAGGGTAACACACACATCTACCAATTGTAGACATTAAATCACGCACTTGGGTACATTCCTAGGCCCTAAAAGCATAATAACATTCATATGATTCCTAAGCAAGAAAACTAGTGGTCGAAAACTATCATTGGCCTCTTTATTTTGTTTCTTGTTCTCTTTTTGGTCTTATACACTCTACAACCCAGTCGGGATTTTACTGATTTATCTTCCATGGCTTGAGACAAAATGCCTAGGAACTCTTGTCCCCTCTTGGTGCCCCTAACACTTTCTCAATCGACTCGCTCCTATTGGGTCTCTTTTATATTTTGGGCATGTTTTTCACTTATGGGTCGGCCTTCTAGTTGTCAATTACAAAATTCAAACAAGGGAATCATATAAATACTTATTTATGTATTCAAAATAAAGGACCAAGCACTAAACATTACTACTATCACCTAAACTTGCATCCAAAAGGAACCTAAAGAATTCTAAAGCATCCTTCTAGCATCCATTAAAGGGACAAGGGTTGCATCAACTCTGCATACATAACATATGAAGGGGAATTTCATTCTATTCCATCCACACATTCTACTACATTGATACATTTAGCTACAACCCACTATCAAGTGCAACTTGCACAAGGGAATCCTAGGAACAATTTCTACACACAATCACCAGAACTACATGGAGTCTGAGATGTAGTGCAATGCTCGATCATAAGTTCACTCTTGGGGTGACCATCGGGGTTAGTTTGACTCCCCATATTGCATATTTTTAGGTTTGATGTGGTTTGTGGGCTTGTGTAGGTGAACTTCTATTTTTAGGTTACATATACCTTCAAAATCATTGCATGACTATCATGCGATCAACAAAAAGTAACAGATGACGCTCTTGCCACGCAATAAAAAAACTAGATTATGATCATTTACGTAGTCACAAGTGCCCATAAGAAGTTTTTAGTGCCCATACGTCCTTGTCTTGCTATGGGTGCCCATGTTTGGCCTCATTCCTACATTCTAGAATTTATTGTGAGTAGTAACGACACTCTACCTAACCTATTCAACACTTTTCCCAGCTTTAAATTAGTGCCAAACGACACGGAAATCAACTAAGTCCTCTCTCCTTCTTCTTTGCTTAGGGTTTCATATTTTAAATCTTAGTTTGCTTGTGTCATTCCTATATTTCAACATTTATACATTGTTTGTGTTGTAAAAGAAACCTCATTCTCACATGGATGAATGACGATACTAAAGCCACCAACAACTTTGAATGATGGAGGGCTTAAGACCTCGATACGAATATGGATATAGAGGTGCAAAGAATATAGATATGTGATAAAAGAAGATAGATCCATAAGACTCAAACAAATGTTATTAAATAAAAATGTGCAGGGGTTTCTGGACAATCTTAGTTCTAAGAGGATGTTAACTCCCTTAGAGGAAGTCAACCACCGTGTCTAGAAAGATAGCAATAAATAATGAATAGTAAATATCATACAAAAATAATGACATACAAAATGACACGTAATCGAAATGATGAGGGGACTTAGCTTATGCTCTGATATGGAGATGAAATGGGCATTGGGATGACAAGATGACGAACAATGGCAAAGATTTCTCCCACACTCCTCACTTCTAACTTCTAACAATGGCACATGTTTGCCTTGACCTCAAACTTACAGAACTTAATTAAGCACTTTCTTCTCCTCTCCTAAAAACTTCAATACGCAGATATTTCATATTGATTCTTCCTCCTTCCTAAAAACTTCAATGAGCAGAGATTTCATACATCGATTCTTCTTTCTTCCTAAAACTTCAATAAGTAGAGATTTCATACATAGATTCTTCTTTCTTCCTAAAAACTTCAATAAGTAGAGACTTCATACATCGATTCTTCTTTCTCCCTCTTGGTTTTGGTCTCTTATTTATAACTTGGAGGTGAGGTTAGATTGGGGTTAACAAGTAATCGGGTTTGATAAATTAACCCAGGTTAAGAGACATGATGTGATCATGCGGGGCCCATGGTTTGAATTTATTAGGTGGAGTGGGGAACATGATTTGAATGGGTAGGTGAGATAATAGATTCCATTTTTGAAATTAAGAGTGGAGTGTCGGATGGGTATATTATTACCCATGAATTGAATAAACTTAGGATATGTGATATAATGCCAAATTCTAATTATCAAATGGGTCCACATGGAGCCCATTTGATAATTAATTAATTAAGGGTGAGTAAATAAATGAAATTTACTCAAATTTAGGAAAAAGAAAAGTGAGGGGAAAGTTGCATGAAGGAGAATGAATGTTGGATGAAGGAGAAGAGTTACACCAAAAATTGGTGTCTACATTTGGTTCAAGAGTGACTATGCAATATTAGATTTAATTCAAATTATATTAAATCATTTGGTGAAGCTGATCATTCAAACCTTTCCTTCCGAGAATGTATCAAAATCTATCTCCTTCAAACCATGATTCAATATTCCTATCCTTATTTTACTCCCACTAATGTTTTTGGCATGGCTATTACTGCTATCACGATTTTATGCAATTTCTTACTCAAAGATCCTCCTCGATTCATTACTCTAATACTTGATTTGACCATCAATGTAGTCACCACCGCCACACTCACCCTCCCTCGCCCACCCATCCCTGTCCCACCACCTATCACTTCTACAGTTCCTACCACCACCTATAATGGTTATGACATCATAAACAAACTTAAGAATACACCAACAAAAATCTCTCCTTATGATTTATTATGTAGTGCACCTGATTTTTGTCATACATTAGAGGTCTCCTTCATTCCATTCACATTAAAAGCAATAATTCACCTATTGCCTTTGCTCACCTCATTCAATCTCTCAAAAATCTACCACATGCTATATATTTTAGTGATGAGGATATCCCTCTTTTTGCTTTTGACGATCCATTTGTACCTTTGCTTATCATCACATTACTTCGACGTCGTCAGTATTAAGCATGTGCTCATTGACAATGGCTTTGCTATCAATCTATGTGCTCTATCCCTCCTTAGGAAAATTGACATTACTTGATGATTTAATTAATAAATCTTCTCAAGTCATTCACAACTATGATTCCACTACTCGCACATATATGGGCACTATCACCCTACCTCTACAAGTTGGGCCTAAAATTGTTCCTCTTTATTCTTTGTTATCGATGCCACATTCCAATTCAATTACTTACTTGGCAAACCCTAGATTCATGCAATGCATGTTGTTCCATCTATAGTTCATTGGTGCATTAAATTCTTACATGATGGTTATGAACATACTATTGCTATACCCCGAGCCAATCAAATTTTACCGTATGGATCATGTCATCGCCATGCCTATCCCTCCATCACAACCTATTCCATATCACAATATTGGTACATATGATGTTGGGAAATCTAGTGCTCCTACTTCTTCTACTACTTCATGCACTCCATCCATTCCTACTCATACTACTGATATCTTATCACCCACCATGTCCACCCCTATGGCTACTACTCCACCTATCATAAATCCTCTCAATTTTGCATCTGGTTCCATCCCTACTAATATTCTTGATAATGTTATACAACAAGATAATGCTAGCACTGATGATTCCAATGATGAGGCTGATGTCATAGAGCTTAATGATGACACATTGCACAATCTTAAATTTAATCCTATCGAAATTGACAAATCCTACTTCCGGATACATTTGTTGCTATTGGCCTTGGTGAATACCAATTCAAGAAGCTTCTTCCTTCCATTAATGCCATGATACATTTTCAAGGGATTGTACATGCATTTAACATCTCACTATTTATCGCATCTCCTAGAATCATTCTACGTTGTAACTTGACCCCTTTACGTGCACTCTTTTCATTCGTAATTCTTATTGGCCTCACATTCCATTCGAACCTACTTGCTCTGACACTATTTGTATGCATGATGGCTTGTCTTGGTTAGGATTCACACTTGCTAATCTCCTCCCTCCACCTCACTCTCCTCACCTTTATCATGGATGTATATTCATTACTTTTGTTTATGGCCTCCACGTCTTTCATTTGATAGTCTTCCTTGCACACACTCCTCATTCTTCTCCACTCATGCTAGGGAAAGCTTGGCTTGATTATATTGGTGGTGCACTGGATCCCAATCATATTGATATTACATTTCCCATGCCTTTCATCCACATCTCTATATGTAATGAATCCTTCTTAGGCTATTCAAAAATATCACTCGATGGTATTGTTGTCCAGCTTTTTCACCGCTTGCAAAAGCTAAACAACTTGGGAATTGGACTTGGGAAAAATCATGGGACTTCAATGATGAATCTAGAAAAAGAGGAAAATTTCATGTTTTGGGAACTTAGAATTATTTGGATGCATATCTCCATTTTCTTTAGGCTCAAAGAAATCCATACTTGGTGGAAAAACACAAATCTGAAAAAGCCGTGCTAAATCAAGCGAAAGCCGCACATAACTAAAAAGCTACAAATAATCGCAAAGCCATGCTAAAATGCAAAGCCATGCTAAATCAAAAGTCATGTATAATCAAAAGTCATGCATAATCAAAAGTCATGATAAACTTGAAAGTCATGCATAACTAGAAAAAGCTACACATAATTGAAAATCCGTGCATAATTGCAAAGTTGCGCATCAAAGGAAAATAAAAAAATTTCGTGTAAACTTAAAATGACGATAACTTTTTAACTACTGCTCCATTTTTCGTGATCTTTATATTGTTGGAAAGATCTCAAAATCATCTACAACATGGAAGTTGGATTTCTTAATTTTTTGAGGTTACATATGTGAATTTTTTTAAAACATCTCCAGCATGAAAAAGTATAGTTCCAGGCATCCAACTACCAACATTAATGAAGTATGGTCCTCTTTTCTTCTTCCAAAAGCTAGAGTACATTGGGGATGGGTTTTCAGAGGTGCCCATGCCCCTTTTCAGAAATTTAATGCATCTTTTTGGTGGGTAGAGGTAGAATTTTGAGTTTCTCTTTTCCCTCTCTTTTCTCATTTTTTCTATATATTGTAACTTCTCATATTTGAGAAGGGGGATATTCATTGTAATGGAACTCTGTCCAAATGGTTCCAGAACACTTGTGAGTTATAGGCCTCATGTTTAGACATCTTGCATGGTTATCTTTTCCTCTTCTCCTCTAATGTAATGGACTATGCATATTTGAATCAATGAAATCACTTGTTTTGTGGCTATTCTTTTTCCCTGGCATTGTTCTATTGTATTTTTCTTTCCTTCCTTTGCATCTACAGGTTTTTGTGCATCTTTTGTCTCCTTTCGGGTCTCAAATGTGTTGTGCTTCATGGAAAATGGAAATTTGAATGTTTTTGGAATTGTGGCTCTCTTTTCTACCCTCTCCTTCATCATTTTCTCCCCATTTTTCACTCACCTAAGAGTATCCCCTCTTTACTCGGTGCTATCACCTCTCTAGTTTATAATTTTTGTTTTATGCATCTCCTTCTCACCTTGGTCCCTTGGAATTTTAGAGTAGAGTTAGATAGTTGCATTTCAATTCCTAGGAGTAGTTTAGCATTAGGAATAGGTAGAGGAAGCTGACCTTCTCCAGAGGTCTATCTCAGTTCACAGGTCCCACAATTGAGAGACAGTCCCATGTTGCCTCAAAATTCTTGGTCATTCATGATCATATCCAGGGTGTAATTTTGAGCTCCAACAAGTACACACACGATTATCCTCAACCACCTTTTACTCGATGAAGAATATGATATGATCATGTGTAATTTATGTCGCGAAGGCTCTCTATATGATATACCTCACACTTTTTCTTTTCAACTCTTTGATCCAGATCCAATCATCTACTATCCCGAAAATGATGATCTCCTAGATGATTTTACTTGATTCTTTTCCACATCACACACTTGGTGGGCATCATGTTTTCCTCTTCCCTCTTAGAAGCATTAGTTGTCTATCATATATATTATCACGCTCATGCTTCACACTTAATCTTTCTCAAGCACTTACACATCTTGATACACACCTCAGTATCGTCACTACTATATGACGCACTCTAGTTCCACGATTCATACTCAAATTCAGATGGTATAAATATGAAATGAAACTCACCACATTCACTTTTCAACTCTATGATTTATGCTCTATCTTTCTAGTGCACATTTTTCAAACCATTTCTTGATGACGCACTCTTGTTCTATGGTTCATTTTTAATTTTGAGGGGTCTAGTATAAATAAACCTCATCTCATGCACATCCTCTAAGGGGTACACTACTCATATCACATTCAAACATTGCATAGCATTCTATACCACTCAAACATTGCATTTACATATCTTGGTTGCACTTAATCTTGTTTACTTATACTACTTACATGATGTACTTTGCTTACTATGCTAGTTAGATTCTCAGTATGTCATTACCTTTCTAAATACACATGCACTTTCACTTGGCCTTTCGGAGTGAATGCAAATCTCTTACAAGTATTTACACGCTGTAATGATGCTCGTCACTATATCTTTTCCAGTCCCACTAAGGATCCTGGGGGCATCTACCATTAATAATCTCATACATTATAAGTGCTATTGTTTCATTTCTACTTCCTAGCACATTAATTTTCATTGATACATACATGCCTTGACATAATTTTTATCTTTCTAACATGCTAATGGGTGCTTCATATATAACATTTTCTCTACGGACTATATGCCACCATGGTCATTCGATACATTTTACTTGGCATTGTTTTCCACCGTATGTTATTGTTTGTAAGCTATGCCCTATGTATTTTTGATCACTATTTTCTTGCTTATGGCCACTTTGGCCTTGATTTTATTATGTCATTATGAGCGATGTCCCATGTTTGAAACTTTCTTTTTCGGTCTATCTTGTATGCACACTTACTTGTTACATTGTCTTCTTTTGCATGTTAGCTAATTTTTCTACTAACACATATCACTAGCCACTTTGTTTGCATGTGCATTGGTTTCTACCATGCACATCCCCTACCCCCTTTAGGTATCATTTTAGCTCAACATTAGGTCCTCTATTTTAGGCCACATTCTCCTACCAACATCACATGTACCCCAAATGAGGGGGCATGCATTGGGTGAACAAATCACCCCTACAAAACTCATAGCTACATTTCAAGTTAGCACACTACAATAAAAAAATAGGAACACAATCACGTAATGGAGCAGAATCGACTTGGGTAAGAATCAAAACATAGACACCATCATCCAAACTTAGACACTAGTTCATGGGCGACATTGTCCTCCCCTGGGTGCTAATATCCTGGGCACACACAATCATCTTATCGATCAAAAAGTTCACATACGCCTTCGTAGAAGTTTCAAAGTTACAGGAAACAATCCTTCAATGACGACATGCATGTAATCTCCTACAATTGATTTCAATAGGAATAATCAATACAATCATAACTAATTCGAGGACACAGAACAAATCAAGGGTATACCATCTACAAAGTGGTGCTTATTAGGTAGAGTCATGGATGGAGAGTAACACTAGACCTCTCTCCCCAACACTTTCTCATTGGTGTGAGATCGCCCAAAACTCACTCTCGGCATGATATCACCCAAAATAATATCTTCATAACATTTTAGGACACTTTTCTATCCTTTGACACTCTTATACATCAGGTGCAAACTTTCCTTTACACACTTTTACAAACTTTTACACACTTATGCACATTTTTCTCTGATTTAGCATAGACAAGACTTTGAATACTCTTTTTCTCTTCTTTTGCAAGTCCATCCTTAGAAGAAGTAATAACCACAATCTACAGTGACACAATACAACACATATGCTTCACCCCTAGGGTCACTTTCCTTTCCTAGTCTCCACGCTTCACTTTGCATCATTCCACGCTTCACTTGTCCACTCAACACACATTTCGCTACATGATCTACATGTTTATCACGTATGAATGTTCTATTTACTTTATGTTATCAAGTATTCACTCACAACATAAAGTGGGGGAAAATCTAGACACTAAATCATGCACTTGGGTACATTTCTAGGTCCTAAAAGCATACTAGCATTCATATGATTCCTAAGCAAGAAAACTAGTGGTTGATAACTATATTTGGCCTCTTTGCTTTGTTTCTTGTTTTCTCTTTGGTCTTACACACCCTATAACCTGATTTAATAAAATACAAGTTGTTAAATCTACTTTCGAGTCACTGTTATGATATATAATAGAATAAAAATTCCAAACACTTTAAAGATTCAACTGTGTGTAAGAAAATGAGAAAGTTAAGGTACTTATCTAGTTTTTGCTTTTCCCGAAGTATGTATGAACTAGAAAAAAACTGATGAACATGCTAGGTAGAGTATCATAAATGATTAATATAAATTCCAAAGCTTGCAGATTGAGCCGGAAATGGGTGCATAGGTCAAAGGGTGAGGACGCCCGGGTGCTAGAGACCTTCTACAGTGTATCAGAACTACATAGAGAATTGAAACCTGATTTCCTCTGTGTCATAAGATGGTCGCTCACCTTTGCTATTTAACACCTATATGCCATTGTATGATCTCGAGATCTTTCCTGTAACCCGCACAACAAATGATCTCCTCAGTAAAACCCTAAAACACATCAAATCTTAAAAAGAAAAAGATGTAAATGGGAAGTCAAATTGACCTTGGAGGTCACCCGACAGAGTGAGATTACAACCAAGCATTACACTACATTTCATACTCCATGTAGTTCTCATGTTTGTGTGCAATAATTTTTCCCTAGGTGGATCTTTTGCAAGATGCACTTGAATAACGAGCAATAACTAGATGTAGTAATGGAAGTAGATGTGTGGATATCAAAATGAACTTCCCCTCATATGCATGTATGCAAAAATTTATTCCCTTATCCCTTGAGTGATTGCTATATGGATGCTTTGATGCTCTCGAAATGTCGTTGGATGCAACCTTCGGTGATAGTAATAGATGCTTATAACTCGGTCCTTTATTATGGTCACATAACTTTATATTTATATGATTCCCTTGTTTGAATTTCATAATTAACAACTGGAAGGCTGACCCATAAGGAAACAAGATGACCAAAAGATGAAAGATGCCCAAAAGGAGTGAGTAAAGTAAAGAGAGGTCGGGCGCCTAAAAGGACAGGGATCTTAAGCACCGGCGTCCTATCTGGGTGCTAGTTTCCAAAGTGGAAAAAGATGAAATAAGTAAAGTATCGATCAAGCTATAGGGTGTAAGAGGATAGAAAGAAGACATAAAACATAGAAAAAAGGCCAAAGATAGTCATCAATTACTAGTTTTTCACTTAAGACTCATATGAATGGTAGTATGTGATTAGGACCTAAAAATGTACCTAAAGTGCATGATTTAGTGTCTACATTTGCCTCCACTTTATGTTGTTAAGTGAATACTTGATAACATAAAGTAGATAAGATATGTGTACTTGATAACTATGTAGATTGATGGAAAAAGCATGCTGAGGAGATAAGAAAAAATTTGAAGTGATGTAAATGAAGTGTGGAAGCTAGGCTAGGAAAGAGGAAGAGACCATTGGGGTGAAAAGCATAGTATGTGTACCATGTTGTACCTTTTTTTTGTTTTCATTTGCGTTGTGCTTGAGACTGCTTCTTCTTATAAGGATGGAACTGTAAAAATAAGAGAAAAAGAGTAGTCAAAATCATGTATGTGAAAAATTTGATCCAAGTATGTAAAATGTGAAAAAGAACACGTGCACCTGATCTGCTACGAGTGAAAAGGATAGAAAGTGTCCTGAAAATGCTGTAGAAGATCAATTTTTGGGAGATCTCATGCCAAGAGTGAGTTTTTGGGTGATCTCACACCAAGTGTGAGTTTTTTTGACAATCTCACGCCACGACAGAAGAAGTGTTAGGGAGAAAGGTATAGTGTTATTCTCCAACCCTTACTACTTCCTGATGATTTATACACCACTACAAATGGTGTGATTCTAATTTATTCCAGTTCAATCCATTTCAATCCAGTTTGATCAAACGTAAATGAAAAAAGGAGATAACATGCATTTTGATTGCTAGTGGACTATTCATGTTCTATGTAAATCATTGTGTAAATCGCTGAAAACTATGTTGATCTCGAGATAAACATTGAATCGACCCCCTGGTCATAGGCACCTAGGAAGGGTCAAGAGTGCCTAGGTGCTTTGAGTGTCTAGAGTTGGGCATTTATGTTTGTACTAAAGTGATGACCCAAGTTAGATTCTCGCACCATTTTGTAATCAGTAGACTACGTTGTTCCTATACTATGCATGTATGAACCGTGAATTTGTATCTTTGTTGAATGGGATGACTGATTCACCCAATGTATGCCCCCATCCGGGGTGCATGCAATGTCACTAGGATAATGCAGCCCAAAGGAGGATCCAAATGTTGATATGAAACTATAGCCTTGTAGGGGGAGGTGATGTGCATGGTAGAAACCAAGGCACATGCAAACAAAGTGGCTAGAAACATGTGTTAGTGCAAACAATACAAATACACATATAGAAAACCATGTGTAAACTAGCAAGAAAGAAGACAATGTAGACCACGAAAAATAGGTTTCAAACATGGGACATCGCTCACAATGCCACAAGACAATCGAGAGCTGAAGCGACTAAAAGCATACAATGTGCACACAAGGCAAAGCCCACAAATAATGGCACAAAAGGAAAACAATGTAAACTAGTGGCAAACAAAGTAACAAATAACCATGGTGTCAAATAGATGCTACAAGAAAAATGTTGCACATGAAGCACCCGATAACATGTTAGAAAGATAGAAAGTATGTCAAGACGTGTATATATCAATAGTGTAGTGTACTATAAATAATAGGAAGTAGTATAAAATGAAACAATAGCACATGTAGCATGTACAAAAGTAGATGTCCCTAAGAGCCACCGTGGGACCGGTAATACGTATAGTGCCAACCATCCTTGATGCGTGTAAATATCTCAGTAGAAATTTTGCATTCACAACTAGAGAAAAAGTGAACACGCATGTGTATATAGAAAATATAATGACATACAATGTATCATCTAGCATGTGTAACGAAGTGTTCATGTAACTAGTATAACCAAGAAAGAGTATGTGCAACAAAGAAAGAGTATGTTAAGTATTTGAATGGAATGGAAAGTAAAGTGAGTGTGATAGGAGAAACATGCCCCTCAAGCAAATGTAGATGAGTATGAGAGGAGGTTCATTTATAAAATATCCCTCAACAATCAAGAATGAACCATAAAACAAGAGTGCGTCATTAGGAAATGGTTTGAATTGTGCACTAGAAAGATAGATCAATGAAGCGTAGAGCGCGAATAGTGAATGTGGTGAGTTTTATTTCAGATTAGATGATCAAAAGTTGAGTATGAACCATGAAACTAGAGTGTGTCATAGGGTAATGATTTTAGCGTATAAAAATAGATTTTAGAAAGATATATCGTGAACGATAGAGCGTGAAGTGTGTATGATGTGTAATAGTAGATTTCGAAAGAGATGTCATGAATACATAGAGTGTGAAATGTGTAGTGTGTGAGGTTCATGTATGTAGTATGCCCTCAATAGTCAAGTGTGAACCTAAGCATGAGATTGCATCATAGGGTAATGATGATACAAGTGTATCAAGATGTATAAGATGCATGAGAAAGACTATATGCAAAAACACAAAGTGTAATAGAAATAAGAGACAATTGAGGATGTGAGGGGGGGAAGTAAACATGATGACCCCAAGTGTATGATGATGCAAGAGATACCATGCCATTGTGGGAGAGTGCCTTTTTGTCATGATAAGAGAGAGAGATAGAAAAATGGTAGGAAGAAGCAATAGTAGGATCATGTGATGGTGACAGAGTTTGAAATGTGTCATGGCCATTAGTATCGTGGAGCGCTTTCTTTGAAAAAATGAATCGGGAACAAAACTAGAGTAGGATGGGGAGGAATCTTGAATGGTGGTAGCTTATGTGGGATTGATAACATTGTAGAAGACTCGAGAGGAGAAGAGGATGAACTAATGTTGAGAGGAAGTTACTTAGAGACTCTTGACTTTCCATAGAAGGAACATTAGTAACAATGACATGATGCTCATTAGACATAGATGAATCAAATTTAGGAACCCAATGAGATTTAGCAATTGGAGATGGGCATGTATTAGAATGTTGTGTTGTAAATGAGATAAAACCCTGATGCTCAAGGTGCTTGATTATTTATTGTAAAGCATAACAATCATTTTAATTATGTCCATTTATTCGATGAGCTTGATATTTTGCAAGTTGATAAGGAGGATAACAATGAGTAGATGGAAAGTGGATCAATTGATGAGTAAGGAACTAAGGAGTAGATAAAATGAATGATACATGATGTATGTGAACATGTGTGAGTATGATGAATAGGGGAAGAATAGTGATGCCCCCAAGTGTATGTGTAGAAAATATGAGGTTCATTTATATAAGAACCCTCGACAATCAATAATGAACCATAGAACAAGAGTGCTCCATCATGAAATGGTTTGACAGTGGATCACTAGAAAGATAGAACTTGAAGCATAGAGCATGAATAAGGAAGGATGTTATTATAGTAATATATCCCTTGAAAATCATGTAAGAACCACAAGAACATGAGTGCATCATTGGGTAATGAGGTGATCATATGAAAATCACCTACCAAATATGGAGATGTCTATGAGGAGTGGTGGAAGCATGTGAAGTGGAAACAACATGAGTGTAAGAGCCAAACTGAATGTTAAATGAAATGGTGCCAATAATGGGAGATGTAGTGGGAGAAAGCAGAGATGTCGACAACTTAGGAAACCAACAAGATGTAATAGTTTTGCGAGGTGGATGAAGTGATGTGGCGAGAGATGCACTAGGTAGAGGACATATATGGATAATTATTTTAGGAGAGGAACACATGACAACCTTAGAAACATGTGGGGGTGACAAGTGAACAATGGTGGAAGCCCACTTATGTATGATGGGTGAAAGAGACTACTCGCGAGAGCAAGAGCCAAAGGCAATGGAGCCCTTATCTTCTAATTGTTGTAATTTATCATGAAGGGCACACTAATCATTGTCGCGATGGCCATTAATGCAGTGAAAACTTCAATAAGGATGATCACATTGGTGTTACAAGCAATGAGGGGGATGATGTTGATTAGAGGGTAAGTTAATTAATCAATTATCAAGTAAAGCATGTAAGACATCATGAGGCTTAGCAACATGTGAGAAATGCAATGGCTCTTGAGTAGGAGATGGAGAAGACTTAGGTGGAGACCGATGTGGTGGTGAAGATGGATGATGCTTATGCGGTGTGAGAGATGGAAAATGCTTGCGAGGTGGAGGAGATGGAGACCATGGGGGCATTTCACAAATGGAAGAGAAGAAGAAGTATAAGAAGATAAAGTAGAAAAAGAGTGTTCTATAACATGTGTAATAATTAAATCCTATTCTAGATCAATGACCTTATAACATAAAAGTGTAAACGATTCACATGTATCATATTGTAATATTTATTTTAATGTAGGAATCAAGCCATGACAAAATATAAATTACTTTTCTAGATCAATAGGATGAAATAGTAACTAGATGCATGCAAGAATTGAAGTGCAAAATGTAATCTAGAATAGGTTCTTTCTTTCCTTGATGTAAGTTAGGTAAATGATCATGCGTAACTCTAAGACCATTGTTAAGTATAAAGCATCTAAGAAAAGCATCTTCCATTTCATAAAATGTACTAATAGATCCAAAATGCAAATGGGTATACCATTGAAGAGCATCATCAACAAGACTATGAAAAAAATCTTTTAGTAACAATCGATCATTAGAATAAGAATCCATAGCTAAATGATAATTCTTAAGATGCAAATATGGATTGCCAGTACCATTAAAACATGAAAATTAGGGCATGATAAAATCCTTAGGAAAATATGAATTTTGAATTTTCTTTGGAATGGGATTTCCATGAAGATAATTATTGTCAATGGAAGCATAATAGGATTTTCTTTCGAGAGTAAGAGATTGAACTTGAGATTGCAACTAGCCAACAACATGCATGAGTGATAAAATATCATGTGAAGGAATTGTAGAAGAAGTGAGAGGCACATGAAGAGGTTGAAGTTTTCCATTGTGAGTGAAATTTGTAATGTGAGAAGAATAATCAAAAGGTGAAGACTCTAGGGGAATGCTAGATGTAGATGTAGGAGATATAAGAGGAGTTATACTAGTAGGAATAAAATAATCAACATGAGTAGAATTTGAAGAACATGGAACATCGACCTAAGTGCTAGTAGTAGGATCGTAAGAAATGATAGGAAATGAATGAGTAGGAGTGGTAGAATCATCATGAATGCTATTGGAAATAACCTCAGAAGTAGAAGAAAGTGGAGTGGAAAATTCACATTCAACAATCTTAAGAGAAGTAACATCCTCACTAACATGGTCATGATCGAAATATAATCAACATCATTATCAGACAAAGTTTCACATGCAAGTATTTCATCAAGAGGGTTATCAACATATAGAGAAGTAAGAGGAGAACTATCATAAGATATATCATTGCAATCATTGGAAATATTTTCAGAAATAAGTAGAAACATGAGAGAAAACTTTACATTCATCTTGACTAGTATGAGAAACATCATCATGTAGATGTACATTTTTAACATCGAAATTACATCATTGCTTTGTCTATATCGTCTCATGCAATACCAAACATAGCATCTATGACACTATCATCAATTGATATAAGAGGAATAGAAGAAGGTGAAGTAGCATAGGTGGGAATGGAAGAGCAAGGAAAATAAAATAAATTATAGAGGAGATGAAACGATGGAAAAGTTAGAGTTGTTAAAAGAAGTAGGAATAACATTTTCATTAACAAAAAGTTTTCTTTGAATGTCATCATCAAGTAAATTATTTTGATAAGGGGTCTTAAGTTCAGCCTTAAAAGCATCATCAAGGATAGGATTCACACTAATATGATGCATAACTTGCCTAGGAGAAGAGGATATATTTTTAGCCATGAGGGTTTTGTAGATCCTAGGGCAAGGAGTTCTAAAAGATGGTTCACCAAATGATTTAATAAATCTAATTTCGAGTCACTATGATGATATTTAACATGATAAAAACGCCAAGCACTCTAAAGATATAACCATTTAAGAAAATGAGAAAGATAAGGTACTTATCCTCAAGTATGTTTGAACTCGATAAATTGATGAACAAGCTAGGTAGAGTGCCAAAATGCTCGATATAAATTCGGAGCTTGTAGATTGAGCTAAACACGGGTGCACCGGATGGGACAATGACACCGAGGATCCAAATACCTTCTATAGGTGCTTATGGATGCATAAATAATTGGAATATGATTTCTTCTCGTTTCACAATATGGTCACTCAACTTCATTGTTTGGTGCCCGTATGTTGATGTATGATCGCAGAGCTTGGTTGTAACTTGTAGAACAAATGATCTCCTGTAAAACCCCAAAACACATCAAATATTAAAAATAAAAAGATGCAAATGGGGAGTCAAACTAACCCCAACGGTCACTCGACAAAGTGAGCTTACAACCGAATGTTGCACTACATTTTAAACTCTATGTAGTTCTTGTGTGTGTGTGCAAGAATCGTGCCCCATATGGCTCTTGTGCAAGATGCACTTGAATAGTGAGTAATAGATAGATGTAGCAATGTAAGTAGATGTGTGGATGTAAAAATGAACTTCTCCTCCTATGCATGTATGCTGAAAATTTAGTCCTTGTCCCTTGAGTGATTGCTAGATGGATGCTTTGATGCTCTTGAAATGCCTTTGGATGCAACCTTAGGTGATAGTAATAAATGCTTAGAGCTTGATCTTTTCTTATGGTCACATATCTTTATATTTATATGATTCCTATTTTTAATTTCACAATTAACAACAGAAGGTGACCCATAAGAAAACAAGATTCCTAAAATATAAAAGATGCCCAAAAGGAGATAGTAAAGTAGAGAGAGGTTAGGTGCACCCGAAGGACAAGGGCACTGGGTGCTATCATATTGTCTCGGGTGCTAGTTTCCAAAGTGGTAAAATATGAAACAATAAACTATCAACTGGGTTGTAGGGTGTAAGAGGCTAGAAAGAAGACATGAAACACAAACAAAATGCCAAATATAGTTGTCAATTGCTAGTTTTCTTGCTTATGAGTAATTTGAATAATAGTATGTGATTAGGACCTAGAAATGTACCCAAAGTACGTGATTTAGTTTCTACACAACCCGTCAAGATTTTAACGATTTATCTTCCATGGCTTCGGACACCGGCGCTAGCCAGACAACACTACCCAAACACTCATATCCCCGTAGGGCACCCCTAACCCTTTCTCACCTTACTCACTCCTTTTGGGTCTCTTTTATCTTTTGGGCATATTTTTCACTTATGGGTCAGCCTTCCAGTTGTCAATTATGAAATTCAAACAAGGGAATCATATAAATACATAGTTATGTGTTCAAAATAAAGGACCAAACACTAAGCATTACTACTATCACCTAATCTTGCATTCAAAAGGCACCTAAAGCACTCTAAAGCATCCATCTAACATCCATTCAAGGGACAAGGGCTACATCAACTCTACATACAAAATATAGGAAAGGGAAGTTATTTATATTCCATCCACACATTCTACTACTTTGCTACATTTAGCTATAGCTCCCAGTATCAAGTGCAACTTTCACAAGGGAATCCTAGGGCACAATTTCTACACACACTCACCATAACTACATGGAGTCTGAGATGTAGTACAATGCTTGGTTGTAAGTTCACTCTTGGGGTGACCGTCGGGGTTATTCCAACTCCCCATATTGCATATTTATTTTTAGGTTTGATGCGGTTTGTGGGCTTGTGCATGTGAAATTCTATTTTGTAGGTTACAGTATCTTCGTCATTCAAGGAACGACTCTTAGATGATCAATAGGAAGTAACAACGACGATATTATAACATTGTAAAACCATCTTCTAATCATTTATGCAATCACAAGCACCCATGAACAATATTCAATACCCATGTGCCCCTATTATATCATGGGTGCCCATGTCCAACCTCATTCTTGCATTCCATAATTTATTGTGAGTAGTAACATCACTATGCCCATCTTGTTCAACACTTTTCCCAATTCAGATTAGTCCCAGACTATGCGGAAATCAACTAAGTCCTCTCTCCTTCTTCTTTTCTCGGGTTTTATGTTTTAAATCTTAGTTTGATTTTGTCAATCCATATTTAAGCATTTATACATCATTTGGTTTAGTAGTGACTCTGTAATATTATATTTAATTCAAATTATATTGAATCATCAACCAATCTCCTTTTGAAGCATGCTTGGGGTACTTACTAGCCAATTCAGGTTGATTTTGTAGTTATAAAACAAGAAGAAGAAGATGTGATATAATTAGAAGTGACCGGGAAGTAAAAATCATGAGAGGATCAAGTAGATCCATCTCAAGGTGATAGAGAAACTTGAAAAATATCAACCTAAGTATAAAGCAAAATGATTAACATGGAAGGGAACATCGAATCAAAGATGGAAATAAGGTTGGCTATACTTGAGTAAGGAGATAATTGAAGGAAAAACAAGGAAGCTCAAGCCTCGACATGGACCATTCCCCATCCCAAAATAGGTTGTTGAAAATCCTTTAAGCTCAACTTACCACACTTCATGAAAATGTATTTAGTACTAAAATGTATGAATTTGTACCTATATGATCCATTCATGTTTAAGAAAAAAAAGTGTCAATTGCTACTTTCCATAGGAGATTTTTTCTTATACTCCTCAGTGAATTAGAGGAGGATGTGTTGTTATAATGGAAAATCAAATAAACAAGAAGAGGACCATAATAGGCTTGGAAAGTTAGACTTAATGGGAATATACTGAGTCAATCCAAGAGGTACCTAAAGGATAAAACAAGGGATTTATTTCTGTATCTGCTCCCCCACTAATATATTTTGGGACAAAAATCCTCCTAAGAAGGGGATCTGTGATCCATATAGATCTTGAAAAACACTACTTCATCAATTGAACACACAAAGAGGAAAAAAATGAAAAAATACAAAGAAATACGAAAAGACAAAAATAGTTGGAAGACCACCGCTTGCACATGGAGTGGTTTACACAAACCACTCCAATAGTTTGGAAGCCACCATAATGGTTGTACAAGTTACACCAGTGATTGTGTAGACCACCTTAGTGATTGCATAAGCCATCATGGCTGCACAACCACACACATAATTTTGTTGCAGGTAGGAAAAACATCTAAGTATGCCATATAAATATGTTGCATCTTCCGTTTCGCAACTCTTTGAATTAGCCAATGCATAGGAAGACATATGAAGGATGTTATAAATAGGATGGATGAGATAGAAACATCATCAATGAGTACGAGCACATCTAGTTATGTAGTTGTTTATAGAAGCAAATTTTAGAGAAAACAAGTGTAATAAGTTTCAATTGTGGAACAACATTGTTGTACTTTGTTCCAAATCTTAATTATATATGTATTTTATTCTCTCACCAATAAGAATTTTGGAAAAAGAGCATCTTTCCTTCTCTATGGGTTTTTACGTCATCTTGGGATTTTTCTAGGAATTATATCGTGTGTTATAGTCTGATTTTTTTTTCATGTTGTTGTATCAACCCTAATTAAAATTTAATTAGGTTTTTTTGAATTGATACTATAGTAAATAAGCTTATAAATACATTTAAATTTATACTATAGATTAGGCAAGAGAAGTGTACAACATAGAAATCATAATAACATTTCAATATATGAAATTCTAAGTGAAATTAGGGTAGAAAGAAGTACTTGGCTTAGAAGGTTGTTAGAATGTGTCAATGAGTGATTTGAAACAGAATACAAATCAGAATTGGAAAAATCAACTTATGGAGTTCTAGAGTTTCCTAGGTAGGACTCGTAGTAAATGGTTAGGGCCGATGCACTATCCTCGACCGAACTATACGATTTTACACCTATAGAAAATGAGAATCTATAACTTGTAGTGTCATTGTGTGTCATTTTTTTCATTCTTTGGTATCTTCAACTTTGTATAAAAGCCTTGATGTCACATCCGAAAAGGCAAAACAAACCATAGCTATCCTACAACACACTCAAGCAATCAATAGTTCTAATAATAAATATGGAAATACCCGAGTCATATTGACCTCAACATCACCTCATTTGTGAGTCACCAAGAAATGCATTACATTTTAGACTCAATGTAGTTATTCTATTACTTTGTGTTGATATGCATGGAACTATCCCTTGACCTAGTTTGGACCTTGTGCCTCAACATAGATAACGAGCTATGCTACTTCATCCCAATGGAAACCCTTACATGTAGATGACACATTCTATATGTACTATGCGAGATGTATCTCTTGCTTCTTTAGCTCAATAGATGGTAGATAGATAGGTGGTTATAAAAATAAATGCCTACATTAGACTTGTATATATATGAGTTATTACTTTGAAATTTGGACCTTAGTGGGCGGAAAGGTCAAACCGGAAGATATAATTTGAAAGATAAAAGAGTAATAAATGGGCCTATGAAAATAAAAAAATTGAAAAGCAAGAGCGGTCAAGACCATAAAGAAGGGTCAGGACCGTATGTATGGTCTTGAATTTGTTGTATGGTCTTGGACCAGGCTTAGAAAAATTTAAATAATGAAATGGAACTACTAGATATTTTTGTAAGGTAACTCAAAATCAAACCAAAATTTGAACTAGTAAGAGATAAGGTTAAATCAAGCCAAAAATATTAATACAACAAAATATAAATGCCACTGAGACCTTGTTCCATTGTTCAAAACTCATGTATATAAAAACATAATAAAATCATGATGTAATAATGATTTTGTGCAGATTTTGGTGTCTACATTTACCCCCTTTATGCTAGTGAATGAAATTTACTAGTGTAAAAGAGAATAAATTTGTAATTGAGGAATTAATGAAGCAAGAACAATTTCAAGCATTCCGAGAGAAAGTAACCATATGTCACAAACAATGTGAGTCATTAGTTGACCCACACAAAGATAAGGGAGAAGTGTGTCGTAGGTGTCAAAATGGGATATCAGAATTGAAAACGACACATTTGGAGATATGGAGATTTGTAATGTTTGTAGAGTTAGGGGTTGATCAAATCCCCAATAAGGTATTTGATTTTAGAGAAATGTGATAATTGGGTGTCCCAAAACTAAGGGACGAGTGTAATAGGGACCTCTAGTTTCCCACTATAATACTTCCCAATAACGTGACCGCACCTTTATAGAAGGATCTAGGTCTCGAGATATATGGAAATCCTATATAAGGTGGAAGGGAAATGACATCTCATTACCCCCACTATGTAATTATATGGGTGTATTGTTAGAAATTGTATTACTAGTGCTTTGATAAAGTATGAATATTTGATTTTTGCCCCTACATTTAAAACAAATATAATGGTGTTTCATGTTAGTGACTATACATATACGGTGCCAGTACACTTTTGTGCTCGTGGAATGATTGTTGGGTGATATAATTAGATTAAATTATGTGATGAAGAGAGAAAGGTGGCCTTGCGTATAGCCAACCTAAGTTGGTTCATATGTAATGCATGCAAAAGAGGATGCCCTTGTATTACCACTACTTTGGAGGTTGATTATTGGTTTGGGAGAAGAAGAGGAAACAACTAGTATGGTTAAGCTATAGGGGAGAGTATGAAACAATGTCGCTTGAGGTGAAAGTGACTACATAAAACTATGTCGAGACCGTATAAGATAGGGGAGAGAAATTTGGGTAAAGTATGTTGAAATATCATAATAAGTGATTAACAAAGAGTAGTGTAGTATGGGCGTAATACATTTAGATTAAGATTTAATTGGAAAAAACTCACACACAACTATATAGGGTGTGTGACATGGTGTAGTAATGAATTTATGCATAATCGCTTAGAAAGGTGAACATGATGTTGTAAACAATATGTCAATCCAGTGGGAATATGGCTTAAGATATGAACCATACAACCGTGATTTCATGATTTGAGAATTAATTTGAATGGTAAGTTAGGTCACTTAATGTCACAAGTAAATATTGCTATAAATAGTAATAGGGAAAAGTAAAAAGTACTTGTCATTTGGTGATTATGATTGAGTGTGATAGGATCTATGAGACTAGGAAGACGTCACGAGTTAGAAAGACCATAAGATCACATTTTGAGCGGGTGGGAGATGTTATTTAGGCATGGGTGACCCATGAGTTGGTAAATGCAATTAATGTTAGTTTTTTTTTCTTCATAAAATAGGATAAGTTATGATTTTATGATTTTTTAATTTTGTGTACATTTTAATATATATTGATGAAACTATATTGAATGGTATGATTTTGGACATGGTGCAAGACTATACAAAAGCGCTGTAATGTTGACCAAAACCATACATTTTCGATCGGGATCTATATGGTCCTAAAATGAGATGTAAGGTTCCCAGATAGTTGGTAAAGTAGGATGATAAGGATGTTGTTTTGATAATATGCGTAGATTTTATTAATGTATGATGATGTTTTAAATGATGAGATGCACGAATACGATGTTTTGGATCATGTTATTTATGCTTTTGTAGAGAGATATTCATGCACAAAAGTTCCATGGAGGCCAAAACTTGATGATGTTGTTTACATTAGGCATGAATTATGTGGGTTGGGATATGTTGGATTGGTCTGGATTATGGCATGTGCCCGGAGTTTGGGAATTTCCTTAAAAATGCACATGATCATGACAATATATGAGTGATGGAATGTGTATACTTGGACATTTTGCTCCCGATAAGGGAAATGATTGTTACATAAGAGGATGTAGGTGGTGTAGGGATTATATAGTGGGTGAACACATGTATTTATTTGATCGAGTTGCAATAGAGGTGGCTATATGCATAATGTTGGAGAGTGAGCTAGATGAGATCTCAAAGCAAAGCATGCATAATAGATAGATGCCTAGTCAAAGACCGAGTTAGTGCATGATTTGTTGATGAGATTAGTGGATTCTTGAGCTCATTATGAATAGTTGTTGGTATATAATGCCACCTTATGTGAGTAGTTGGCATACTATCAAGTGAGGTCATGATTTAGAGATCATGGGGATATTAGAGGATCCTCGAGCTCTAGATATCCTATGCCTATTAAGAGTAGTAGTGATTATGATGAATGAATGCATGAAGGTGATGACATCAACAAGTTGTATTGATTTTTTTGTCTCTATGTGTGTGTGTGTGTGTGTGTGTGTGTGTGTGTGTGTGTGTGTGTGTGTGTGTGTGTGTGTGTGTGTGTGTGTGTGTGTGTGTGTGTGTGTGTGTGTGTGTGTGCACGCAGTGCGTGTGTGTGTGTGTGTATTAAGATTGATTTTTGACTTGTGGAAAAATTGTGTTTGACATAATGGTCATAGTATTCACACCATATTTGATGAGATGGATATATGTATGTGGTGATATTATGATTATCGATGTATATGATTGTACTTTGATGTGGTTGTGTTTTGGTTGATGTTATGATGTGTAAACTATTAATATTTAGATTATGTATATGGATTGTTACATTTAGTATGTGATGTGTAATGTGCAAGAATTCATAATATAGGTGTGATTATAATATGAACATATTTAATGAATTGAGGACGTGATTATCGATGAGCACATAGTTATTAGAAATAATAATGGATGGTATGTGCGTAACCTCTACATAAGATCTCATGAGCATATAGGGAGAGGAAACCTATTATTAAGAAAGAAGGAAGGGTGATCCTCATATATGTCGTGAGGTACTTAAGGGTAGTGGTTAGAAGTGATACAAATAGTGAGTGTAATATATGGGTAAGTAAAACATTGTGATGGAGAAATCAAGTGGGACTAGGTGTAAGCAGTCACTCTAGAGACCAAAAATGCATTTGGTGCAAATCAAACATGAATCTCGAGCTTGAATGGACGTGTTGCCAATGGTGCTAAAGAAGTTGTATAAGTCGCTTGCATGACGTTTGGTATAAATTTTTATTTTGTAGAAAGTCATTTGTTTTTGGGTATGATGGTTCTTGTGGAGGGATAAATTCATTATGATAACCATCATTTGATGTTAGAGGGATAATGCTTAGTGATATTAACACTTGTTGTAAGCTAATTTCATGGAGGAGGTGAAGTAGATATGTTAGAATGATGTGTCCTAAAAGTGATAATACATTTTATCCTCAAGTAACTTAAGTTTATGATCTAATGCATAAAAATAATTGTCTCAATGTCCATTAAAGTAATGGAAATCGAAAAAGGACTTTCCTTTTCTTGTTCAAGACAATGATGGGGACGATGATCATTAGATGGTAATAAAATTGACTCTCTATTAGTGTAATTAGGATGTCATGTGGCCTATCGATATATTTGTGAAAGTATACCGATCATGTTTGGGCCTAGGAGGAGCCTTTTGATAAGTTTTGGTTTAGGATCTGAATGAAAAAGTGAACATTTCCACAGTGTAGAACCTTAACTTTAGTATCATTAGGTATCAATTCTAGTTGTGCATCATAATAATGCATAATGGAAGCAATGGAAATGTTCTCATCTAAATGATTAGATTATTGTGGGAGTGTACGTTCTTTCTCTAGATCAATGACATGTAGAAAAAGCTTTGTAAATGAATCACGTGTCATAAAGTAAACGCGTTCCTTAAGAGGATAGGTGAGACCTCATTTTTTTGTTGCATCTTTAGGTCAATGGGTTAATATAATAATTAGTGCATGTTTGCTTTGAAATGTAAGATATAGTCAAATATTGGTTCGGTCTCACCTTGATGTAAAGAGGGCAAGCGCTCATATGTATCCCTAGGGCCTTTATTACAACTAAATGGACTAGAAAATAATCTTCAAATTCTAAAAAGATATCGAGAGATTTGCTAGGGAGGTATGTAAACCAATACATAACATCCGTAGTGCCCACCGCTTTGTCCCTTATGTTTTGTTGACTCATTTTGATCAATTTATTATTTCATATGGATACATTGCTTAAATACTTCTATGTTTTATCATCATGTCGATACTATTACACTTGAATGGATATTATTGGTGACACTCATTTTTGTATTAAACTAATATTAGCATTGTTGTAAATAATAATCTTATATACTTAAAGATAAGTTTTTGTGCATAAATATTGTTCATTTTCATCTTTCATATGCTTCTTTGATGGGTTGATATAGATTGATTTTGTGCTAACAAATGTGAATGAAATACCTTTTATAAGCCTAGCACAAGACTCACATAAATCCTAACACAGACTCACATGTAAAGCTTAGTGCAAGACTCATATAAAGATTAGCGCAGGACTCACGTAATGTAACAAAGGACTCACACAATGGAGCACGAGACTTGCAAAATGGAGCGTATCACACAACACAACGAGAAACTTATCCAGTCAATATATGAGTTGTATAATTCAAGGAGCACCTAATTAGCATCAACATCTAGTCAGCACATGACTTGCACAATTAGTGGAATACCTAATTAACATCAGTTTAGTTGGAGACTTAGATTATTTGGATGGCAATTGTCTTTTAAACAAATAAATTATCTCCTTCAACAAGAGTAAACTGGCAACCACTACTATGTGAAGAACTCAAGTACTTGAGTTGTTTCAACTCTAGTTATCTCCAAAGTATCAATTGGATGTTGTTAACAAGGACTCCACTCATATTTAAAAGGAAAAATCTGATCAATAAGTTACATGCAATTGTTACTTCGACCTTGTGACTCCTAGTTATGTTGTTCTCATATAGATATGTTAGTTAACTTTTTAGATAACTTTTGCATTATTATTAAAATAACAAGTTCTCTTGAAGAAGAACTTGACTTTACCTGATATATAAGGCGTATGTATTAGGATTAAAGAGAGTTAGCATTTTGAGAAGAAAATGATTGTATCAAACTATTACTGATCAATAAAAGGGCATGATTATGAGTTCAATTTTGCTTGTGTAATTAAAACGTTGTAACCGGATTAGAGGGAAGGAGCAAGGGCCACTCCTCCCCAATGTGAAGGGAAGTATTATATGTTTGTTTAATTTTTGATTATTTAGCATTTGATTACTTTCAGGCATTATAATATTTACAACATTTAAGACTGTCATTTATTTCAATATGTTTTAATTCTTTTAATTCATAGATTTAGGAGTCTCTGTTTATTTCATCAAGCTTTGATCAGATAGAACAAGTTCTTAAGAATAGTAGTTGGTTAAATATTTTAATTAATTTAGATGCATGCTCAATACAATTTCAACCATGCTTTGTTACAAATAGCCTCAACACCACCTTGGTATTGACAATTATTGAATGATTAAAGTATGAGTATCAACGATGCTCATCACTTTTTAGGCGCCATTTTAGGGGATTTCTAAAGGTGTTATCAAAGATCAAGGTACTAACTTGTGTGCTTTCTAATAACTTGGTAAGTTTCCATTTAGAATTTATTTTTCCATACTCTTTCTTTCGAATATAAAAGGTCTTGTAGTGACAACAAGTGTCTTTTCTATGCTTTTGGAGTATGTGGAACATGGTAATCAACTAAGCACTTATAGTTGGGAAATTGTTATTAAACATGATAGGATTTTATGTTTAGACCTAGAGATCATAGAGGTAGGTTTGTAAGAGTAAACTTGAATAACCCCCTCAAAATTTACCTGTGGAACCACTTGATCAACAAGGAAGGATGGTGGATGGAGTGGAAAATCCTAATGGGGAAAACAATGGTAATCCACCATTGGGAAGGACATTCACTTATCCCATATAATTGGATCCCAATGACCAAGGCCCTATGAAGAATATATCCCCCTCAATTTTACCAACTTTTAGGGATTAGTCTCGAAAGATCCTTGATCAATTTTTGTTTGAATTCAAAGTGTTATGCCAAACCTATGATTATACCTCTCACTCGAAATCTTGAAGTTGTTTCCTCAACCTTAAAAGATACAACCATGAGATGGTTCATGGGCCTAACCCCAACTCTATCCATACATGGGAAGAGATGGAAATAATCTTCTTGGACAAGTACCAAGATTATTATAGGGTTAGAGACCATAGGGAAGAAATTTTTAGGATACAACAAAGGAGGATGAGAGTGTAGAAGACTATCTAGATCGATTCCTTTTCCTTCACAGAGAGGTGTGGTATAGTCTTGACATTACCCTTTTGAAAAACAATATTTCTTAAAGGATTGGATGAGGACACTCAAGAGGCTTTCAATTTAATGGGAAAAGGAGATATGAACAAACTAGAGTTTACAAACATCATTGATCTCTGTAGAAATTATTCTCAACTCACCCAAATCTTCACAAACATAAAGGAAATATTGTCAATGGAGACATATCTAAACTAAGAGAAGAAATTGCAAACTTAAGAATGGATCTCTTAGTTCAACTCAACACAATGGTGGATAGGGAAAATATAAGAACATAGAGCCATTGTTCATATATTGTCCAAGATGCAAGGATAAACATGGGCTTAAGGATTTTCCATTAGATAAAACAAATGTTTGCCTTGTTTGTGATTTGAAACATGCAACTGATCAATGTGGATTGTTACCCTTGCTAAAAAATTCATCTAAAATAGAATACACAAAGTGAGCTTGAGGTTAACTATGTAGCTCAGAAGCAAGGAGGCAATTTTTCTTCAAATCAAAACCAACATTATGCCCCAAAAACCCAATGGTTTCCAAATCAATGGAACACACCATGGTCATATCCTCAACCTTGGAATCAACAAGTTCCACAAGAATGGGGTCCTTAGTGGAATGCATAACCAACATATTATCAACAACCATGGACTCCAAACCCAAACATCTCACCATCATTCCAACAATTCAACCCACAATTTTAATAACAATGGAATGCTTCTCAAGGATCTGGTCAGTAATTTTATAACCAAAGAGAAGACCTCCAGGGACAACAACAAGCTTTGTTAACTAGACCCACAACTATTGTTCCAACTGAAACAACCTACCCAAACTCAAATCCCAACTCAAATTGTGGCTAATCCAAAGAATGTTAGGTAGGAAACCCAACATACACTATTGAAACCAAAAAATGCCCACAATAAACTCCATGGATTGTAGAAACATACTACTATGCTCAGGAAAGATTACTTCCAAACCTTCATCCCCAATCATAGAAGAAGTTTCAGAAGACAAAGAAGAACCAAGAGGAGACAAACCCAAACCTACTTTTGAAAAGACATCTTAACCACTTTCAAAAACACCATTCCCATCCAGACTTTTGAATAAGGAAAATACTTCAAACCAGAGGGACTTGAGTCAGATTTGATCAAGGATTAAAAAAATAAGCATTAGAATCCCTCTTTTACAAGCTCTTAGAGATATCCCAAGCTAAACAAAACCATCAAAGAACTATGTGTCAAAACTCTGAAGGAAGAAAAACCAACCAAGAACAATACACATCGATGGAAAATTGGCTAGTATATTGAAGGAAGATGACTCCTCCCAAATATGGTGATCCTGGAAGTCCAATAGTCACAATTTGTATTGGGAATGTTGAGATTCCAAATGTGTTGATTGACTTAGGAGTTGCAATCAATGTAATGACTACTAATACTTTGTCAACATTATCCCTTCTTGATTTACAATCAACTCCAGTAGTCTTACAAATGGCTGACCAATATGTTGCTAAACCCAAGGGAGTCATAGAGGATGTAACAATTACAATTGAAGCATGGGATTATTTGGTAGACTTTATGGTTATTAAAACAAAAACAAAAAAATTGGATATCCCTTAATCCTAGGACACCCATGGTTAGCCACTTAATGCAACACTCATTGACAAGGACATGAGATATGACAATTACTAATGGACATGATTCAAAAGAAAATATCTCTATACCCAACTACAAAACCTTTTTCCACTTCATGAAAACAATGGTGGATTGGTGACTCAGAGGAGGCTTGAGGATGTTGTTTCCTCACTAGATGTGGTAATAATACAAGAACACTCAAGAATATCCAGATTGGGATTCTTCTAAACTTCATTCACAAGCATTAGAGGCAAAGGAAGACATATTAGATGAAAACATGCAACCAATAATCTTCCCTTTCACAAGGAACATTGATATGACTAAGTGTATTTTCCATAACATCTCTAAATCCACATATTACTTGCCTCATAAATGCCCCTTGAACTCATTACTAAGAGAGTATCTAGTGGTAAATTCTCTCCACCTAGATACAAAAAATTACCTATTTTTCTAGGGAAGACATTGGCAATTAATAGTTGGCTACTAATCAAGAGGAGAATACCCTGTTTAAGCTTTTATGCTCTCATCCTCAAGCTTTTTTTTTGGGAATACAATGATATGAAGGGTATTCATCCTAACATTTTCACACATCACATTTATACCACTGATTCCAGACTAGTTAGGCAGCCCCAGAGGAGGATAAACCCTACCTTGAGAGACATTGTAAAGACTGAAATTGAGAAACTACTCTAGGTGGGATTTATCTATCCAATCTCAGATAGTCAATGGGTCTCCCCATTGGTCATAGTGCCCAAGAAAAATGGAAAATGGAGGGTTTGTGTTGACTATAGGGAATTGAACAAAGCTACTCATAGAGACTATTTCCTTTACCCTTCATTGACCAAGTTTTGGATAACCTATCGGGAAGAGGTATTTTCATTTCTAGATGGCTTTAGTGGATACAACCAAATCATGGTAGCACCAAAAGACCAAGATAAGACCACATTCACTTTCCCATGGGGAAATTTTCTTATAGAGTTTTTCCTTTTGGTCTATGTAATGCTCCTGCCACTTTTCTAGAGAGTCATGCTAGCAATTTTTGTTGATCTTACTCATGACTCTATGTGAAATTTATATGGATGAATTCATAGTCTATGGAACTACATTCCAAGAGGAAATAGATAATTTGGATAAAGTGCTCTCTAGATGTGAGAAACATCAACTATCTCTCAACCATGAGAAATGTATTTTTATGATGGAACAAGGGATAGTTTTAGGACACCATGTTTCAACGAGAGGGAATCAAAGTAGATCTAGATAAAGTCAAGATCATTGTACAACTCCCATCACCCAAGAATCAGACTAAGGTAAAAAAGTTTCTTAGGACATGCAGGCTATTATAGGAGATTTATCTCTGATTTTAGTAAAATAGCCTCTCCATTGTTTTCCTTCTAACTAAGGATTTTGAATTCCAGTGGATAGAGGCTTGTCAAAAATATTTTGACATTATAAAGGACAAACTAACTAATACTCCAGTTTTGAGAGGTCCAAATTGGAAGCTGCCTTTTCATATCCAAATCGATGCTTCCAATGAGGCAAGGGGGTTGTTTTGGGACAACAAGAAGAGGGAGAGGCAATGCATGCAATATATTACATTAGTAAAAATATCTCCCAGTTGAAAGAAACTATACTACCACAGAAAAAATAATTTCTTGCAGTTGTTTATGCAATCAACAAATTTTTCATTACATCATAGGGTATGAAGTAATCATTCATACAAATCATTCTACCATTAGATATTTAATGAATAAACCCTTGGTTCATGGGAGAATTGTTAGATGGTTTTTATTATTGCAAAAATTCAATATTAAGATTGTTGATAAACTTAAAGCAAATGTGGTAGCTGATTTTCTTTCAAGATTAACTATTTTAGGTACAAATGAACAAGTGAATGATGATTTCCCATATGAGCATTTATTTTTGTTTCCACCATCTCTCCTTGGTTTGTTGATATGGCTAATTACTTGGCTATATGGAAGTTTCCATCTTTTCTCACACCTAAACAAAGAAAATAATTAATTAAGCAGAGTGTGATGTATAAGTGGTTAGATGGAATGCTTTTTAAATGTGGACCTGATTATGTATTACGCAGTGTGTAGCTGAAGATGAAATCTTTGATATATCATAGAGCATGCCATGATGAACCATCAAGAGGAATTATTCAATCAAAATAACAATTCATAAAGTTCTAGGGGTTGGGTACTACTGGCCTTCAATGCACAAGGATGTCAAGAAATATGTGTGGCAATGTGATAAGTGCCAACATATGGGAAAACCAACACTTATCAACAAAGATGCCTCTTCAACCCCAGATAGTTCTAGAACCATTTGAAAAGTGGGGATTGGACTTCATAGGACCAATTGATCCACCTTCTCAAGGGAAGGAATATATCTTGGTATGCACAAATTATGTAACAAAGTGGGCTGAAAGTAAAAGCTCTCCAATATGCTAGAGATGAAAAGGTGGAAGATTTCTTGTATGAGCATATTTTTAGAGATTTGGAGCACCAAGGTCAATTGTCTCAGATCAAGGACCTCAATTCATGTCAAATGTGATCAGTTATTTTGTAGAAACATATCAGTGAGGCACAAGAAGTCATCTCCTTATCACCCTCAGTCTAATGGTCAAGTTGAGGTTACTAATAGAGAACTAGAAAACATCTTGACCAAAACAATAGATGTTTCAAGAAAGAATTGGGTGCAAAATTACCTAAGTAGTATGGGCTTACAATACAACTTGGAAAGAAACTACAAGATTTACTCCATATGAGCTGGTCTATGGGAAGAAGCCTATCTTTCCCATAGAGTATGAGATTCAGACATTAAGGAAACTACTTGAAATAGGAATTGAATTGTCTGAGGCACAAAAATCAAGAATTACCCAATTGAATGAATTGGATGAGATGAGATTAGAAGCATTGCATCAAACTGAGGTAATCCAACATCAAAGGTAGTTGTGGCATGACCGACATATCAAATAGAGGAAGTTTCAAAAAGGAGAATGGGCTACTATTTTTGACTCAAAATACAAGGACTTTAAGGGAAAGTTACAAACAAGATGGATGGGCCCATATCAAATTGAAGGAAGTCTACAATAACGGTATTGTGCAACTTGTCCCAATTGATGGTGAAAGAAGGGTGATGTTGGTTAATGGTCATAGACTACGTTTATACCAAAACCAACATCCAAAGAAGAATTCAAGAGGATGTTGCAAGTCAATTCAACTCTGAGTTGCTTGGATGAGGTCTCCTTGTCCAAGTTAATTCAAAGTTAAATTGATTCTTGAAAAAATGTGAATAAATAGGGGATGGTTGAAAACCAAAATGGTGGCCATCTTCCTATGAAGGAATGGTTGAAAACCAGAAATGGTGGCCATTCCTTCCAAAAAAAAAAAAAAAAAAAATTTAAGAAATAAAACAAAGGTGGCTGAAAACCAAAAATGGTGGTCACCTCATAATCATGCCATGAAAAATTGTACCAGAACAACAAGCAAAAATATCTAATGTTGATGGAATGTGTGACATGTGATAAGTGACAAGGTATGTGCCATCACTTCTTTTCAAGTTATTAAAAGTTTTAATTATGATGATGTTAATTGTTAGTATTTTTCAAAGTGATGATTACCCACTTTCCATGACCTCTCACACTTCCCACACTTCCCAATTATTACTCACACGTTCCCATAAATTTTGCATTTCCTTTATCATTCCATCAAGGTGGTTACCCATATTCAATTCACTTTGCACTTCCATTTTAGCCTTTACAAAACCACGAATTATTGTCATTCCTATGTCCTCAACATTTTCATTCCTACACCCTCACCATTGTCATTCCTATGCCTTCACATTTTCATTCCTACGCCCTCATCATTTCCCATTCTTGTTCCATTGTCAATTTTGTTTCTACACCAAAATGGGTATCAGGATCCACCATGAACCAACAAGCTCTGGACTTATTAGCAGACTCCAAGTCCATAGCTATCTTTGAAAAGGCAATGATGGCTGGATTTCATGATTATGTATGAGGAATTCAACCCAAAAATGACAAGAGGAGTTTTCCAACAATCTCAGCGAGGAATATTCACGAGTGAAAGGTACAAAAATTCTATTCAATGCCTCCATTATTAGTGAAATTTCTGCATTCCACAAACATGAAAACTAGTAAATTTCTAGAACTCCTTATTCTGAGATAATTAAGAGATTTTTGTGGGAAGAAAGGAGAAATTAGAATTAGTTTTTGATAACAATGGAAAAGCAAAAGGCATAAAGTGAGCCAGTTTTCCTTGAGCCATGGGCCATTTGTTGCAAAAGTGGGTTATTAAGTATTTTACTTGTGAAGGCCAATATGAGATTATCCTTGGCCCTGTTTTAAGAATCTCATACACTTGTGCCATGGAGAGGCCAAGGAGAAAAACAAAATCAACCTCCCCATTTCTTGTATGACTTTTTTCTTCCTCCACCAAAAAAATTTATTGGGGTCTACATATTTGAAATTTCAGGGGTTAATCCATCTCATTTGCAAACACCATTTCATCAAGAAACGCAATGGGCTGAAGAAATGGCTTAAGTTCCAAAAGAAATATGCCCTGGCCTGAAAAGTTTAGCCAAAACAAAACCCTAGAACAAAGCCCTTGATTGAAGAAAGGACAAAGAAGAAACTAAGGTCCTCCCAATCATCCCAGACTATTGTTGAACATCAAGTTGAGGATGTCCCCTCACTAGAAGACCAAGAGGCCGCAACCACAATTAGGGAACTAAACCAAACATCCCAAGCTTCCCATTTGCCTATTCACCTCCTCCAAACCATGTTTTAGAGGAGCAGATTATGGGGGACAATGCCCATTACTGAAGACCCCTATTGGATGATAAAGGAAAAAGGCCTATGATTGAAGGTGAGCCTAGCTCACCCATGATGAAGAAACTCTTACCCCTTAAGTTTTTAGCCATTTCCAAAGTTGAATATGAACTACAACAAACAAAAGATATGCTACACAATTTACAACTTGTCCTTCAAGGGAAGGATGAATATATCTCCCAATTGAAAACAAAGAAAGACTTGCTGACTCAGCCACTCCAACATTCATTGGAAGGGAAAGATCAAATATTCAACAACTCCAACAGGCATTAGAAGATAAAGATCAGATGATTCAACAACTCCAACAATCATTGGAGGGAAAATATTAAAAATTTAGGAAATACAACACACAACTAATAACTTGACTGTTGAACTTTCAATGTTAAAAGCTGACAAGGAGAAAACAGAACTCATAACCACCATAGACCAAATGTCTCAAACAAATTTTGTGTTTCCTCAAATTGTTATATTAAAAGGAATGGTCAAATGGATGCAACATTGTTATGAGCTGAGGAAAGTGGAAGATGAAAATAAAATATTGAAGGAAGAAAAAAGGTCCTAAAGATAATTTGGCAATGATCTGCCATTTATATGAGAAAGCACTTGCTTTGCAGATCACCTTCAAACTTTTATGCCTTATTTTTGAAAGAACAATTTTACAAATGGAAAGTCTCTAGGGTTCGCTCCAATGAATCTTTAGAGTTTGAAACTGATAGGAAATTTATGGCCACATATTCAGTATCGATAAAATTGAAAGAATCTATTGTGTGAATTTTATGTTCACAAATTTCTATTACTTGAGCAAGTAGAGATCCCAATCAATTTATGTAGGGGAGGTACAAATAAGGTCATTTATCTCCACACTAAGACACCAGACAATTTGGAGGGATCAAAGAGGAGATTACACAAGGGAGGAAACCAATGCAAACCTCCTAATGAGGCATGATCTTCCATCTCTTGAGAGGTTCTTACGAAGATATCTAGCCCAAATACATTGTCTTCAACTGGTGGACCAATATAAACAAAGCATTTCCACATGTGTATCAAATTTCAGGGCCTATGTGTTTCCAAATTTTAATATGGCATTCTTTGCTTGCCAACAAGAGATGGGAATTACTCCCAGAAATCTATAAAAAGAAGGTAATGTCTCCAACTAACCTCCGGTGGTCAGTAAGAAGAGCCAAGGAGATATGCAAATCATGTTGGACATGTAGGAGAATTGGGTAGGTATGTGGTTCAGACCACCCCTGATAATAGCACCAGTTCCAAGATGGAATAATAATCAAGATCATCTAACTATGAGTTATACCAAATGGAAAGACACAATGATTGAATTTTTGTGGATTCAACAATCTAGAAGTAGAAACATGGACTACTTTTACTAACGAATATAATTGTATAAGGATTGTGGAATCCTTAAATAGAAATGGTTGAATCTATAGTAGGAGGACCTGCTAATCCTTAAGTTTGGGGAGTGATGAGCCTTGAAAATTCCCATTCCAAACCCCATTTTTGTATCATCACTTTGTATTAAACTAATATTAGCATTATTGTAAATAATACTCTTATATACTTAAAGAGAAGTTTTTGTGCATAAATCTTGTTCATTTTCATCTTTCATATGCTTCTTTGGATGGGTTGATATAGATTGATTTTTGAGCTAACAAGTGTGAATGAAAGACCTTTTATAATCCTAGCACAAGACTCACATAAATCTAGCACATGACTCACATAAAGCCCAGCACAGGACTCACACTATGAGTATAGGACTTGCACAATGGAGTGCAAGACTCACACAATAGAGAGAAAGACTCACACAACACAATGAGGAACTTATCCAATCAGCATATGAGTTGCATAATTCAAGGAGCACCTAATTAGCATCAGCATCTAGTCAACACATGACTTGCACAATTAATGGAATGCCTAATTAACATCATTTTCAATTGAAACTCATATTATTTGGATGGATTTTTATCTTTTTAAACAAACAAATTATCTCCTTCAACAAGAGTAAACTAGTAGTTGCAAATCCTTATTTGAAGAACTCCAGGCACTACTATGCGAAGAACTCAAGTACTTGAGTTGTTTCAACTCTAGTTATCTCCAAATTATTAGTTGGATGTTGTTAACAAGGACTCCACTTGCATTTAAAAGGATAAATCTGATCAATAAGTTACATGCAATTGTTACTTGACCTTGTGACTCCCAGTTATGTTGTTGTTCTCATACAAATATGTTAATTAATTGTTTAGAAACTTTTGCATTATTGTTAAAATAACAAGTTCTCTTGAAGAAGAACTTGACTTCACTGGTATATAAAGGCATATGTATTAGGATTAGAAGAGAGGTTAGCATTTTGAGAAGAAAAGGATTGTATCAAACTATTATTGATCAATAAAAGGGCATGATTCTGAGTTCAATTTTCTTGTGTAATTAAAACGTTGCAACCAGATTAGAGGGAAGGAGCAAGGGCCACTCCCCAATGTGAAGGGAAGTATTATATGTTTGTTTAATTTTTGATTAATTAGTAGTTGATTACTTTCAGGCATTACAATATTTACAACATTTAAGATTGTCATTTTGTTTTAGTATGTTTTAATTCTTTTAATTCATAGATTTAGGAGTCTTTATTTTATTTCATCAAGCTTTGATCAAATAGAATAGATTATTAGGAATAGTAGTTGGTTAAATATTTTAATTAATTTAAATGCATGCTCAATATAGTTTCAACCCATATTTTGTTGCAAATAGCCTTAGACACCGCTTGGTATTGACATTATTGAATGATTAAAGATCTTGAGTGTATAGGACTACATGTTACACCATGAGGAGAACATGTGATTCAGTGGTAGCACTACCAAAATGCATAAGGCCGCTTTAGCCAAAAACCCATCCTCACCTTTTTTACCTTGTCATTATTCATGTAATTTGAATTTGGTATGATCACCTTGATTTTATGTGTTGGTCCCATTTATTCCTATTGTAGACACAAAATCATGCACTTTGGGTATCTATCTAGTCTTGATCACATACTACTATTCATATGATTCCAAAGCAATACAAGTACTAACTGATCTTTATATTTGTCCATCTTTGCTTGCTTTCCATGTCCATTTTTGCTCTTACACTCTTTCTTGCCTAGTCTATCTTTTAATACTTTGACATTTCTCACTATGGACACCAACACCTAGCCAGGATGCCAATAACGAGATGCCCCCATCCCCTTTGGGTACCCTTGACCTTTTTATGCTTTTCTCACATCTCTTGGGTCCTTTCTAGTCATTTAGGCATCTTATCTTTTTGGTAGTTAACCTTTTTGAGGTTAGTTATGATATTCAAACAAGTGACTCATATAATTTTAAAGTTGTGTGATCATACTAAAGGACTAAGCTCTAAGCATCTATTATCATCACCTACGGTTGCATCTAAAGGATTCTAAATAGCATCAAAGAACCCATATAGTTTCACTCAAGGGACAAGGGATTGGTTATTCTACATACACGCATAGGATGGGAAGTTCATTTTTCCATGCACACATCTATTTACATTTTCTACATCTAGTTTACTTACTCGCTATCAAGTGTAACACACAAAATAGACACCTAGGAATGGTTCTACACACACATAGAACTACATTGGGTTTGAGATGTAGTGCAATGCTTGGTCATAAGATCACTTTGTTGACACCAAGGATAGTTTGACCCCCATTTTACATTATTTTATTTTTAGGATTTGATGTGTTTTGGGGTTTTATAGGTCATATCTTTATTATAGGTTATCAGTGACATCAACGATCATTGTGTGACATTATAATGAAAGACAATGAATGATTGTGACAACTCAGTGACCTTGCGAAGATCATTTTTGAGCATCTACATAGATTCTAGTGCCCATAAAAGGATCCTAGTGCCCAGGCACCCCAGTACTTCCCTAGGCACCCTAGCACAACCTTTCTTTGCATTTTTGTCTTTTTATGGGTTCAATTATGACCTCCTGTGTTCCATTTTTAACATTCCTCCATCTTCGCATAGTCCAGATTAATTACAAAATCATATCATTTTTCTAACTCTTCATTGCACTTATGGTTCCACTCATCTTGCTTATTTCTCGAGTCACTTCATGTACTTTATTGATTTATTTATTGCTTTATGACTCTAAAATAGCCTATCTAAGGTTTAGACAAAAAGTTTATTTCTATTAAATCATTTGGTGAACCCGTCCTCTTCAAACACCTTAAATGTATTTCTTTCATTATCGCTTGCATTTTTCTCAGATCCTCTCATCAAGGATATTTATGTTCATGATTTGTTGCTCATTAACCCTAAATTAAAGGATAAAATCATTACTCTCTTGGCTACTACTCATGTTATTTTTGATATTCATTTAGATATAGTCTATAACACAATTGTAGATGCCTTTTCTCAACACATCACTTTTCCATCTAATCCTCCTACTGATATTTATGATTTTGACAATGATCCACCTTTATACATAATGATTCACATTAATGATGTTGGTGTCAAATGAACTATAGTCAATAATGGATTTGAGCTTAATCTATGCACTTTATCATTCATTGAGGCTATTGGCCTTTCTACTACTTATGTTAGTCCTTCATCCATTTCTCTTCGCATTTATGATGGTTTCGTTCATCCATGCATAGGCCATATCACTTTACCCATCACTTTGTCGGGCCAAAAACCTTCATATGGTTTTCTTTGTCATTGAATTTCTAGTTCAATACAATTGCTTACTTGGTAGACCATGGCTTCATGCCATGCAAGCAATACCTCTATAGTGCATCAATGTGTTAAATTCTTACATGAGGGTGTAGAATATATAGTTGCGGTGATCGTGAACCATTAAAATATTGCACCCATGATTCAACCACTACCCTTCCTACTCCAACATTTGTTACTACTAATGACCCACAACCCATGGATTCTCTAGCTCACTTGCCACCACTTAAAGGTGTTATTTGCATGTTAGACATTGTCCCATCTGCATCATTGCCCCCTCTTGCTTCTACAAATGCTATGGTACTTTATCGGGGCCTATCTAAACATTGGACATCCCGCCTACTTCACTTTCTCATGTGCAACCACCATTGGCATGTTCTCCTTTTACATGTAAAATTTTCATGAATGATTCTTATTGGGAACATATCCCATTTGATCCTACTTTCTTTGATACTATATGTACACATGATGGCTTGAATCGGCTAGGCTTTGCATTTGATGACCTCTATCCTCCGCCTCATGATCCCCATCTTTATCATGGTTTTATCCACATTATTGTTGCTTATGGTCTTCGTGTCTTTCACCTCACAATATTTCTTGCATGCGCTCCTCGCACTTCTCCACTTACACTTGGGCAATCTTGGCTTGACTACATTGGGGGCACTTTAGACCCTGATCATATTGATATTTCATTTCCTATGCCCTTTGGTCATGTTTTCATTTACAATGATTCATTTCTTGGCTATTCACAAAATCTTACTCAATGGTATGCACATGGTTTTCCATTACCTCCTTTCACTGATGAAGAATATGTTATGGGCATGTACAATTTGCATAGTAATGGATCCTTATATGATCCACCTCATAATATTGCTTACTAATTCTCCAATGATGCTCTGTTTGGTTTTGATCTTCACGACGAGGACCTCTTATACAATGTAACTTGATTATTTTCATACTCATACACTTGGGGGTGTCATTGTTATCTTCCCCCATCCATACATCATTAGGTGTTTATCACTTCTATTAGCACACTTCAAGCTTCCTACATAAAATCTCTAGACATTTATCTTACATACTTTGATACACTATTTGTATCATCATTACCTGATGACACACTCTTGTGCTTTGGTTCACACTCTAATGTTGAGGTCGTACTATATACATGAACCTCACACACTAAACACTACATACTACATACTACATACTACATACTACATACTACATACTACATACTACATACTACATACTACATACTACATACTACATACTACATACTATACATACTACATACTACATACACATACTATACTACACACTGCATAATTTGTGCATGCTTGACATCTTTCTCTCGCAGCTTCTACCACATACTATGTGCATTATTCACTCTATATCACTCTTGCATCTACTTTTACATGCTATGCTCATTACCCTATGAAGCACTCTAGTTCTGCGGTTCATAATCGAATGTTGAGGGTTTCAATCTCAAATGTAACTCACATCTTCTCACCCACACTTACTATGCTTTACGATTTATCAATCACATCTTTCTAGTGCACACATCACTACATGACAATGAAATTTAGTTGCATGGTTCATACTAAATTACTGAGGGTCTAAATCTGAATTAAACCTCACCTTAATAAAAAATTCTATATCTTTCACTTAGTATTCATCATCAATATTTATATCAACTGCTACACATCATTCTACATTTCAAGGATCAATATTTCTAGCATCTCATTCACACCTTTCTACAATCAATTCTTCTAATGTCTCATTCAATATTTCTATCTTACACATCACATTACACCATTCTACAATACACACTCTACGCTATATTGATTGAATCTTTCTAGCACACACTTTGTTCAAACCATTTCTCGATGATGCACTCTTGTTATATGGTTCATTCTTGACTATTGAGGGGTCATTTATAAATGAACCTCATTTCACTCATGCATACATACACACTCGGGGGACATACAACTCCTATCATACTCACATTACATACCATTCCATCACACTCATTCACAACATACTGCATATCTTGGTTACACATTGTTCTTACTTGCTTATACTCGCATGTTACACTTTGCTTACTATGTTAGACAGGATACATTACGTGTCATTATCTTTTCTATATACACATACATGTTCACTTGCCTTCTAGTTTTGATTGCAAACTTTACACATATTGTTACACACAACATGGATGTTAGGCACTATACCTTTTACCAGTCCCATAGTAGGCTCTAGGGGCATCCACTTTCGTACACATTACAGGTGTTATTGTTTCATTTTATCCCACTTCCTATCATTACTAGCACACTATTATATCAGATCATACACTCTTTTGACATACTTTATATCTTTCTACCATGCTAATGAGTACTTCATGTGTAGCATTTGTCTAGTAGGAACTATTTACCACCATGGTTTCCTGATGATTTTCTTAGTATTGATGGTCTTTGTTTGCTATTATTATCTGCCATTGTTTACGGGCTTTTCCTATGTGTTCTCTTGATCACTATTTGTATGATTTCACCCGTTTTGACCCTGATTGTCTTGCAACATTGTGAGTGATGTCCCACATTTGCAACCCACTTTTCATGGTCTCCATTGTCTTCTTGATTTCTAGCTTTCACTCTATTTTCTATATGTGTACTTATATTGTTTGCACTAACATTTGTTTCCTAGCCACCATTTGCATGTGCCTTGGTTTCTACCAAGCACATTTCCCTCCTATATATCGGTATCAGTTTAGCATGGGGTCCTCTTTTGGGCTACATCCTCCTAGCGATGTCACATGCACCCAAAATACGGGGGGATCTATTAGGTGAATTAGTCACCCCATTCAGCATCTACAATCACGGTTCAACATAGTTTAACCCATAGTCAACATAGTCTACAGTCTCAGAAAGGGCTCATAATCATACTTGGTTCCTTATTCCAACATAGACACTAGTGCCCAAATATAGATTTGGGTGCCTAGGTGATTTTATCCCTTCACGGGTGCCAATGACGAGGGGGTGGATACCCATTTTTCTTAGATCAACATGGTTGTCAATAGTTCACAAAGCGGTTGGAACAATATAGGAATAATCCTCCAAAATCATTACATAGTTTATCTCCCTTTTTGGATCGAATGGATTGAAATAGATCAAACTTGAGCAAGACTGGATCACACCATTTGTAGTGGTGTATAAATTTTAGGAAGTAGTCAAAGGATGGAAAATGACACTAGACCTTTCTCCCTACAATCTTGGCGTGAGATCACCCCAAAACTCACACTTGACATGAGATCTCCTAAAAACTCAATCTTTTACGACATCTTCAAGATCATTTCTATCTCTTTCACTCATCATGGATTAGGTCCATCCTTATGGGAAGTGGTAGTCACATCAATTGCACTTCAAGCATGAAATCAACATAGGTACAACACAACATCTACACATACACTTTCACCCCTAGGGTCATTATCATTTTCACTTCCTCTTCTTTAACTTCCACACTTGACATTTTTATCACTTTGCACACTTTTCTTATCTCTCTTGGCACACTTTTCACCATCACTCTACATGGTTATCAAGTACACATATCTTATCTACTTTATGTTATCGAGCATTCACTCAACAACATAAAGTGGGAGAAAATATAGAAACAAAATCACACACTTTGGGTATCTATCTAGTCTCGATCACATACTACTATTCATATGATTCCTAAGCAAGAAAATTACTAATTGATCTCTATCTTTGGCCATCTTTGCTTGCTTTCCATTTCTAATTTTGGTCTTACACTCCTTGCCCAGTCTATCTTTTAATACTTCGACATTTCTCACTTTGGACACCAGTGCCCATCCAAGACGCCAATGCTAGGTGCCCCTATCCCCTTTGGGCACCCCTGACCTCTTTTACTTTGCTCACATCTTTTGGGTCCTTTCTAGCCATTTGGGCATCTTATCTTTTTCGTAGTCGGCCTTTTTGGGTTAATTATAAAATTCAAGAAAGGGAATCATATAAATATAAATTTATGTGATCATAACAAATGTCCAAGCTCTAAGCATCTAATATATAATAACCTAAGGTTGTATCCAAAGGATTCTAAAGAGCATCAAAGAACCCATATAACTTCACTCAAGGGACAAGGGATTGGTTATTCCACACACATGCATAGGAGGGGAAGTTTATTTTTCCATGCACACATCTATTTACATTTTCTACATCTAGCTACTTGCTCGCTTTCAAGTGCGACATGCATAAGAGCCACCTAGGGCATGATTCTACACACACACATAGAACTACATTGGGTTTGAGATGTAGTGCAACACTCGGTCGTAAGATCACTCATTATGCTGAGTGAAATTCTCGACCCCCATTTTGTATTATTTACTTTTTAGAATTTTATGTGTTTTGGGATTTTATAGGTCATATCTTTATTTTAGGTTATCAGTGACATCGATCATCACTATGCGACATTATAACGATAGACAAAAAAGGATTGTGACAACTCAATGACCATGTGAAGATTATTTTCTAAGAATCTGCGTGAGACTCGGTGCTAGAAAAGAATCCTAATGCCCGGCACCCAGTGATTGCCCTAGGTACCCTAGTCCAACCTTCCTCTACATTTGTGCATTTTTATGGGTTTGATTATGACCTCTTTTGTTCTAGTTTTACCATTCTAACATCTTTGCACATTATCTAGGATTAATTTCGAAATTAGCTAAGAATTCTAACTCTTCGTTGCACTTAGGGTTTCACTTAGCTTGCTTATTACTTGTGTCACTTCATGTAATTTATTTATCGTTGTGACACTAAAATAGGCTATCTAAGGTTTAGAAAAAAAAATTACTTTTGTTAAATCACCTATTTCACCTTCTCTTACCTTGTTAAATTAATATTGGTGTTAACCCTCTTGTTTGGAGTTATTTATTGCTTTGTTGTAATTTGTGATGTTTTTTGGTAATTGGGTGGTTTATTAGTGTTAAGTATGTTTATTGGTGTCTTGGGATCACCTAACCTTGCTTTTAGGGGGACCACCAAGCATCTTGGATACTCCAATTTCTCTCAAATCTCGGATTTGAGTAAAAGTGGAATTTTGGAGGCTTGTTTGGAAAGTATGGGGTCTCTCTTACCTTAAAAATGACCCTTTGGACCTAACCTATAGATAGAGGGAACTTTTTTTGAACCCCAAAAGTGTTTTCCCTCTTATAATCCTCTCTCAATTCACCATCCTTCCTCTCTTTTGTCTCTTATGGGTGACTTTGGGATTTGGTAGCATGCTTTTGGGGGATTGTATTTTGAATTTTGTCTTATTTGCATTTATTGTTGTGTGAGTACTTGGATGTGGTTCTTGATGAGTAGGATGTGCCTAGTTATAAGGGCGACACATCTCACCCTCCCATGGGCTTGGTGATTTGGAGAACTTACTCTATTTCTATCCCCATTTTTAATTTTTTGGGAGCTTTTGAGGATAGTTTTAGGAGGAGCTTGTTTTTGGGGAAGGTATTTTGGAGATGGAATCTTGGATTTATTATCATGGATTCCATAAAAGCATTGGGATCTTGTGGAATTTGACTTGATTGTGAGGTATGCCACACCCATCTTTTTGCTTCTTATCGTTATTGCAATGCATAGAAATATTATGCATTGATATTGTTTACAATGTTGTTTGGGTATGAGAGTTGAAATTTGGTTGTTTTCTACTTTATCTTGTTGGCATTTCTTTGGTTTTTCCCTCCACCCCTAATGGGAGTGGATTTGGGAATGGTTTTGGGAAGGGGGAAGGGATCATTTCTTCATCCTCATGACATCTTGGGAATCCATGAAGGATATTTTTATTCTACTCCCTTCCTTGGGGAAGTAGGAGGCATTTCCATTTGGATTGGAAATCCCCTCCTATCCTTGCCAAGGAAGCATGCAAGGCTTGAAAATCCTTGACAAGGAGGAGAATGTGGAGCTATAAGGAGTTTGTGGGTATTTTGGAGTTGTGGAGTTATTATATTTGGAGGATGATCTTGGCATTACATGTTACACTTTTGGTTTTGGGATCCATTCTTCCCCTCTTCCCATTTCCTTTGTTTTTGGTTCTTTTTGTGTTTGAGTCATCTTGTGTTTCAGTGGAGATTGGATTCTTTCTTTTTGATTTTCTTATTTGGTAGAGTTAAAGAATTGTTGTTTTTCTTGGGCATCTTGGTGGCATGTTATCCCTCTTTCCCATGGGCTTGGGAGGCTAACATGCCTTCTCTTAGGAGAAAGGCATGTAATGATGCATATGGTTGGGAGGTTTTCAAGCCTTCTTCTTTGTGGTGTTTAGAGAACTTGCAAAAATTTTGGAGCTTCGAGCTATATTATGGAGACATTATTGGAGATTCTCAGATTGAGGAGAGTTGTATAAAAATTCATTTTTTGGGCATGTTGTTCCTACATAGGTGGGAGGCTTGTAATATTAGATTTTATAGTGTTGCATTACTCTTGTTTAGAAGCAAAATTTGCATGTTGTTGCTCTCTTGGAGACTTGTTGTAAGGGTTGGGAAAGATACTTTTGGGAAGTAATTTTAAAGGGAGTTTTGAGTGTCTTTGTTAATAAAATCTTTCTATATAATTATTTATGTTTTCTCCTTTTGAAAAGAAAGAAAATTCGGGCTTGGGAATGGCTATTTCATTGTTTTAAACCGGCTAATATATATATTACCATTATGAAGTTTTATTTCCCCCTTGTGATTATATGGAATTTTTTTTTTGTGTGGTATTATCACTTGCATGAGTAAATGAAAAAGCTTAAGTGATTTATATGCTTGTGAGTTAGTGTAAACATGTAGAAATCATATTTTGGGTGATTTAAAAGATTATTGATCTTGCTGGAATTAAATGTGTATAATGGAAATATCATTGTTCTTGAGTTATGAGAAATTCAATTGTTAGTTAATTCATCTTCTATTTTTCTTAGTTGTGAATTTTATACCTTTTGAAAATTATAATTTAATTGAGATTAAAATATCTCCTCCCAACTTGTATTCTAAATGCCTTTGGAATATAATGCTAAATTGAAAGTATGATAATAGTAAAACCATCAATCTTGGAAATACTTTTGTTCTATGCAACATAGTGTATTGGTTTTCAAATTCTTATATATATATATATCACCATTGTTTTGTAAGTATTTGATTTTTCTTTATATTGTTAATATTTGGCAAATGTATGTTAATAGACTATATTAAGGAAATTAAAGTATTTAATTTAATCCTAGTTAGAAATATGTTTGTTGTGTGTGTGTGTGTGTGTGTGTGTGTGTGTGTGTGTGTGTGTGTGTGTGTGTGTGTGTGTGTGTGTGTGTGTGTGTGTGTTATGAAACCCGCTATAAATACTACACATTTTATATTGTATGGTTCTTTTTTAAAAAATCATATAAATTTTTGATAGAGTTTGGGAGGGACTATGCTTAGCCACGACCCTTCCAAAGCCTACCCATTATAAGGGTTGGAAGGGGCCATGGCCAAGCCGCAAACCTTTTCCAACCCTTATTCCCTCCATATATTACAATCGCCCACATTTTTGGGTTTAAAAGCATTACTAACACACACACACACACACACACACAAAGTCATATTCAGTTTCCTTCCCTAGTATAAATGCACAAGACGCATACAATTGGCTAACCCTGTTATAAATATACAAAATGTAACCCCTAGTATAAATGCACAAGCCTCATACAGTCATCCAATACTGCTATATGTATACACACACACAAAAAATGCAACATTTTATCTTAATATTGTGTGTGCATGTGAGTGTGCGTGAACAACCACTTATCAATGGATTTGGATCCACAAGTAAATTTTTACCCTAAAATAAAATGGATATAGAAGAATAAATTTAGAGTTGTAAAAAAACATACAAAAACTAGATATGCAATCTTTAGGAGAGCATGGAATAATAGTTTTTCCTTCACCATCCATATGATATTCTCATAGCAACCAACAAACAAAATAAATAATAAAATGCGATCAAGGGAAGAAATAAATTCTATAAGGAAATTTAGGCTTTCCTAGCTCAACTCTAAGATCTAGGTTGGAAAGCCTTTCAATCCAAAGGCTCTTTTTAAGTTTGGAATGTGCACTTGCAAATGGGTCCCATGACAAGCCTTCCCACTTACAAGTGGACATTTGAATTTGTCTTAGGACAATTAATCCCTAAGTACCCCAAATCAATTAAATGGTTTAATAATGTTACTTGTACGGATGAAAATCGACACGTGACCTTCAACCGCACTCGACCTCCCAAGGTCATGCCGGGACATTGATGTGGAATGTGTGGATGGATCTAGATAGCAAAATATAACGAAAATGGGATGGAAAAGTTATCAAGGAAAAATAATGTCCTTGAATCACAATATCAAGATCTTCTCGTCAAGTGCAAGGAAGGCCCTTCTAACCTGAACTAGTCTAATGGATGGATTGGAAAGAATAGCCACACGAAGACTCCAATCAATATCAAGCTCCGTGGAAATCCTTTCTACGGGTTGTGGGATGCGTGGAAAACCAATGGGTGCCTCATAACAATTTCCAGACAAGGTCATGGAATGAATGAGAGAGAGGCATGGTTCTACTAGCTCTATGGTCGGTTAGCTGGATTGGTCCAAAATGTGAAGGATCGATGAGCTTCCTCATTCAGAACATTCAGCTATCTAATGATGTCTAGTGGAAGTGGGGACAACCTAAAGACTAATGAGCATAATCCGGTGTCTAGGTATAATTGGTCTTTAGGCCCTTGCAGTTGAGGAACCCACGGATCACAACCATAAACTCTTGGCAGCTTTGGTCCTTATATGGTCATATGCGTTTAAACTCTATTGCCAAGGGTAGTCTAGTATTCGTAGGCTTTATCAGCCAATGTTCAAAACTTTTAATTATTCAATTTTCTAAGCGTATTGTGCTGGTGTTCTAAGGACAAGAAGACGAAGTCCAGTATATATGTCCGTAATTATCTCGAGATCGTTCGGTTGTGGTACCCCTAGATCACTTCCGTATGCGCGTTCTTGTTGAGTATTGTCGATGGTCATGTATTGCAATGATCTAATTTAATTAAGAAAATAACAACTAATTAATTGAATTAAAGCTATTCTATGTTTTTGGTATTTTCAAGATATAAATGAAATAAAACAATACTAAGCAACTACTCTAATAAAATAAATGTTTTTGTGCTTTTCTATTACTCTCGGTAAATAAAGAAGAAATGAGATCTTCTAATCCTAATTAAGAAATATAAACAAAAAAATAACTGGATGTGTTTGTGCAACAATGTATTTAATATAATTTAACTAAACAAATCCTTTTTCCAATAAGTAATTGTGGATTTGTTAAATCCTCTCCTATCTCGATATACAGGGAAAATTGAAAGCTTCATAATCTTTTCTTCCCTTGTAGCCTCTCGGATAGAATTTGTGAGAATATAAGGGAAACCACAATATATGACATATTTATTATCTCTATCTTGGCATAGAAAGCTTCCTCCAGATATACTTCCCTCCAAATCCACAGGGATAGGGAAGGAATAATCTATCAACAGAAAATTCTATGAAAGATGTAAAGCTTCCTTGAAATTGACTCAACTATGCAATGAGGAAATTGACTTCTTCTACTCTATTTGATAGATATATGCGTTTATTCGAAAAACAATAATATAAAAAAATGAAGAAAACTAACATCAACCCCGACACGGGAATACGAGAGCAACGGAAAATCCATTTTTGTTATGATTTGTCCCCTCATTTTGCCTTTTCAATATCCTGTGTTCATGTGAGCCCAAGGGATTGGGAATACGGTATAAGTAGTAGTGAGAAGGTGTTAGAGCAATGACAACTTGACAACAATCTGGTAGTAATGCAGGTGGAAGAGAGATAACACAAGTGAATAGAGCATGGATATGCAATTTATAGCAAGAATGTGAGAGCTCAACAATACAAGAATACAAAAATTATCTCTGGCCATTTTCTTGAGAACAAGCGATGATTTTATAGAAGGTTGGCTGGGAAATGGTCCAACCATTTGGTAGCAATAGAGTGCCAAATCAAAACATGAAGGGGGAGTTAAACACTCAATCAAAAATTAGAAGTGGAAGAGGATGCAAACAAAAATCAATCAAGCCCAAAATCAGCTAAATTGACTCACAAGAATGTGTTGAAAGTGAACTAGAGTGAAGCAACACACGTCCAATTCACACACAAAGAGTTATAGAAAAAGTGCATAGACCGTCACCCTACGTAGGGCGGCGGTTATCTGCGGCGGTGGTTACAGGACCATCTCCCAACATGGGTGGTGGTTATAGGACCATCACCACTGGCGGGCGGTGATTCTGTAACTAAAGGCCAAAATAGTGGGAAAATGATGCGGGAAGCTAAGGAAAAACATGTAATGGCTAAGTAAGGTAAAATAGGCTACAAATATAAGCTACAAAGAGGTTAAGGAGCTCAAACACCTTTGGAAAAGACATTAATCATCATTGGGGACTTTTAAATCATTTTCTAAACATATAGCACGTGCAATTTTGGGTGCATACAATGACATGATCATGCCTCCGCGAGCGAGAAATTGAGCAACGAAGACAAAGGTTAGTATTTTGCATTTGTTTATTTAAAAACTAAAATGTAAAATGGTGAAAATATACTCCTAGGGGGGGTTATTTTCAAATTTTATTGTGTTAAAATGTTTCCTAGGATGTGATCTAGGTGGTTCTGGCTTTTATTTCACGTAAAAAGGTTTATTTTTGTGTTTTTATGTCAAAAGGGACGGTCATCATCCGTTATGGACAAGAGCACCGCTCTACATAGGATGACGGTTACATGATCGCCTCCTACACAGGGGCGGTGGTTACAAGACCGCCACCCCGAGTAGGTGGCGTAACAAAACCACCTCTGCAATGCGGCGGTGGTCTTGTAATTTCCAAGACAACGAGCTAATTTGACCAAGTTAATTTTTTTAAATAAAATTTTAAGTAGTTTTACGTTTTTTTAATGATCTTGCCTATTGAAATACACTAATAACTTTCTCTTTTTATTTTTTTGGGTGAATGCAGAAGGATTTATACATTTGCTTTGGAGCTAGGAGAGAGAGTGTGATTGGATTCTAGGCATCCTTAATCAGTTGACTCAGGATGAGATAGATTTTTTGCACCAGGATGGGTTATGGAGGATTGCACAGGTGCTGCACATAGCACCACTAGCTAGATTCTATGTGATCTATTTTCTTATTGGGATGTAGACCAGGACACTTTCTAGTTTCTAGGTGTGAGGGGAGAGTGGAATATCACTCTAGAGGACATCTACAAAATTCTTTTCGTACTTGTGATCGGTAGACACTTGACCTTGGAGAGTGCAGGGAACACAACCAAAGCTAGACAGTGGGATTCCTACATGGGGGATGATGGGGCACCAACGGGCCTCAATCAAGGTATACAACTTTTATATGTGTCCAATACATCTATCCCTAACCTACACAAGGCCATCATTGGTATTCTGGCTTCACGTTTGGTGGGAGACAAGGGCGGGGATAAGATCTTGTATTGTTGGGATCCAATCATCATGCAAATTGAGTAGCATGGGACGTTTTTTTCCTGAGGTGTGGACATTCTTGGGACCCCATACCATGATCTATATCATGTTGTGAGGCTACAGGGGAAATCCCTAAGCCATCCTACCTTGGTGATGAGCTGGGTGTATGAGCGGATCATCCCCTATCAGAGGGGAGTTGGTGTACATGATCTAGAGGCCATTAGGGCCACGAGATGGACGGGTTTGTCAACTCTTAGAAGGTCACATCAGCCAACTTCTCCATTGGCACATGATCTATTTTATTGAGAGACCCTACCAGGACATGATTGGATTGTGGGGTTAGGAGGGGACCATTTTGATTGCATGTGCTACCACCTCACAGTTAGTAGACAGATCTGTGAGGGTGGAGGCCCACCCTGCTGCCAAAGTACCCCAACAGTTTTGGCTACCTTATGATGATGCCCTCCGTGCCATGCCCATTGTATATTAGAGTGTTAAAGAGGCTCGTGGAGGCCCTAAGGGAAAACATGGCTGGACTATTGTAACACTTAGGGTACCTATCAGTGTAGATAGGGTACTGGTTCCCAGAGCACCCATGGCCCTTCTCTAGATTGAGGCCGCACCCGCTCACAACAGGGAGGAGGAGGAGGGCCACAAAGAGAGAAAGATTGAGGAGGAGGTGAAGAGAAGGTTGGAGCGAGAGGGGGTAGTGATGAGGAGGATGGATAGTGACACGAGTGGCGGGTTACTCGAAATATCCATGGAAGAGAGAGAGGAGGTAGATGCGAGAGAAAGGAAACTTTGGTTTCTCATGAGCCACTTCCACATGAGGGAGGTGGTGAAGAGGAGTTTGTGATGGGACAACATGTTTCCCCAGGAGAGTGGGAGACACAACGAGGTTCTTGCGGTAGTAGCACCACCAATTGCACCAACCGATCCTACGTGGATGCTACGAGATCCGAGTATATAGATACTCTTCTCTTGATTCTATTACTTAGAATTGTTCGTGATCTATAGATTATACTTCTTTTTTATTTTTAAATTTTCTCTAACTTGTCATTGTTTTATTTTTTTACAACCACTACCGACAGTTGGTGAGATCCTATTCACCATATTTGTGTTGATACTTTGTTGATCCCTACGGGGAAGACTCATGCGGAGTTATTGGAGAACTTAGGACAACCATTGCGAGGCTAGACGACACACTGACATGTTTGTGCTTATTTGGAAGGTTGCGAGAGATCGTGACTTCTCAGAACACAAAAATCACTGCATATGAGATGACTGAGAGGTTGGCGAGGTGGATCCACTCAAGTCACGTGGCTGTGACTAGTGGTCATACTTACATCACTCTCAACACTCGGTGTATTCATGACACTAGAGCCACAACATGAGTCCTAGATGCATCCGTGCACCATCTCAGGGATCTCGCGAGAGAGGATAGGCCATTGAGCCTTTATTGCTTTGATGTCATTTTGTGAGGCATATATATGATGTTTTTTGGATTTTCTTTCTCATTGCAAGAGTTTTGACCACACCTAGTGTGTAATGGCATTCTACATAGTCTTGACTTACTATTATATATACAAATATCTCTTTTTGATTCGATTATTCTTTGCATAAAGTTGACTTCATTTATGGTTTGCTTCACATGTGTACTCTTAGATGTTTAGAATATCTGATTTTATATGCTTTTCAGAATGCATGCAATGGATAATGATATGTTGATAGAATGATTTATTTTTCATGTTTTGTAATGTTGATATGTGATGATTATGCAAGCACAATGTAATGTTGAACTTTAGTTTTTCAAGCAATGTTTGATACTTATTTTCATTTTTGGCAATATGTGATGAATAATGATATGATAATAAAATGAATTCGCTCCACTCCTAACCCCATGCAACCAGTAAGATGCAAGGGCTCAACACCGAGAGCCAAAAGGGACATAAATTGTATGATTTTGATAGATGGAAATGGTGAGAGAAGGACAAGATTTTGACATAAACCCAATTAGGGACCTACAACCTAACTCTACACACAATTTACTACATAGCCTAGAATGTGATTTTCTTGCAAGTTTATCTAGACTTATACTCATAGATGGCCTCTGATTGACAAAATATGGTTTTAAGGATTTAAATCTCTTGGAACATACACATCTAATTCACTTTTCTTGGGATTTTAAGATTTTCAAAGCACTTTTTATTGAATGAAATTGTTTTTAATTTACTAATTTATTTGCAGATACCCCCTACACCTTGCCCCATACTACTAGTAGGAAGCATGGGCTCATCACCAAGGACAAGGCATAGGTGAGTAAGGGCACTTCCCTCCTTTCCCAATCTCACGCCACTAGTAAGAGGTGCGGGCTCAACACCGAAGGTTGGTGGGGCAAGGAAGTGTGTAAATGAAAATTTTGTATTGATTTTAACTTGTGATATATACCCTTTTTTTAATTTAAGTTTCTAAGATGTGCTTTTTGGGAAGGAGAGCTTTCCCTAGCCTTAACCCCATACAACCAAGAAGATAAGATCAATAGCTCAACACCAAAGGCTGAGATAGGTGAACAAGCGACCCAGGTAAAAATGTTTAGAATGCTTTTGCTACCAAAGAGGTTTTTCTGGGGAAATATATGACATCATGAAGCTTCTAGAACTAACTATGGGAAAAGACACCTATGCTAGAAGGAAGCTATAGGCGAACCAAGTATGCAAGCCTTGGTAGGATTAGTGTCAAAATTTTGTCTTGTCTTTTTGAACCGATGAAATGATCAGAAATGTTGATGACAATATTATGAATGTTTGAAGAGATGTGATTTAAATGATTGCCAATGTTTTCAAAAAAATTTGAAAGCTACTTGAAAATAAGTTCCTTGATTACAAATTTTATAGAATGAACTAGCAGATGATAATGCAATGCGGATGCAATAGTGTACATGTGGAAATGCAGATGAATTATGTGTAGTAGCATTTCAGGTGAAGTGAATTGATGGATTTGTAGAATTCCTCACCCTCTAGAGTACACAGGTGATATGCCCCATTTTCGTAGTCCTCCATGACTCGATATGGCACAACCACTTGGGCTTGAACTTCCTTCCTTCACTAGTTTTCTTATCTATTTGACTATCAAGTCTTAATACCTAATCTCCATAAATATATCACGTTCATATACTTTCTTATTGTATTGCCGAAACATCCGGTCATTGTAATCTCTATGATGTGCCTCAGATCTGAGTTGAGCTTCATTGAGGGTTTCCATCTCAATGAGTCATGCCTCACAATAACCTTCTTCTCCTAAAATTCCTTGTAAGGATATCCGTAAACTAGGTATCTCAACTTCAAGAGGTAAGACCACTTTTGAACAGAACACTAAAGAATATGGGGTTGCCCCCGTCGGTGTTCTTATTGATGTTCTATAGGCCCACAAGGCCGGAAATAGCTTTAGGTGCCAATCACGCTTGTTATCCTTAATAGTTTTTAGGAGGATGGATTTTAGCATTTTATTAGTTGCCTCAACTTGTCCATTGGCCTGAGGGTAGTATAGAGAGGTGGCATCATGATTTATCTTGAAATTTTCACACAATTCATGCACCTATTTGTTTTTAAACGATGTGCCATTATCGAAGATAATGACCTGTGGGACCTCATATCTATAAATGATCTAGTTCAAGATGAACTTTACAATTTCATATCTCGGAACGATGGTAAGAGGTATGGCCTTAACCCACTTTGTAAAATATTTGGTGGCTATGATTATGAAATGGTGGTTGTCTGTCAACGAGGGAGAGAATTTACCTACCAAATCTAAGCCCCACGTGGAAAAGGGCTAAGGTGTTGCAATTGGTTGTAGAGCTTGGGCAGGAGTGTGAAACTTGAGAGAGAACTCTTGGCATTTATGGCACTTGTGTACATACTCTATTGCATTGTGTTTTAGGGTGGGCCAAAAATAGCCCATCTAGTGTATCTTTCTAGTGGTTGCATGTCCTCCAAAATGACCTCCATAAACCTCGCTTGTGGGCTCCATAGAGGATCTTTTCAGATTCTTCCTCATTGACACACCTTAGCAACATTCCATCAAAATCTCTACGATAGAGCACTTGTTCTATAACTATGTACTTGGAGGCTATGACGCGTAGTCGTCTTCTCTCTGTGATTTCACTCCCTTAGGGTACGTGTGGTCCATAATAAAATTGACAATATCTGAATACCATGGACACGATAATGGGAGGTTTGACTTCTATGTAGTATATACACTCATTGGGGAAACTCAAGTCCACTAACTCTCCACCGTCTAACGGGTTATCTACGAACCAGTTGGAAATGATTTTTCCCTTGATGGAATTTTTGGTTGATGTAAGTTAACTCGAATTCTCCCATTAAGGTTATGAAGCGTCCATCTTTCTTGGATAGAAAACCTTGTGTTAGGAATGTCCAAAGACAATATGTTTTAACAATAACCCGTGTTTCTTGGTTAAGCATATAATGCCTTAACCATTTTGTTGCAAATACTATAGTGAGGCATTCTTTTTCCTCCTGTGTATAACACATCTCATAGTCTAGTAACGTATGATTGATGAAGTAAATTGCATGTTCATGCTTGTCATTGTCTTCTTGTGCTAGCATGCATGATAATGAGATGTCTGTAGCCCAAGAATATAGAATGAGAGGGCGATATGATTTGGGAGGCATGAGTGTGGGAGGTGATAGAAGGAATCATTTGACCGATTCAAATGCCTCATAACACTCATCCGTCCAAATATTACGAAATCCTTTTTAATAAATTGTTTATCAGATAAATGGAAAAGGTTAAATCGGAATAAATATTTAGATTGCACCGATCTTTCCAAGAAAGGATATAATTCCTAACTCATCGATGGTGAGATCGTTTCCCGAACTACTCGATTTTTTCTAGATCTACATCAATCCATCATGAAGAGATGATATATCCCAATAATTTCCCTCTCGTTACACAAAAAACAAACTTTTATGGATTTAATGTGATGTCGTATTCAATTAGACGAGAGAGGATGATGTAAATCACCTCAGGGTGATTGCAACATTTCTTGGCCTTAGCTAGAAGGTCATCAACGTATGATTCCACAATCTTGTGAATGAGATCATGGAATATGTAAGTCATTGCTCGTTGGTAAGTGACACCAACGTTCTTGAGACCGAAAAAATGACGCATAGCAATAAGTTCCCCAAGGAGTAATAAAGGTCATCTTTGTTTGATCTTCCTCAGAGATCCTGATTTGATTGTATCTGGAAAAACCATCCATAAGCGATAACAACTCATAACCAGTTGTTGCGTCAACGATAACATTGATGGATGGTAGTGGGAAATCATCTTTGGGACATGCTTTGTTTATATCCTGAAGTCAATGCAGATTCAAAATTTTCCATTCTTTTTAAGAACAGGGGACGATGTTAGATACCCACATTGAGTAATCGACAAGTTTGATGAACCCCACTTGTAGGATTTTCATAACTTCCTCTTTAACCATTAGTGCCACCTTTGGTTTCATAGGTTTGGATTTTTTTGATGGGCTTGGCATCAGATTTGGTCACAAGGTTGTGAACTGCAACATGAGGAGCAATTCATTTATTTATAACTAAACGTGAAGGCTTTTGAATGTTCTTTAAGAATCTTCATGTGTATCTCTACTTCTTTAGGAGTAAGCGAAGAACCTAACTTCAAAATTTTTGGGTCCTCCTCCATCCCGATATTGATATCGATCATCCCTTTGATCAAAGAGGCATTACCCTCTTCAAACTCAGGTGAGGCCGAGAGGTAGTTATAATTCCCCTTCCTCTTCTATCTCACAAATCTCAAGGCCTTCGAGGAAGAAGGGTCCATTGTGTGATCTCCAAAATAGGAGGAAGAGTGAGGAATGAGAGCAAATCCTCTCTTATAATGTTGGGGATGTAAATTTGTATAAGCGTTAAGGTACCTGTTATCCAATTTCACCCCCAGATGAAATTGGACAATAAGGCGGGCTCGCACTAAGGAATAATCACAAGTAATTACAGCTCTCAGGGGAGAATCAAAGTTTTTGGGAGAGGGGAAGGTTATGAGAGGATTTTTTCATCTTCTTAGTCTTGTTTGAGTTCAAAATTTTCACTCAGCCTGGGAATGCAAACGTGAGGCTCACCTTATAAGACAAATGAAAAATTCTATAGTCCTAGCATCTTCACTCAGTCTCAGTGCATCTGAGATATCCATGGATATACCAGGCTTGATTAAGACTCGAGAGAGTTAAAGTGATTTGATGTTTCACCAGCTCGTGCAATGAGTCAACCTTGGCTCATCGAGTTATGCATTATAAAGGGACATCAAACTATAAAATTGAAGAACACTGAGTTCATTCAAAGAAGACTAAGCTATTTTGTGGGGACCGAGTCATTGACCGAGGATTGAGCTGTTTTAGATGATTGAATGAGTCGTTTTATACACGATCAGGTTAGAAGGTCATCACTGAGTCCAATGATGTAGAGGGCTCACATGAGCTAAGCCGAATGAAAAGATCCGCCGTGATACATGCCGAGCTCTATTCTGAGTTATGGAAATGAACTCACATGGAGATTAGAGAACATATAACAAATAATTTCAGGGGCCAAGTTGTTTTACACTGGCCATCCTGATTAAAACCATTTGTATGTAGCAGAGTTGAGTGAAATGCATAAAATCCAGGCCAAGCCAAGCCATTTCTAGGTTGAGTCAAGCCACTGAACCGAGCTATGCAGAGAACAGGTCGACCTGGTTTGATCTCACTCTGGTGAATTGTAATGGGGGTCGACGAACCAATTAGCATATTCCAAGGTCATTTGGTGACTAAGTGGTTGTAATGGGCTTCAGGGACTTAGAAACAGCCGAGTCAAATGGCGCAAGCAATGAGTTCTGGCGATGAGGCATGTTGCAGAGAAGTCAAGATTTTTGGCCCAAACGACCAGAGGGACACAAGTGCAACTCAGACCCGACTTGGCCAAAATCACCGCGTCGAATGAAGTGTGGATATAGCGGGTTTTAACGGCGTAAATGGCCTAGGGAAGAGTTGTGCACCGCGGGTTAAAGGAACCTAAAGTCACTACATTACACAGGGATCGACATTCGTTATGGGTAACACAGAGGAAAGTGGCCTAAGAGGCTCGAGATAGGTCAGAACATGTGGGGCGTGGAGGGCCAAAATGCTCGATTCCATGTCGCGCGGGTGAGTAAGTGGTCAACGGCTCGGTGTGAGGTCAGCGAGAGTCATGCAGCTGAGTCGGGAGTTTGAAGCTTGAGTTGCACTCGGGATAGTCGGGTCGATGAGGGCCAAGTTTTCCACAGGGAGGCCAGATCCGGAATGCAAGGGTAGACACCGAGCTCGTGATCAGAGGTCATCGCAACATTGTGAATGGCTCGACATGGAATGTAAATAGGAATCTAATGGTGCATAAAAGGAGCCCAGTAGATGCCAAGTTGGCACTAGGAGTGAATGAGGCAGTCGATAGGAAAGGAGTTGATGCACCAAGTAGAGAAGTGAGTTGGCAATGTGGGCACATGAGTCGGTGCATAAGTGTTAACATGAGGAGCCCATAAGGTAGTAGAAGGAAGAGCTAGCTTGACCAAGATGGCAAAGTGTTAAAACATTTAAGCATTTAAGTCCCTTCCCATATAAACATGAAAATATGTAATGGGCCCCACAAGAATTTAAAATGAAAAAACAATTTAAACGATGCAAAAACTGTAGGGGAGGAGGATAAAATAATTTAAATGATGAGTTCCAACCAAACTATTTAATTGTCAGTCCCGTAACACTAAAACAACACTATAAAACTCAAAACAACTGCAATCACTCAAAGAACCATAAACGGAGCAATTCTCAACAGATTCTTACAAAATTGGTCTTGTTGGAATCATGGTTCCGATACTCGACACAAAAAACTAAGAAATCCATAAATTGATGAAGATTTGATGGTGTTTTTAAAGGAAAACTAGCCCAATTCTATTTGGTTGTTGGAAAGTGGTTGGAGGAGCATTCAATGAGCATGAGCAATCATTCTTTCACTGCTGAAAGTTATGGGATACCTTGAGATTGCTTTTGCAGGTCCAAATCACCAACCACACTCATTTATCATGACTTGCAATTGTTTAAAAGTGGATTTTGGGAATTGCATCCCCTCTCTCTCTCCTCTCAAAATTCTATAAATTGAAGTGTTGGGCTCATTGTAAGAGGAGGATAGTTTTGAGTAGCAAAACTCTATCATTTTGGTTTTGTGAAGCCAATGTGTTGCAAGCCTTTGTAGTGAAATCCTTGCATGGTGATCCAGGACCTCTACTTTGTAATAGCTTGAACTGTGCATATTAATGAAGTAATAGATGAAAGTTTGTGGATGTATCTTCCCTTGTTGTGTTTGTTTTCATTCTTCTTGCCTCTTCAACCTCATTGCAAATATATTATGTCTATTTTGTGCTCTTGTAGGGATTCATTATCATTGTGTATGAATGGAAATGTGTTGTGAGTGTTGTTGTTATACTGTGGAGAATTTTTATCACCCTCTCTAATATGCATTTTGCTTTAATTTTCACACATTGGGAAGTTATTCTCATACCCTTCTTTTGGTGCATCACCTCTGTAGTGTAGATTTTTGTTATTTTCATGCTCTTTCTCTTTCCTTGTGTTATCAACCAATTTTGACTTCGCAAATTTAATTAAAAAATAGAAATTTTGAATTTTTCCAAAAGTGTTACTTTGCGTGATTTATTGCTCTCAGCGTGACCGTCTCATTTTTGTGATCGTTTTGGTCTTCGTTTCGTCCATTTCGGCAGAAGAACTCCTCCCGCCAAGTCTTAAAAAAGCTGCATTAAATATTAAATATTAATTAATTAATTAATTACTCTTTGTTTGATAAAAATTAATTTTTAATAACTTTGGGGTTTTTGATTAAATAAATATTAATTAAAATTCATTTGAAAAGTTTTATTTTAATTTCCGGGGAAAAATAAGCTTAAAACTTCCCATTGCGGGGATGCCAAATTGGCTTCCTAGGGCCATTTCCCCTTTTGGTGAATTTGTTTTAAATCCCTTGTGGGATTTCTTCCCCAATTGCCAAATTAATGAATTGGCAAACGAGTAAAAAATCTCCCGATTTCCCACATGGGGAAATAAAATGGGGATTGTCAGCCTGCCTTGCCATTTCCATTGGCAATTGGCAGTTGATTTTCCCATTTCCCCCTGGAAATTAATTCCACTACCCGAAGGAGGGAAGCTGAATTAATCCTCATAAATTCCTCCATCAAACTCATTGGAAAGAGTTGTGCGAAGCTTTCCAATTGCTTCTTATTTCTTCTGAAGGAACAAAGAAATATTTTATCACATCCCTCAAGCAATACACTGAAGGCCATTGTAAAAGAGGAAGAAGAAAATACATGCACCAAGAAATTGACATACGCCTTGACCAAGGAGAACCGTCCAAAAGCATTTCAACTAAGCAGCCAAAGAGGACAATAAGTTCAACGCATAGGTGCATAAGAGGAATAAAAAGCTTCCCACACGCAACAAAGGGGAAAAGTGACTGGTTTTAGAAGCCCACACATTTGTTATAAGGAGCTTTTTATTACAAAAACGACAAACACAATTGTTAAAAAAAAAAGAAAGAAAATGAAATAGCAAGTAAACCCAAGCGACCATAAAAAGCACAACAATTTCTACGCCAAAATCCACATTTGCACAAGGAAATATATCCATATCAGTCCAAATCAGGTAGGCCACGTGTGAGAGGCCAAGAACAAACAAAGGGAATAAACGCAGGTCAAGGGAGATGAAATACAACCCACTCATTCAGTAGATGTCCACACATGGGATGAAGAATACATAAAAACAAACAAAAGTTTACTTTGACCATAGTTCATGCTATTGAAGAAAATAAGAACACCCACGTAGCAGGAGGAATTTAAATGCAGTAGTTGGAATATTTTTTTAAAAAAGTCAACAAATACAAGCTTCCACGCATTTTGAAGGAGGATAGCAATTTATAAAGATTACAAGCTTCAACATAGGGGAGAAAAGACATTCACATTGCTGTCCAAATCAAGTATTCCAAACAGCCAAGAATTTTGTCCATGCATGGGAGAACAAAGAAAACAGTAAAAGAAAGCATTTGCTTTGTTGAGCAAGCCACGTGGGAGGAGGAACAAGGAGAGGAGCCCACACATGCATTAAAAGAATATCTAAAATCAGCGTGGACAACAAGAAAGTATGTGCTATTATTTAAAAGAGTGTAGAATAATGCATTCCTAGCATGGTGTAAAGAAGATAGAAGTCACAGCCAGCGTGGAGAGTAATGTAGAAGATCAAGCACGTGAAAGATAGAAGAAAGCCAGCCACCAGTGAAATGAAGCTCCAATGAATGCGTGGAGGAAACACAACCAAGGAACGTGAGCAAGGCGAATAAAAATTTGAATCGATCCTGCGTGAAGTCATTAAAAATCGGGAGAATTTAATTTTAAAAAAATCATTTTCATAACGCATTTGTGAGAAGTATTCAGACTATTCAAAAATATCACACATTCAAACGCATTACCGATGTATATCGGCACAAAAGGAAAATGAATTTAATAAAGAAAAATGATAGATGCGGAAAGAACGTGCCATGGTTGTATTTGTTGAAGTTATTAACTTTGGAGCTCGATATCTCGAAGTCATATGATCGTCTGGAAGAAATGTTTGATTCCTTGAATTCTTCCCATCTTCGTATACTCATTTTCCAAATTTCAAATGTGCAGCACCTCATTTGATATTTTTCACGAACCCAAGAAAACCCAGTTTACTCGATTTTGCCGCGCGTGCAGTTTTAGCTTGGCGGAAGGCCTACTTTGAGAATCCATATCTCGAGCCCAAATGATCATCAAGAGAAATGGTTTAGTTTATTGAATTATTCCCACATTCATGTACTTATTTACAAAAATTAAATGTACAACAGTTCGTTTGATATTTTTCACGGAGTCAAATAAAATGCAGTTTGCATGATTTCGTTGCATGCGCAGTTTTCAGCCTGTCAAGGTGACTCACTTTGAGAGTTGATATTTTAGACTCAGATGATCATCAAGAGAAATGAATTATTTTTTTCAATTATCCTCACCTTCATATGCTCCCTTGCCAATTTTTAGATGCTCAAGGTGACGTTTGGTATTTTTACTAGGCTAATTTTACAGTGATTTGTGTAGTTTTGTAAGATGGAAGTAATAGCCTAAAATCACGCTTGTGTCACAATCATGTCATCTCCAAACAAAACGATGTTGCGGTATAGGTTCCAGGGCATTCTACTCACCTTGACGCTCCATTCAGAGTATGAGAACATCGTCGATACTAACTTGGGACACGTCGACATAGGTCGATTTTGCGATCGCATATCAACCAAAGGCGAGTCACAATTTTCCTGATGCTTGTTCTGAATTGGTCATCACTTGCATGGATGCACCATGAAACTTGCATAGTGTGGCAATTCAACTCCAACAGCTCCGAAGTAGAAGCAACCTCTAACTTCCTCATTATGTGGTATAAGTCATAGCTATTGGCATTGGTCTCTTCGAGTCAAAAGCCATTGTTATCGGTAGAGATCGATAATGGGAGAATCTTGTCTACAAAAATGTTTTCACTTGATCGTTGTATGCGGATCTATTCATCAAAAAACCAAGACCAATGATAAGTACAATTGTGTGGATCATCAAGCAAGGCCACATCATTCAAGCGTGTCCCTGTCAGCTCTTAGTTAGCAGCGTGCACAATACTTCATCGGCCAATCTTAAAGTTGGAGTGTTCTCGAATTGGACGATTGTGAGCGAATCAGAATGCCAACACTTCAAGATGGTGACAAAGACAAAATACATAACTCTAGGAAGTGAATTGCAATTTTGGCTCTTGGAAGATCTTCTCAATGGCGAAAGATCAAAAGTTGGATTCTGACAAGCCAAGGTGGCGTAATGACTACGATCTCGTGACAAATGAATAATTCATCATGGAAGGCTATTCAGAGCATGTGGAGAATTGTATGTAATTGTGAATGTGAATACAAATGAAGACGAACTTGCTCACACCAGGATGTTGCTCAAACGGAGGGGTAGATGAATTGCTCAAGTTTCAAGATCGGCTCTCTTGTCATCTGGAGGATTGCGGAGCACGGTCAATGAGTTCATTCCCTTACGACCAGGATAGGAAGACTCTTGGCCCAATGGATAAGACACTAATCCTAGGTGTCTTGATCTAGGTGGCGCATTGCTGACTAGGATGTCTACGTGTGCGTCCAAGTCATTTAAGTGGGTCCACATGTATCCATTTCTTTTATTTATGTATTTTTCCTTAAATGAATTTTTGACTTAAGTTGTTTCTATTTTTAGATGCTTTTAATAAAGTTGGTTGAAAAAGTCAAAAGTCACTTAAGTGCTCTATTTAATGTGCATTTAAAACTCTAACTACTTTGTAACCAACTTTTGGGTTATAAAAGGAAGTTAGGGGCTCATTTGTAAGGGTGATTTTGAGAGAGGAGAAGAAAATATTTTTGTATGTAAGCTTTATTTCAAAGAAAGAAACTTTGTGTTCTTTTGAGAATACATTTTGGAGTTAATGAAATATGAAATTTGTGTCCCATTCATTGTTTCTTATAGCATTTGATGTTCTTATGTTCATTAGATGTTAGTGTTTGAATCTTGCATGCAAATATTGTCTTTGATCTTATTGTCAACGTTATTAATATGTTGTTCTAGTTCACAGTGATCAAGCTCTGATTATCTACTTGCTCACGTGTGTTCCCTTTTACACATTCTTGTTTAGCTAACTCAAACTCTATTTTATTTGTGTTAGTTATTCATCTTTCCTCTTTGTGCAATATTAGGCTTTGTTTTTACTTAACTCTTGCATGTTCTTTCAATTCATTCCATTCCACTCCTTTCCTTCATTCCATTCCATCTCCCTCGTTCAATTTTCTTTCCATTGATGTTCCAAAACACCCCCCACATACAATTTTGAATGTACAGATGTAAATACAGTTTTGGTTTTCAATAAAGGCAACCTCACCTTCATTGAGGAGGGACTTCGTTCCCACACTGTTGCATGTCATTTACATGCGTGTAAATCCATATGCTAATAGTTTTTGGTGACTCTACCGGGGAATCAGAAATCGCTAACCAGTGCTTGGTTAAATCTTTATGACTATCCCCTCTGCATAAGCTCCAGTTATTCAACCAAACCTTGTGTCCAACGAATATTTTCAAGGAGACATTACTGCCAACCTTCGAACAGTAGCTTGGGAAAACCGTGAAAATTTGCAGCAATTTGTGGCTGTTAATAGAGCCATTGACCAAGAAATATACATTGAAGACCTTAGAAGAAGAACACCCACACTTGTGGCTAGAAGACCTCCTGGACACGTGTTGATCATTGTTCACCAACGCGTCCTCTTCCACCAAGGCAATAATCTGTATGACTATTACAGGTAACCCACCTATCTTGTAACCAAATCTTCTTTTTGCAGATACTCAAGAAGACATATCATCAGATTTGAGGCAAGCTATTTGGGAAAAGTGCACGAATAACTATCATTTTCATCTCGCCACATCAATACTAGATAACGAAGAAGAGAAATCCACGAGAGTTGTTAGAGTTATTCAGGCACAAATAGCTCAAGAAAGAAAGTGAAGAGAAAAGGCTAGAGCTGATCAGAACATGCCAGTGATCCCTTCACAATAAGATTTCAAACTGGAAGGAAAGAGGTTTATGCGAGGAGAAAAAGATAAAGGTCGATCTGATCCCATTTTTGACTTTCAAGGAAAGTTTGGTTTCAAGTTATCTCCTCCAAAGAAGAACACGCCTCGTAGATTTGCAAGCCTTGCATCAAGTCCTGAAAGAGCAAGCAAGGAAGGAATCACTACCAGTCAAGCACTTGTCCTTGCTCATGTTGTTTTACCTTTGCATACCACCTTTCCCAAAATGGCAATCAACGTACCATGGGGAAATGCCATAGGCCCATTGGCCTTACCAGCTTGACATGACCTCCCAAGAGGATCGAGGAAGATTCTTCCCAAGTTTGACGGAGATGGGAAGACGTCACCAGATGACCATATTTTTCCTTCTTCACTGCATGTGTTGTTTTGTCGAGTAGAATATGAAGATGTTGCTATTCACCTCTTCATAAAAAATTTGCATGATGTTTCTGTAGATTGGTTTCATCATCTGCCAAATAGATGCATTACAAATTGGAATGATATGAAAACTAAGTTTGATATCGATTCAAAACGGTAGAAGATGAACATGCTCTTGTTACCCAACTATCTTAGGTGAAGAAAGAGCCAACATAACCCATGAGGAATTTTGTGGCTAAGTTCAACAAAATGGTGAACAAGGTTCCTACCGGGATTCGTCCAAACCTTGATGGGAACACACAACAACCAAGTGTGCTATCACCGGTTGAAAGGGCTAGAGTGGCTACTTTGGAACTTGCTCAATCCTTGGCCATAGAAATTGAGGATGAATTAATCATGACAGGAAAATTCAAGAAAACTTCCCTCAAGGGAAAGATTCAAGAAACCCCAATGCTTGGAAGCTATACTTACTAAGTTAGATAATGATGTCTTTGGATTTGAAAAGAAAGTTGCTCAAAGTAGTAAACCTACTCCTTACAAAGACATCCCAAGAAAAGGATACGTTCCCAACAAATCCAGGATTGTAGGCACTTTGACGAGGCTTGCTATTGAAGCAGCTCCCACAACTAACTCAAAATGTGATGTCATTGAAGAAAGCGATGATGAAGTTGAAGTTGTCGAGGTTGATGAGGAAGAGACGGATTTTGGAACATCTGAACCTGAAGTTGAAGATCCTGAGGGAGAAAGTAATAATCATTTCTTCAAGTACCATTCAGAAGAAGAAGAATACGAATAAATTATAGAAGATATGAATAGCCAGTCTTTCGCTATCTTCACACGCTCTCAGAAAAAGGAGAAAAATACCACTAAGGTGGAAGATAAAAAGAGCTCCAAGGAAGTTCCTAAAGAATCCAAAATTAAATAAGCTTCCAAAGAATCAAAGATAGTGAGACTCTTAAGGTAAAAACTATCTTAAAGAAAGGAGAACCTTTCTTGAGCCAATCCATATATAAATCAGCTACAAAGAAAGATTCTTCTTCTACACCAAAAGATCAACCAAGCTCGAAGCAAAGGTCAAAAGTGTGCCATCATCAAGTTCAAAAGAACTAGTATCTGAGACATCAAGTACGGTTACTTTTCCCAAATTTGATATCATTGATCATATCAATAAAACAAAAATTTCCATGTCATAGGCAGAGTACTTGAAGTCCAATAAGGATCAACTCGAGAAATTGGTCTAGTTTATCAAAGGTGACTCTACTGTTCATTCCTCCAAAGGAATTATGAAAACTCCCAAAGATGGGAAGAATCAAAATATTGTGGCAGCCACTACACCTTCAAATGAAAATATTGAACCTTTCTTTGTGTCCTTTCTAATCAACGGATGCAAATTAAGTAATTGCATTATAGATTATGGAGCCTCGAGATAATGTGATGCCTACCAAGGTAGCACATGCTCTTGGGTTAACTTGTACGAGAACATTTAGATTGTGTTACTCCATAGAAACTAAGTAAGTTCCTCTGATCTGGTAGATTAAAGATGCCCAAATGGTGGAGGGGTTTGTTAAAGATTCTGAGCAATGGGTTTTGAGGGAATATAGGCCCCATGCAAGTATTATGAGTTGGCACCGTAGGATTTTCCAAAAACATCTCAACAAAGAGTTGTCTTTGGTCCTCTAGTAAGCGTTGTAGGAACTTGTTACAGTCTTGGAAAGTTCTGACATCATGCCCTCAAACCCTATGGAAGCCACAATATAGGTCAGGATCATAATCCCAAGGTATTTTGTTTTTGTTTTGTTGCGGTCCAAAGTTATGATTGTTATTCAACTATTGATTATTGTAATTGAAGTTCAAGTTCGTTGCCCTTGATTTTGATATTTTTTTGGTAGCCATTTGGGTACTGGTTAGGGCCTTGAGCCTGAAATTGTTGTTGTTGGGGTGGAGGATGATTGAATTCCACCACATTGATCACAGGCACAAAGTTGTTAATCTTCTGATTGTTACCGTTCGTGCTGTTGTTAAGATTATTTTTGTTTGAGGTGTTAACAATATTTGGTTTCTTTGCTTGGTCTATAACACCGTCAGTCGTAACACCACAATTTTCTTAGGACCTTAGGTCCTTGGTTGTTATTTGTGTTGTTGGGGTAACTTGAATTACCCTGATTGGGAGTGATCAATCTTCCATTTTAACCATTGGTATTTTGAACACACGTCTATTACTTTGCTTGATCTATATAGAGAGCACTCTCTAGCACCTCTTTTGTAGCACCTTAGAGGGAACTTATGGACTTCTTCCTTCATTTCCTAATTAAGAGAGTGAAGGAATAGATTACAAACCTCCATTTGATCCATGTTGGGAGCACTTTCCGAAGAGTAGAGAACCTACCGCAATCTCTGGATGAAATGAGCAACAGACTCATTATGCTCTTTCTTTATGTGTAGTAATTATATGATTCTTGTTCTTAGCAACTTGTTTATGTCAAAAGATTTGATTAATTCAGACATGAGTTGCTTAAAGGAATCTATTGAAGCTTTAAGTATTTTATAATACCAGTTAAGAGCAATTCCTTTAAGAGTCTTAGGGAAGATCTTTGCTACGACTGCATCCCATGGGAATAACTCTCAAATGGCGGCTATATATGTTTTGATATGCACATTTGGATCTCCTTCCCCTTTAAATTTAGGAATATCTGGTAGAGGCCGTGGGAGCATAACACTCTGTATGGTGAAGTCAAGGGGCTCTTTAAGATATTTAGAGTAGGTCCCCACTGCGTAAGACTCAACCATCGATGACCCCTGATGGGGAGGTGGAGGTGGAATAGGCTATTGATATGGTGCAACATAAACATTTGTGGAGGCATAAGGCACCCCTGTGGCTGACCATATGGACCAAGAAAAGAGTACATGTCCCCTTGTGATGATTTGGAATACATGTGTATGTATGGGGGACATTACTCGGTAGGAAGTTGGAGGAAAAATTCCGGGGAATATGCATTTCCAGTTGGGATGGCATTTGAGAATGCACTTCCCACTTGTATGTGTTGAGGGTATCATGCGTGGTGTGAGGGGGCATACTCAAGTTACCTAATCTTATGAGAATATCTCTAGGGACAGAACACTCGTGTAAACCGGAGAAGGATTTGGTGCAGTAGGTACTTGGCCAAAGTTCTGCGGATGATGGAGAATCCTTCCTTGCCTAGCAGAAGGTGAGACATGAGTAGCCTAAGCAAGTTCTAATTCTCTAACCTTGTCCACCAATGTTGAGATGACCTCACCTGATGATGGTATGGTGTTTTATTTTAGCATGAATTGTTGAACTTTGTTAGGTTGCAAAGGAGTGTGATATCCTGCTATGAACTGTTCATTGTTGTTTTGCCACCCCTCATTAGAAATGTTTTCTATTATGGGAGGGGTAGAGGTGTTATTTTGAAGTAAGTGTTATCCATTTTTACCCTGGTAAAAGTGGACAACTTGAAAATTGGACCTAGGTACCTTGGTGGAGTTCAAATGTCAAGAAATTCATATAACTAAAGTCCACAGAGAAAATGAGTGCTGCAAAAATAAAGTCCGTAGAAAACAAGTCCGAGAAAAAGCCACAAAACTAAAGTACGTAGAAAAGAGTGGCAAAAAAATCCGTGGAAATCCACAAAACTAAAGTCCACAGAAAAAAAGTGCCACGAAAAAATCCATGGAAAGTCACAACCAAAGTTTGTAGAAAAATCCGTGGAAAGCCAAAACGAAGTCCGCAAAAACTCACGAAAGCAAAAAAACTAGGAAATTCACGGACAAAGGAAAATGACAATTTTTCACGCGAAACTTTGAATGGGCATAACTTTTGATCCAGTGCTCAAAATTTGACAAACTTTATATCATTGAAAGGTCTCAATGTCCTCTATGCAATGAGAATTGTATTTCTCAATTTTATTGAGGTTAGATGTGTAAAAATTGGAAAACATCTCCAACATGAAAATGCACAATTCCAGGCCCAACCACCACAATTAATGAAGTATGGCTCCCCATTTCTTCTTCTAGAAGCTAAATTCATGGGGAAATGATTTTTAAGGATGCCCATGCCATTTTTAGAGAATTCAATGACATTTTTTGGTGGGTGGGAGAAAAAATCCAAGTTTCACTTTTCTCTCTTCTCTCATTCACTTCTATATATTGTAACTTCTTCTCATTTTTTAGGAGAGATATTCTGGGACTTAGGGAAACTCTTGCATTTTGGTTTCTCAATTCCATTGAGCTATAAGCCTTCACATGGGTTTGTAGAATGTATTTTTGCCTCTATTTCTCTAGATATAATGGACTATGCAACACCTTTGTGAAGCAATAAAATCTGTGTTTGTGGTGTTCTCTCAACCCTTGCATTTATTTTCTTGTCTTTCCTTGCCTCTCTGTTATTTTTGTTCTATTATGTGCATGTTTCTATTATTTTTAGGCTTGTGTTGTTGTGTTTCATGGGGATTTGGTGTTAAATGCTATTTTGGGACTATGTCAAAGCTATCATGGCCTCTCTCAGTTGCATTTCTCTTCAATTTTCTCCCTCAGCAGTGTATCTCACTCCTTTTTCTTGGTGCTATCACCTCTGTAGTGTAGGATTTATTCATTTTCATGTATTTTCCTCTCTCCTGGTCCCTTGGAATCATAGAATATGATTAAATAAGTGTATTTCCAGTATTAGGAGTAGTTTAGCATTAGATTAGGAGGATGAACCAACCTACTTTGGAGAATTATCTCAACTACAAGGTCCACACCTTGAGATAATTCCATGTTACCTAGTTACACTGATTGCCCAATAAAATCACAAGAAAATAGTTAAGAGGGTGTTGTAATTTGGTGATAATAATTTTGCACACCTGGTGGGACCGAATAAGTCTTCATTTTTATTGCAGCAAGATTGGTGTGCTCTTGTTGTAAATTTCAGCCTTCAAGAGGCTCTGTAGCAGCACATTTGACGACTCAAGGGGAAGATTTCAATTGGTTTTAGTAGCCCAAGATTGTCAAATTTATGAGAAGGATTCAAACAAGGTCTAGAGCAAGAGAAGAGGGAATTTTTGAGTATTTGCAGCTATCTCCCAATAAAGAAAGAAGGGGAAGAAGAGCTCAAAGGTATCCATCTCCACCGAATAGAACATTATCAACACCTCCACCTAGTAGGCCATTTATTTAATCAACTAGAGTTCTTAGACCAATTAGAATGGATCATCAACAACCACCACCACAAAATCCTTTTTCAATTTTATGGGAAGCAACCCACTTGCTCTCAATGCACAAAACCCAATTCTAGTTGTAGCATTGAAGAATATCCCATACTTCATTGGGAAAATCACACAACTCCAATTGACCACATTCAAGACATTGTAAATGTTTGTGTTATTCATGAGGTCAATGAGATGGATGTGGCAATTAAATTATTAGCCTCTTCTTTCAAATTCAAATATCTACAATGGTTTAGAAGCCTAAGAGCAAGATCAATCAACAATTAGGATCAATTATGCACAACTCATTGTGTCCAGTTTGGAGAAAAACATACAACTTATCTTTGTTGGAGCAATTAACTACAATCAAAAGGGCACCAAACGAGCAAATGGCTGATTTCAACTTCAGATTTCAAAGGACATGGGATCAGATTCCAATTTTTGTGAGACTGACAGCTAAAGGTGCTTTTCTCTACTTCCTAAAAGCTTTAAATTCTAGTATAGTCACTATGATACAATCTATGGGAGCTATAACTTTACCCACAACCTATAACATTGCTATTAGAGCTGAAAATTGTTTGATTCAAGCTGGTAAACTAACACCTAGGCCACCCATGCCTCTTTATCTAGAATTAGGAAATCTAAGCTCTAGTTAAGCACCTACATTAGCTCCCGTTTCTGCCCCAAAAATCGAGTTCTCTTGATCAAGCGTCTACCTCTTCTTCTAACTCCTCTAATAAGCTCCAAGAAGTTATGAAGCGGTTGTAGAACTTAGGTAATGAACTGGTGACAATTAAGAGGAAATATGCTCAAAATTTTAGGTCATATCAGCCAAAATACCAATCAAATAGACCTCCATATATGCCAAATAGACCACATGCCCAAGCTACTAATCATGACAAAGGATAGCCTCGTGTTAGTAGACCATTTTAGCCTTATAATCCCAATGCTACTTCTACATCTAGAGCCTTGGTTCCAACTCAAAATAATATGGCACAAGAATATGAATGGTGCTTCCCATGCAATCAACCTCATAATCAGTGCAACTTGTTTCAATGGTGACCACGGTTGGTGTGTCTCAAGAAAAAATCAAGAAGAAGGTCGGCAAACAAGCAACTACCCACGAAACACCTCCAAGTGAAACTATGCTTGTGAATTGGCAAGCTGAGGATTTTTTTGCATAAATCAAGCTCCTTCTCAAGGTGTGGTAGCAAACACAAGGTCTAAAAAGAGGAATTTAGAGGAAGGGAAATCATCTAATCCAAGTGCTACTTAGCCCTCTGTCACTCTACAAGGAGTTAGCAATCCAAGGCAGATCCAAATGTGCATAATCAGCCCAAGCTGCCTTCTAGACCAGCTCATGTACCAGTTGTAGTAGCTCATGTGCAAGAGAAGGTTGTGTAAAGAAAAGGACAACAAAAATATAGCTCTTCTCCTTTCAATATCATAGAGAAAATGAATAAAACAAATGTCAACATCTCAATGTGGGAGTCATTAGCAATCCTGGGCCAAAGAGATCTATTGCAAGCAGCCATGGAAAATTGGTCAGCATCAAATGAGCCACCCAAGAATCAAGAAAATGTGCTCACTAATGCAGCTCCATAAGAAGGAAGTCAAGGAGGTCAACCAGGTAAAAATATGAAGCCTCCGTCATTCTATATTTCTCTAATTATTGGGAGAAATCTTGTACACAATTGCATGATTGATTTGGGAGCAAGTAGTTATGTAATGCCCAAGAAAATAGCTGATCAACTAGGCCTTTAGTATGAAGTCATTTCTAGAGGTGTTGTGTAATTAGACAAAACAATAGTGACAATTGTTGGTGTGATCAAAGGTTTGAGCCTTACACTGCATGCATGCCCAAATGTCACAGTATTGCAAGATGTGTCAGTTATTGACTTGCCACCACTCTTTGCTCTATGTTTGTCTCGAGAATTCACCACTAAAATTGGAGGCTACTTGTCTGCTGATTGGTCACATATGCTATTCAAAACGAGGTATGGAGCTAAGGATACAATCCAGTCTAAACCTATTACAAAATTCCATATTGAGCCTCATGTACCAAGTCTAATCAATGCAAATTGCTCAACTTTTGACCAAGAAGATTTCCCAAGCACTCAAGAAGAAAATACCAAGGTTGGAAAAATTCCAGACTTGACTCTTGATGAATGGGAAAGTAAAAGACATGATTTTGATCCGTACAAGGAAATGGAAGAGGCCATGTTGGGAATCTATTCCTTGCGAAGAAGAAAATTCACCTCTCTATAGTATCACCAAATCAAATGATGATGAATTTTGACATCTATTCTTTGATGGCTCAAGGAGTAGACAAGGTGTTGGAGGAGGAGCAATGCTTGTATCATCCCAAGGTATAAAATACTACTTGAATTTTCTTTTTCATTCGGTTGTTTGAACAACACAACTGAGTATGAAGCATTGATCCACGGATTACATTGGGCAAGGAAAAGGGGTATCAAGAACTTGCAAGTTTTGGGGACAATGAACTCATTGTAAATCAGGTTAGAGGGCTCAAAGCTGCTAAAAAATAATCTTCTAAAAAGCTACAAGAACCGGGTATGGGATCTTATTGAAGATTATGAGAAATTTAGCATAAATTCCATTCCAAGGAAGAAGAATGGGAATGTGGACAAAATTGCAGCAATTTGGGCAATGTTTGATGTTGTGGAAAGCATCAAGAAAGACCAAACTCAGCCCCATATCAAAGTGGTAGTAAGACTAGCTATCCCTGATAAAAATACTAGCTGGAAAGTATTTGAAAATGACCAACAAATCATTAACTTCTTGTAAGAGGAAGCTGAGTTTTTTGCCAAGATTAAGGAAAAACTAGAACAACTGTATGGTGATCAAGTGGTGCAGCTGAGAAAAATAAATTTCCAAAATTCTTAGTGACATTGGAGTCAATCTTCAATCCTAATGACCAATTTCGAAAGGAGAAATATAATATTCATGTCAAGGGTGAAGATTCATAACCTATTTCAAGTAGTGGATGGAAAAACACTTTAGATTGGAAAAGTAAATACTCTTCAAGAGAAGTATGATTTTATCTAAATTTTTCAAGAATTTCCATATGTCTTTTCCTGGAGTTGTAAGGATTTGAAAGGCTTCAATCCAAAATTGGCACAACATAATATTGAATTAGATCTAGAACCCAAGCCCATCAGGCATAAGAAAAGGCGATGAAATCCTCATGTTGAACCTATCATGAGAAAGAACTGAATAAGTTGATAGAGGCTGATATCATTTTTCCAATCAAACACTCAAGTTCGATTGCAAACTTAGTATTGGTGAGAAAGAGAAAAGAAGAAATCAGGTTGTGCGTGGACTTTCATGATTTGAATAGAGATTCACTCAATGATCACTACCCTCTTCCCTTTAAGGAACAAATCTTGCAAGTTGTAGCCGGTTCCCAAAAGGTTCTCATTGTCCGATGGTTATTTAGGCTATAATCAAATAATGGTGAAAGGAGAGGATCAATTCAAAAAAACCTTCACCAAAAAATGAGGTACATATGCTTATAGCCTATAGGAAGATACCATTTGGACTGTCAAATGTCAGAGCTACATTCCAAAGAGAAATAGATATGGCCTTCAAAGGGCTAGTTAAAAAAATAATGCTTGTTTATCTTGATGATATCATGGTGTTCTCTAAAATTCTACAAACCAAGTATTTCATCTCAAGAAAGTTTTCTAAAGATGCAAGAGATTCGAACTGTCTTTGAATCCCAAAAAATATGTATTCTTGGCTCACAAATGAAAGCTCTTATGTCACATTGTTTCAAAGGAAAGGATAATCATTGATCCTGAAAGAGTTGAATCCATCCGGGTAATTCCTTTGCCAAGCCACAAGAAATCTCTCCAAAGATTCTTGGGAAGGATAAATTGTGCTCAGTATATTTGTGCTTGACTTTTCCACTTTGGTCAAGCCACTGACTATGATGTTAAAGAAGAATATTGCATTTAAATGGACAACATAGGGAAAGGAGAGTTTTGAGGCCATCAAACATGCGATATCCCAAGCCCCAACTCTCATCAACCTAGATTTTTCAAAGGAACTCATGTTGTATGCCTTTGTTGGTTCGATTCAATCTCTGCTATCTTGGTGTAGCTAAATAAATAAGGTTAAGAGAAGCCCATTGCATTCTTCAGTCCGATCTTGGAAGAATATGAGGCAAGGTATTATTTTATTTAAAAACATGTCCTCGGTGTTAAAATAGGCTTTAAGAAGTTCGGATACTTGAAGAAGTCATTATTTTACCCTCAATACCTCTTTCTAACCCCAAGCGCGTCGTCCTATCACCCAACATACATTAGGTGCTCACCCAAGGTGCGCGCGGGCACTTTGAGCCCCTCCTTTATGTGAGATTTGCAAGAGAGTTCCACCATTAATGGAGGATTATTTACATAAATAGAAGTACATGCATCTACTTAAAAGGAAGAAGATATAACTAACATATCTACACATCAATGCATCACAAAAGGTAAATAAATTTTTATGAAGCACAAAGAACTAGATTTGAGTCATGACAAGTCAAATAACATGAGGGTTTACACCCATAAACAAGATGTACAATAAAGATCCATGTATATTGATTTAAAAGATTTTCTAGTAGTGACACTACATAAAAGGGTCATATCATATTATATAATCAAATGGTAGAGGTCCAACCCCCACAAACTCATCTTATCGAGAGATCCTAATTATGCTTTCCCCATTATAACCCTTGTTACAGACCCCAGTACCCATATATATGCTTAATGATATCCCTTACAAAACTCTAGCACCAAGAACTATAAACCCTAACATCATGAGCTCCAAACCCTTAGCATTTCCTAACATTTCTGTAGCACCTCATTACCCTCCTTCTCTTAGCATTGTCATACCTTCTAGTGCCTTTGCACTAACTTATCCCCCATTTATTTATTTCTATCCAACACTTCTTTAAATAGGATCAGTGTCCACTACCTTGAATTCTCTCATGCGCAAATCACGTGCCAAATGTCAATGTGGTCCTCCATTGGCGAATGCTTATCCTCTTTGCAAAACCTTCCACTAACTATAATGATGCCTTTGGGAATATTCCTTACGTGGAATATCCTTTTCTTGGCCTCCAAGGTTCTAGGCTGGTACCTTATCCACTTACCATGCCTAGTTGGGTCCTCACATTTTTCCTCAAGTGACTCCATGATGCCAAATATGGATAAGTCCTTTAAACCCTTGTTCTGCCTCCCCGCGTGCCATGGTTTCACTTAAACCCTTATTAAAACCTCTTCTGTGTGATTTTCCCTGAGCACCCTTCTATTTACTAATCATGTGCGTGTGCCTCTTGGTACTTAGCTAATATTTAGGTCTAACATCACCCACACTACGCGTTTTCTCATTCCTCGAAACATTCCACTCCTTCAAAGAATAAAGAATAGTGGAATTGAAATAATCTAAATAAAGAATGGAAAAATGAAGAATATGTTATTGCTGCATGAGGAGTGGGAACTCCTTTACGGATGCCTCAATCTTCTCCCAGACATCCACTTCTCCCTGCACCTACTAAATTAGGTCACCCACCAATGTACTTCATCAAAACTTAGTTCATCACTCTTAGCTTTCAACGTATCTACAATGCTTCCTATCTACTTGCTAAGATCACCTAACACATCCATCCTACGAGTGACTTGGGGGTATAGTTCCTTTAGCCTATTCTTAATCAAACCCCACAAGGTTTCAATTACTTCCAACTTCTTCTCAACCTCGAGCCAGGATCTTATCGCACTTTACCCTATTGCCTTTGTTCTTTTCCTAAAATTCTTTCAGATCCACCTCATGTGTAGCAACCAATATGTTTTCTACCCTATCTCTGTCAACATAGTTGTCATACATGACTTTGGCCATGTGTGTGATGGTCTTTACTACGGCAAGGAGCTCGGAGTACCAAGTCACTGTCTCCCCAATCTTCAACTCCTTCTTGCATGTCATCATCTCTTTTACCGACTCTAATGTGAGTGGTCACCTTTCCATGGTGAGGATGTAGGTCAAGTATTCCAAGCAGTGCATGGTTGACTCGTATTTCTACTCAGGCGGGGCTAGGTCCGGGTGTTTCAAGATAATGGCATATGAAATGGCCTCTATCTTCTTATGGACTTCGTGCACCTTCACCTTTTCATCCCTTAGTTCATGCCTTAACTGTGCACTAATCAATTCCTTTTGTTTTATCTCCTTGTCCCTCTCAATGATCTCCTCATTCTTTTTCTCAAGCTCTTCCTCCAAGACCCTTATTCTATCATTTCTATCGAAGAGTCTTGCTTCCACCTCCACTGATACTTTGTTGTTAACATTATAAACTTGCTCATCGGCGATTCTTTGGGCATTTACAAGAGGTTTTCTCCCTTGGCATATGGTATATTCATCAATACATCACAATTTACCTTGAACTCGGGTTCGTCAATGTGGGACTCAAAATCCTAGGATAGCATTCTCCTTGTGCACGGTATGCACCGTCCTCATCAAAATAAGACCAAGTGAGGAGTTGGTTGGTGGGCATGGTACTTTGGAAGAGTGCCCACAATACTTTTCTTGGATCACTAATATAAGTCATCTCGTGTTCCTACGCCGCTACTGTGCCCTTTCCACCTATGCACGCTACCATTGGGAAGCTTATTGCTAAGCTGGGGTCTCCGCCCATGCTCCCATACTCCTTTCCTACACTTGCACTCTCCTCATCTTCCTTCAACACTTCTTCAACACTTCACTCTACTTCATGCTCCACCAACTGTTGGATAATACCTACCACCTCCCTCTCTATAGTGTTATCTATTTTCTCCTCGGTCGAGTCGGGGTCGGGGTCGAGGTCTTATGATCTTTCATGTTTACTTCCTCACTCCCCACTTTGTCATGAGTGCCTTCCTCGTTATCACCCCTCTCTTCATTTCCTTTCTCATCTGACTCGTGTAAATTATACACAAGATGATTATGTAACTCACCACGCTCTTCATCATCTTCATCGCCCTTGTCGACCTCCATGCTTTCTGTTTCTCTTGATTCCGACCCTTTTGTCACCCTTTGCTTCTTCCTTACTAGTGACTCCAATTCAAGGGACTTATCTTTTTCTTCTCTCTTGGGTGACTCTTCCCTTATTGATGAATCTTCCTTCTCGCAACAACTTTTTTATAACGGAGACCTCTTCCGGACGTAAGTACTTGTGCCTCGTGCCCAACTCCTATGCCCCTATTATTTGTACTATCTACATGCTCGACGCCTTTTTCTCAAGAGCCTCCCTATTTATATTTTCCTTGGCACAACCTTTTTCCTCATTGTGTGGTCCTCAGGAATGGAGAAATCATCTTCAACATAAGTGCATTTTTCATACTTAGGCCTTAGGCACAAATACACCCTCGTTTTTGTCCTCCCTGTAATAAGAAAATGTTACTAGTTTCAACATGTGCATGTCATGGGAGACATACTTCTCCACATAGGCACACTTCTTGGGGTATATTAACTTCCTATGCAACTTGTGGTAATCTTGATCTACTACACTTAGATCAAACCTAAGTTTCTTTACCTCTTTGAATCAATTGACCCCGGCCTGGAAGTACTACACCGTGAAGGAGAAAGGCAACTTACACCAAGGACTCTTGGTGCCATCTATCAAAGTAAATCTGTCAATACAAAAATGTTGGTATATGATGAACTCAAAATCTCCTTGTACTAATGAAGGTAACTGCTTGGGTATTCTCCATTTAGCCCCGAATGCGTTGTGCATCTACTTATACCACTTTTCCAGGCGTGCCTTATGAGCAGCCGTCATGGTGTCACAAGTATACTATTCAAACCTCTTGGCAGGGGAGGGGTTCTCATCTAGGTATTCCCAAACAAACTTATCCGACCCATCAGAACTCCAATCTCTGAAAAGACAATGGTGAGGAGGACATTACCAAACATGATCTTCTCTCCATCGCATGCGACGTTTATAATCTCCTCTGCAATAAAAGCTGAGAGGTTATAGATGGTCCCCTATGAGATCTTGTGGCATACATTCAACTAGGCCTTGTTGATTTGTGTCCATCTCTCTTGCCCATTAAACTTTGTGACCAAGTGTGTGACCATCCTCATCATAGGGTTGGTGATTATAGAAATTTTGAAGTAGCGTGAACCCTTCTTGTAGTCATAAGCTTCAACGGTCTTCTTAATGGCTTCTTTGTCTCCCAAATCATTATCCAATGATTCTCCTTCACATATAAGGCTAGTGAAATTAGAAATTAGTTGGGGGTTATGTGCATCCTTTGACCTATGAAATAGAAGTGATCTTCATGCACGCGTGACATAAACCATTGGTATAGTCACTCAGATTTCCAAAATAGGGAAACTCGTAGAGTTACAACAACCCAACCTTCTCCATTTTCACCTTCACTTCATCATCATAGATAGGCATTCCATCTGGTGTCCTCTTCTCTATAGGGTGAACCAGTTCTAGTGTCATCTCATTTTCTGTGGTGCTTGTTCAATGGTTATAATCACTTATGACCATCTTTTTGACATGAGACACCCATTCCTTACCAAGTAATACATCATCCGGGTACTGCATTTTCACGTACCATTCTTCATTGAAATTGGTAGAAATGACTTGTTTTCCTTTGCCCTTGCCCTTCTTTGGTGAAATGTTTGCTACTTTCCTTAGTGCCATTCCTTCGTCGGGTCCTTAAAACTTCTTCCTCTCTCTTGGTTCTGGCTCTACTCAACTTCGGGGCTCCACTCTGTAAAAATCCCTCCAAGTCTCGTGCCTTAGTTATGCAAGCCTAACCTGGAAAACTCTTTTCCAAAAGATGGCATAATAACCGTAGAATCCTTCAACACAAACTTCTCTACTTACGCCCGTGTACTCCTTTCCACTCTAGTTCACTGATCAAACAAGCTATGCATGTAAATCTTTGCAAATTTTCTCAGACATTCTTCACAAGGATGCCCTAGTTCGCGAGAGCTCTTTAATTACTTAAAATGCAAGGTAAAGAATAATGCACCCCCAATCTTCTATTTATAACTTTTTCTTTTCTCTGCAATAAATTCCATGCCACCTACCAATGTACTTTCACAATAAAAGCTGATTTTTCCAATGCCAACCTTCAGTTTTTCCTCTGTGCTTAACCCTACGCAAAAAACTTTGGTAACCTTAAAATGTGTAAAAACCCCTTCATGACTACATATCCTTACACGCACGCTTACAATGATGAAGGCATTCTTCCTTTGTGTCCTAATCTTGGTTCTTGATATTGCCTACCTCATGTTGTTCCTGCACTTTTTATTCTTGCATGTGGTTTCTATAATGTCTTTTGACACCATCCTTCCCTCATGTTCACCTCTTCTACGTGCGATCTTCCAATCCATGTGTTTTTGATTTTTCAACTCGGGCCATCAACAACCATAACTTCTAGCACTTGTCACATCACTCCACCCCACACAAAAATGGATGTGCGGTCCTCTGCACATAGATTTTTTTAAAATAATAAGTGGCTACCAATGCAAAAAAAAAAAACAACAAGAAAGGGATGTTGGAACATAATAATTAAGTGGTCTGGACAACCCTTAATGTATATGGGTCCATCACTAATATATAGGTTAATATTTAATAATATGAAATATTTATATTTCTATTATTAAATATGCTAACCTAGGTATATACTTTAGGTTAAATATTTAATATCATGAAATGATTATATTTCTAATATTAAATATTATAAACCTAGGTGTATGTGTCAACCATTTTAGGTTGAAAAGGTGGGTCGAGAGACATACCCGATCACCTTATATAAAAAGGACTTTAGGTCCTCATTTGATATATTCGGAAAATATATCAAAGGTGTGTAAATCAAGTGATTTGGTTTTACCCTTGGTAAATAGTGTTTCAAAAGAGGAGGTGATCTTACTAGATGTAAAATAAGTTGTTTGAAGTAAAATGTTATTTTCAAAGTGGTTTTTATCTTATTGGGGTTTTCCACTATAAATATTGTGTCACCTGTGTTATTTATTTCATGTAAGTATTTCTTTATTTACTTATGTTATGATGTAATCTTTATTTAAATATTTATTGTAACATTATGTAATATGTAAGTTGATTAAATCCGTATTTATTAGAATCCTCAAATTCTAACATGGTAACAGAGCGAGGTAAATTAAATAAATTAAGATCAAATGTTTTGTATTTTATTTATTTAATTTGTATGCGGGTTTTTTCAACCAACCCAAAAGGGTATTTAAAATTATCCGGTCCCCTTCTTTTTTTCCCAATTTATTTTGGCATTACATTTGTGCAATTAAACTCTCGGTAAAATTTTTAGGGTTTTTCAATTTTAAATCCCTAATTTTTGGGGAGATGTAATATGATATGATTCTTAATTTCATTTACATTTTGTAAATTATATGGAATTAATGTTTGTTTAGAGATTGATGTGTGCATAGGTGAAAGGGGCTTCAAATATTTACCTGCGTGAAAGTCACATACAAAAAAAGAAAGGATTTATTACTATATGAAATAATTTTCATGTTTTCTATAATTTCAAATGTTTGTAGGTTAAATATTTTGAAGGTAAATTCATACCCGTGTTCTTTGGTCCCCTCTAAAAGGATTTGATTTGAAAAACTATAGTTTATAGTTAATCTATAACTATATCCTATATAATTTGAAAACTATATTATTATTTTTAAATAAAAATATATATAATATAGAATAAAGTTTATATAATAATTTATATAAACATCATATTAAAATTTATATAGTTTTGAAAAAAATAAAAATATTAAAAGCCTTAAACCATATTAAAATTACATGGGATTGAGGGAAGAGTCAACATACCATATTCTAAGCCTAAGTTTAAATCATATTTAAACTTAACTTATAAATCTAGGCATATATAGTTTTTTTAAAAAAGAAACAAACCTAAGTTTGAATCATATTATATATATGGTTATTTTAAACTGCTTAAAATATAAATTTTATTAGATTTGGTTTATATATGTTTAAAAAAAAACCAAAGTGCTTATTTTTTTAGTAAGGGGGCTTGTGTTTATTTCTTGGCCATGAAGGGATTACTTTTAAAATAAAACCTAACATGTGTCCCTAACCATTTATATTATCCATGTAAGGGGTGGCCATTTAGATTCATTTAGATCTTGTAGTTTATATCTTGTAGATGAACACTTATTTTGCTAATAGACACAAACCAACAAAATGCATACAATAAACAAGCACATATAGCCAGATATGTAATGGGAGACCAGATGAAAGTAAAAGAGACAAGAAAGGATCTAAAATCGATCACAGACATGTTTTATTGCTCTGTAGATTAATACAGTCCATTACAAAGTAACCAAGAGGCAGAAACATATTACAATTTTAGTGGAAGGCCTAAACCCCACAGATCCCTTTTCTAGAAGGAGGAGGGAGCCTGCAAAACAAAGAATGTCCAACCCTTTACAACGAATCCTGCCCCGTATTTATAGATTCAACTTGAAAGAAGAAAAGAGAGAGAAGTGGGAAAATAAGGTTGAAGTTCAACCACCGTTGTTAATGCCTCTGATGAAATCTCTCCCCAAATCCATCTTTATTACATCAATCCTTGGTTCGGCACCTTGAAGGAAGAGGAAATAATGGAAACAGATCGAATCCGATCTGGTTGTTGAGACAGATGGATCCTGCATTGAAAGCCCGAAGACGTTTCCTTCATTTTTCTTCATCTAACCTCTTCAAAATCAAAGTTCCAAACCTCCATGACATGGGTGAAGCCGAGAACTTTCTAATGGCATCGCTTTGCAATATTTCGAGCCACGAGTCGAAAGATACACCCCTTGAAGTTTGTATCGGGCACCGCAGGAGGGAAAGAAAAATAGCTCAAAAATGGGTCCCCTTTCTTCCGATTCCCACTTGGCTTTGACTCGGGCCCAGATGTTGACTTTTTCCTTGGGCGGAGTTGTGGGCCATTTTGTAAATTTTACTCCTTTTGAGATAACAAGGGGCAAAGAACCAACTTTTTCCCCAACGGTCCGCTTTTGATTCTGTTTCCTCTTATGCGGGATCATGGTTGATCCAATATTTGGCACGGGGTGAAATATGGACAACAATTTGGAAAATCACAGGGGTTTGCTCGCTAGATGAAAAGACCAATTGCCTTGTCATATCTCATGGGGGCATGGAGTCATGAGTTATAGCCTGCTACTGATCTAAACTTTGAAAACCTACCCCCAGGGCCACTTGGAAACTTATTAGAACTTAAACTGATCTTGACCAAATGTCGAGTCCAAACACCGCATGATGAGAGCAACAAAACAACACAATATATAAGAAATTTGAAATCATACATGCTCCAAATTAAACATGCAAAGCGCGTGCAAAGAACTTATTAGAAAATCAATCTACACTACAACAAGACAATGTGCATAAGCACTTAGAGGAAAGAGAAAACTAAACTAATATTTATAGGGTGAGAACTCCCCTTTTAGTAGTAGTGCTTAAGATAGATCCTATTTATTGGAATCTAAACCTCTTCACCCTCTAATGTAGACAATTAGAAAGCATTGCTACTTTTACATCTTGTGATCATATAGGGGCCACTCCAGATGGCGTCAAATTTGGAATGCCTTCCTGGTTTTGCTCGATTTGCATCCCATTTCAAAACCATGTCTCCTTCCTGGAAGGTCCTTGCTTTTGTCTTCTTGTCAAATAATTTCTTAATTGAAGCCTGATTCTTCTCTAATGCTTGGAGAACATGCTCTTTGGTTTCTTATAGTTCCATCGCTCTTTGGACCTAGCCTCCATTGGTCCAAATTCAGACATCTCTAGTTGTTTCACGAGCTTCAATGCTGGCAACTCAAGTGATATAGGCAACACTTTGCCTCTTTCTCATAGAGAGCTGCCTGTAGATCCCTTGGGCATTATTCTATCATCCCATAAGGCTGTTTTGAGATTTGTGTGCCAGGTCCTTTGATTCTCATCAAGAGTTTTTCTAATGATGTTTAGCAGGTTCTTGTTTGTGGACTTAGCCTGGACATTACCTTGAGGGTAATAGTTTGATGAAGTACTCAAATAAGTACCATTCTTGACGGCCCATCTTGTGATCTTGGAACCTATAAATGCTAATGCATTGTTTGATATGATGGTGGATGGCACTCCAAATCTGGTCACTATCCCTTCATAGAAATCTAGGATACTAGACTCATTTGCTTCCTTGAGTGCCACTGCCTCGGTCCATTCGGTGAAATAATATGTCGTTGTCAGGATCCATTTGTGATCTTGGCTTGAGTTTGGATACGATGAATCCAATGAAGTACAATCCCTATTGCATGAAAGCTTGGTCGACTGAGATTGGGTGTAATGGAAGTGCCGCTTGCTTAGCCTTTCCTTGCCTTTGAAGAATGAACAATTCTTGCACCTTTTTGATCCATGTGTAGTAGTCACTAAATAATATGGGTCAATAATATCCTCGCTTTCATGATTTTGAGTGTTGCCACTCTTGGAGGAAAATAGCCTCCAACTACTTCAACATGGAATTATTGTAGCACTCTATCCACCTGATCGCCCTCTACCGCATCTTAAATAGAGAATGCCATTGATGTCTCTCCTAAACAAGACACCATCAATAAGAACATATGGGATGGCTCGTAGGCTGAAATGCCTTCTTTTACTTTACTCATCCCATGAGGACACATGCCTATTCGAGGTAAGTGCACCATGTCTTAGGTTTAACAAGGAGTAGGTAGATCATCTCTCCCTTCTTCTTGATCATCTTGTAGAACAAGAACAACCTCCCTTTCACTGTCTGTGCTTTTATCTTGTGACTGAGGCTAGTTGTCAACACAACCCCTTCCCATGGACCAGCTTGGTGACCTTGATCTCAATGTCATATTCTATGACACAGTGATCCATCCCGCATGCTTTTCATTCGGTCCTTACGAGAACAAACTCTTTAACTCCCACATAGGAGACCAATAGTTGGATTTTGTTGTTTGAAACAAAATGCTTAAACTTCTTCAATCCTCTGATTACCATCATGACCTACTTCTCAATGAAGGAGTACCTCACCTCATAATCTTCCAGGATTTGGCTGAAAAGAGCAATTGGCTATTATGTACTTTCTTTGTTCTGCTACACCAAGATTGCAGAAATTGTGTCGCTGCCACCAAAGGCATACCGTATGAAGTCTTTTGAAAGATCTGGGTTTACAAGAGTTGGGGATTATGATATGGCTTCTTTAATAGCCTCAAAACTTGCTTTTTCTTCAGCTTTCCCACTGAATGTTAAGCTCTTCTTCAAAGATCAACGTTATTGGCTTAACAAGGAAACAAAGTTTGGAACAAACCTGTGGACAAAATTGATTTTTTCCAAGAACCTTTGAAGAGCCTTCTTATGACTTAGCAATGGCAATACTCTTATTGCTTGAACTCTTTCCGGTCAATTGCCAATCCTTCCTTTGATACGATATGGCCTAGAAGCTTACCTTCATGGGCTAAGAATATGCATTTTTTGGGGTTCAGGGACACCCCAAATCTCCTACATCTCTGAAAAACTTACCTCAGATGGAAGAGATGATCTGTTGCATTCTTGGAAAAAATAGTGATGTCATCCAAATAGATCAACACTATTTGGTTAATTAATCCCTTGAATGCCATATCCATTGCCCTTTGGAAAGTGGCTCCGGCATTAGACAACCCAAATGGCATTTTCCTGTAGGCATAGGTGCCCCACTTGGTGGTGAAGGCTATTTTGAATTGATCGTCCTCTTTCACCATTATCTAATTGTATCCCGAATATCCATCTAGGAGAGAGAACCTCTCTGATCTAGACACCACTTGCAAAATCTGCTCCATTGAGGGGAGTGGGTAGTGATCCTTGAGAGATGCTCTGTTCAAATCCTTGAAGTCAACACACAACCTGATTTCTCCATTTTTCTTCCTGACTGGGACCAGATTTGTAACCCAACTTGAGTGTTTGATTGGAAATATGATGCTTGCCTCTATCAGCTTGTTCAGCTCCTTCTTCATCAGAGGCTCAATATGTGGGTTGACTGGTCTCTGCTTCTACCTGATGGGTTGGGAATTCAGATCTAGTTCTATTGTGTGTTGTGCTAGCTTTGGATTGAACCCCCTTAGGTCTTCATAACTCCAAGCAAACACATCAGGGAATTCTTGGCAAAGTTGTATGAATTCATACCTTTCTTGTTTGGTGGCCACTTTGCCAATTTTAAGTGTTTTGTTTTCTCCAACTGGGATTGACTCTAAATCTTTTCCTCTCCTTTATTTTCCTAGGGATAGATGTAAATATTCAAATATACCTTCTTTCCTTGCTCTAGACCGGGTTTTCTCATGAATCTCCCAAGTTTGGGCTGCTAAAACTAGTAGATTTGTTTCTTTTGGAGTCGCCAAATGTATAATTTTAAGACTTCTTAAAAGCCAAAATCACAAGTGTACATCAATCCCTACTGTAATAATATGGAGACTTCTTAGTCCCATAGGGCATGCCAAAACTATTAATGTAAAATCACAACACCCCCAAATGAGTTCTAAAAATCTATTTTTCTACGGCAAACTCATTTGGTGTGATTGCATAACATTGAACTTTCCCCAAGGTGTGGGACCTTGCAAAATGGAAAAGATCTCTAGATTAAAGGTTGGTTCCTTATTCCTCTATTTAGGTGCATGCGTGGGAGCTTGCAGAGGATTTATCTCTAAACCTAATCTAAAACTCACCAAGGAGACAAGGATAAGAAAGGGGTACAAGAAATAAACAATAACTAAACTACTAGGTGATGCACTAAAGGAATGATGAACACTTATTTTGCTAATAGACACAAACCAACAAAATGCATACAATAAACAAACACAGATAGCCAGATATATAATGGGAGACCAGATGAAAGTAAAAGAGACAAGAGAGGATCTAAAATCGATCATAGATGTGTTTTATTGCTCTGTAGATTGATACAATCCATTACAAAGTAGCCAAGAGGCATAAATATATTACAATTTTAGTGGAAGGCTTGAACCCCATAGATCCCTTTGCTAGAAGGAGGAGGGAGCCTACAAAACAAATAATGTCCAACCCTTTACAACGAATCCTACCCCCATATTTATAGATTCAACCTAAAAGAAGAAAAGAGAGAGAAGCAGGAAAAGTAGGTTGAAGTTCAACCACCGCTGTTAATGCCTCTGATGAAATCTCTCCCCCAAATCCATCTTTACTGCATCAATCCTTGGTTCGGTGCCTTGAAGGAAGAGGAAACGATAGAAACAGATCGAATTTGATCTGGTTGTTGAGATAGATGGATCTGCATTGAAAGCCTGAAGACGTTTCCTCCATTTTTCTTCACCTAACCTCTTCAAAATTAAAGTTCTAGACCTCCATGACATGGGTGAGGCCGAGATCTTTCCAATGACATCAGATTTGCAATATTTCGAGCCTTGAGTCGAAATATATGCCCCTTGAAGTTTGTATCGGCTTATACAGGAGGGTGGGAAAATAGCTCGAAAAATGGGTCCCCTTTCTTCTGATTCCCGCTTGGCTTTGACTTGGGCCCAGATGCTGACTTTTTCCTTGGGTAGAGTTGCGGGCCATTTTACAACTTTTACTCCTTTTGAGATAACAAGGGGCAAAGAACCAACTTTTTCCTGGCGGTCCGCTTTTGATTATGTTTCCTCTTATGCGGGATCGTGGTTGATCCAATATTTGGCACAGGGGTGAAATATGGACAACAATAAACTTATTTAAAGGTTTTCCTTTATTTAAGAGTGGGAGTGGAGAATAAAATGAGATAATATCTCAGGTATAAATGTGGGACTCTTAAGTATAAATGTAGAATTTAAAAAGGGGGCTAGTTTATTGGTGGACCACGTGAAGTGTGGTAAATATTTATTAAAATATTATTAGTTATAGCCACATAAAAGTTTTAAAGTTTTTAGCTTGTAGGAATTGTATAAAATATTTTACAATATTTTCACACTTTTAAATATGTGTGGGGTAAAATTAAGAGCAAATGAAGGGAGGAGACAAGGTTCATGAAAATAGGGATTTTAATTTATTTCATTGGTCAGGTGAAATTACTTGTCCACTATGTAAAATATGCGCAGTTAATCTATACTCTCATTAATCTACTTACACTGTAAAATTCTTGTAACCTGGTCTCTGTTCTTTAAACCCCTTTAATAAAGGTTATGTGTTTTTAATAAAAAACAATATACTATAGTTTATAATTTTTATGAACTATATGTTGTTTTTTATTTACATTCTATAAACTATATACCTTTTTAAAAAAAAAAGTGTATATATTTTTACATTATAAATTATAATAGGTTATTATAATGTGTTAAAATATAACCTCCCTAATATTATACAGAAGAAATTTTTTTAGAATTTCACATTCTGGAAATACACAATAAGTTTTGGCTTCATTAAATTTGACGGTCAAATGATTGTCGTGGTAGACCTAACATAAGACAATATGACGGTCATTTAGACGTCACATTTAAGCTCATAGGTTGTAGGAAACTTTAACAATTTTAAATTTGACGGTCAAATGACCATCACGATAGACCAAAAAAAACATTATGATGGTCATTTAGACGTCAAATTTAAGTTGGCCGAATTTTTGTCTACATTAATTTTTTTAGAAATTTGAAGTTGTTATGCATTCTTAGGGGTCTCTTCTTCACTTCTATATGGTCGAAATATTTTTATATAAATCGGGGTATAATGCAGAGCCCTTTATAATGCAGGTTATTATTTTGATCTTGAGATGTTAATAGTATGCATTGAATGACAAAAAATTAGTTGTGATCAAAGAGTTTCTTTAGATCTGATTTTATTAAAAGTGTTGTTTTTATCGATAAATATGTATCTAACTCTGTGGTACATTGTATATTATAATGGGGTGTGTTTTACAGGTTTAGGAAAACAATGACGTCCAACTATTTTTGTCTTGACAAAACCCAGATCCTGAATGAAACCAACTACAACATTTGGGTCAAAATAGAATTTATGGCGAGGAAACTCGGATGATTTTTTTAGATCTAAGGTTTCTCCCACTGTTCATCAAAAAACTGTAGATAATATGAATGCATTCTTGTAATGAATGTAAGATGCTCTTTCTATGCAATGTGAATGATGAGTACCTTCTACACATTGGTAATATCAACATCCGAAAGAGGTATGGACACAACTAGAATCCATGCATGAAGGATACTTGGTATATCAAGGATAGTAATGAGAGTATAATAGCTGAAGGAATTCAAAGAAATGATCTATATATTTTTGATGATTTCTCTTCTGCATCTTGTTTTATATCTCAGAGTTTGAATAATTCAAAACTATGGCATGAAAGGTTATGACATGTTAATTATCGAAGCTTATATGAAATGTATAGATATAATCTAGTGAAAGGTTTACATGTGTTGTCTTCTTCTCTTGAAGTTACTTCATTAAATGCTTCTAAATGATGGTTTTGATTCTGATTTAGTAAATGGTCATGATGATGTTTTGATGCTATAGATGTTTTTGAAACTCTTATCTTCCTAGATAAGAAATTAAATTGGGCTCAATCTATGTTAAAAACTCAAATCCTATTAACCTTAGGAAAATGACCAGAAGCCATCATATGTACCATGCATTAATTATCTTGTATTAACATGAGCCACGAAATTATTATAGGGTCTAGGTGGATATACAAAGTAAAATATAATGGTGATGGTAATATTAACAAACATAAAGTTATACTCACTCGAAACTTGGTATCATATTATGTTGAGACATTTCCTGTAGCTAAAATGAGTATTGTTAGGGCCTTATTTGCAATTGCCGCTCAATTTGGGTGGGAAATCTACCAAATGGATAAGAAAAATAGTTTTTGAATTGTGATTTAAAAGAAGAACTTTACATGTTTCAACCTAAAGGATTTGAAAAAACTAGTAAAGAAAACTATGTTTATAAGTTGAGAAATCCTTGTATGGTTTAAAACAAGCTCTTAGAGCTTGGTATGCAAAAATTGTTTCCTTCTTTAAACTGTTAGGTTTTGTTAATTATTCTTCTAACAATGATATATTCATTAAGAAATAAGGCTCACATATTATCATTATATGTATATATGTTGATGATTTGCTTATGTCTGGTGATAATTCTGATTTAATTCATAGGATTAAAGAGAAATTGAAGTAGTACTTTGAAATTAATGAGTTAGATCTCTCACATCATGTTATTTGTATGATTGTATTTCATTCTATTGTATTTTTCAAAACACAATATGCAACGATTGTATTGAAAAAGTTTCTTATGATTGATTGTAAACCATTTTCTACTTCAATGAAAATTAGAATAAATATTGATCATAAATTAGCATATGAAAAAGGTTGATCATATTTGATATACATTGTTAGTTGATAGTTTGATTTATCTAACTATAACTAGATCAGATATTTCCTATACAAAAGGTATTACTTCAAGGTTTATGCAAGAACCTTTTTTAGAGATCATTGGAATCTTGCAAAAATAATTTTTAGATATTTTAAAGGAACAATCAATTATGGGTTGCATTATAATAAGAATGAAAATGCTATCTTATATGAATTTTGTGATTCTAACCATACTTAATGTTGTGTTATAAAATATACTGGATATGTGTTCAAATTTTTTGGTGTAGGAACCATTACTTAGAACAACAAATACAATCAATAGTATCCATTTTTTCTACTGAGGCAGAGAAGTACAATGAAAGAAATAAAGAATCCATGTGGCTACAACGGCTGTTGGTAGAGATACACATGGAAGCTAAAGGAAATATTCATCTTCTATGTGGTGGTCAGAGTTGTATTACTCTTGATTAAGAATCCAGTTCAACATCAGAGGAAAAATATTGAGATACATATACGCTTCACCCGTGAGAAAGTGCTAAGTGATGAGATAAATCTCAAGTTCATGTTGACTGAAGAACATGTTGCTTGCTAACATCTTCACAAAGTCCCCAAGTGCTACAAAGTTTTGTCACTTTCGTGAAAAGCTTGGATTGTCAAGTTTCCATTGAAGGGAAGTGTGCATGATAATGTCACCTCCTAATGGAACTTGGTTTTTGTAAAAAGACCTTCGGACAAGTGTAAAAGACCTTCGGGCATGTATACCTTTTCGATTTCTTTTTTAGAAAGAAGTGTAGAAAGATCTTAAAGGTGGTTTTCAATAAAATCTTTAGAGCTATTGAGTTTACTTGATAAAAATTAGTACAAACATATTGTTAAGGAGGTCTATGGTTGTAAAAATCTCCTATATGCTTGGGTTCAATAACCTTTTATGAGAACCTGTGAGAACATGTAAAACTCACAAATCATACTTAGTGACTAATCATGGGATGATCTTTGAGATTCCAAATCCTTTTGTACCAAAAGGTAAATTGAGTATGATGAAGGTGTTATAATTCCTTCAACCGATATGCTAGCTTAAAACCTTTATTGTTTAAGGATTGTAAATCCTATAGTGTACCATGGGAAGGTAATTTATTGGCATACGTTATGTTATTCCACTTAATATTAAGGGGGAGTGTTGGAACATTATGTTTAAGTGGTCTGGCCAACCCTTAATGTATATGGGTCTATCACTAATATATAGGTTAATATTTAATAATATTTATATTTATATTTCTATTATTAAATATGCTAACCTAGGTATATACTTTAGGTTAAATATTTAATATCATGAAATGATTATATTTCTAATATTAAATATTATAAACCTAGGTGTATGTGTCAACCATTTTAGGTTGAAAAGGTGGGTCGAGAGACATACCCGATCACTTTATATAAAAAGGACTTTAGGTCCTCATTTGATATATTCGGAAATATATCAAGGTGTGTAAATCAAGTGATTTGGTTTTACCCTTGGTAAATATGGTTTCAAAGGAGGAGGTGATCTTACTAGATGTAAAATAAGTTCTCTGAAGTAAAATGTTATTTTCAAAGTGGTTTTTACCCTATTGGGGTTTTCCACTATAAATATTATGTCACCTGTGTTATTTATTTCTTGTAAGTATTTATTTATTTACTTATGTTATGATGTAATCTTTATTTAAATATTTATTGTAACATTATGTAATATGTAAGTTGATTAAATCTGTATTTATTAGAATCCTTAAATTCTAACAAGGGAAACACAAAGAAAGGAAACTGCATCAAAGAAAATCCTAGGCTAACTGGCAATATGACCTTATTTACAAACATAAAGAAGACTTATTTATAGTAGGTCTTCAGACTTTTCACTCCCATTGAAATGGATGTCCCATGAAATGGCTTGATAACCATGTTCCATCGACGCAAAAAGTGGCTAACAAGCAGAATCGGAAAGTGCTTGAATCAAGTATATAGGATACAATGTACAGAGCACAACCAATGGACTTTGAATTTTATAGGATGGCACAGAAACTTGGAATCATACAAGAGAACCATCTGCCTAACCTCAAATTTCTTGTTCTTGATGTGTCTATCATGCCATGCCTTCTTCCTAGATTTTTCTATTTTCTGACTCTAGCGAGCAATAGCCCACCTCTCATCCAACTGCATCAACTTGTCAATCCTCTCCTTAAGCGCTTGTTCATCATCTAACCTTTATTTGTGCATTATACGTAGTAATGGTAACATGAATTCAACAGGTAACATAGCTTCCATGCCAAACACCAATTGAAAATGTGTGGCCTTATTCAGTCTCTTATAAGTAGTCCGATATGACCATAACACAACAAAACTTTGTCATCCCAATCCTTTCTTCCCACATCACAAATCTTGGTCAACATGCGATTCAAAATTTTGTTAAATGCCTCAACAATCCCATTATCTTATAGGTGATAAGGGGCTGTATTGTGATGGGCCACCTTGATTTTAACCATTAAAATTCTAACTGTCTCATTTAATAAATGAGTACCCATATCACTTGTTAAGCTCAACGGGCATCCATACCTGCTGATTATATTTTCCCACAAGAACCTAGTTGTTGTTTCCACTATGTAATCCCTTGTAGGCACCGCTTCTTCCCACCTTGTAAGGTAATCTATGCATGTAATGATATAGAGTGAACTTGTCCTTCACGCGGCTGGAGAAATAGGGCCTACGAAGTCAATTTCCCATTTCTCGAACGACTTTGCACTGGCAATCAGTCTTAATGGAATTTCATCTCTTTTCCTTGGTTTACCAAGGCACTGGTAGTGGTCATAGGCCTTACAATACTCGATACAATATTTGTAAACTGTTTCCCAAAAAATCCTACTAGAAGAATCTTGCGCACGGTGGTCGTATTCCCGCATAGTGTCCCCCCTGCTATTCCACCATGAGCCTCTTCCATGATTGTAGTGTGCTCATGCTCAAGCACACACCGACGCAAAACCTCATCGCGACCTAGCTTGTATAAGTATCCACTAATTAACATGTAGGGCGCGATGCATATGGCTAATTGTTTCCTTTCTCTTCAAGTATTCATTCCCTCTAGCCCCACACCCATTTTGAGAGACACAACAAGATCTTCCAGTTAGAGGGTTTGTGCTTAAATATGAACATTTGTACATATGGCCTTGTATCCTCAATGCTCTGCGTGTACTCTCCCGAGTCAATCCTTGATAAATGGTCATGGACCCAAATTATTCTTACCTAATTTTACAAAAACCGTAAACTTAAACTCATAAAATAATAGGACCCACCTGCATATGTGCCCTTGCAAGACGGGCTTGTTCACAGAGTACTTTAATACCATGTGGTCCATGTAAAAATAAAAGATGTTCTAGCATAGATACTTCCTGAATTTATGCATTGCGTAGATCATCGATAATGCCTCACGCTCCATGGTAGTATAATTTTGTTCTATTGGGGATAGCTTCCTACTAGAAAAGCACAAGGGATGGTCAAAAATTCCCTCTACAGGTTGTGCTAAGATTACTCCAATAGCCATCCCTGAAGCATCAACATGTACATGGAATGGATTATCCCAAGAGGGGAAACATAATATGGGTGTGATGATAATCCTATTCTTAAATGTGTAAAATGACATCTGCTACACCTCTACCCAATGAAATGTACTTTTGTGCTTTAACAACTCCTCCAATGATGCAACGATTTTGACATGCCCCTTAATAAATTTCCGGTAATACCCCATATGCCCAAGGAATCCATGCACCGCATGCTTTGGCTAGTAGGCTCCCCCAATCTCACAATAATGACAACTTTGGCAAGATTCACTAGCAAGCCTTCTTTATATATGATATGTCCCAATAGGGTATCAAATGGAGTAACGAAAACACATTTCTTAATGTTGAGAGATATACTCAACTACTGGCATCTCTCAAACATCAGCCTTAGATTGTCACAATGGTCCCTCACTAATCCATATACTATCCAGTCATCCAGGTAGAATTGTAGAAATTTATGGATGAAGTCTTGAAATGCCTGAACCAAAATGCGCAAAAACAAAACATGCACATTCTTCAGTCCAAAAGGCATGACCGTATAGGAAAAATTCCCCATTCAGTGGTGAAGGTTATCTTTTCTTGTTCCTCTTCGTAATTCTAACCTAATGATATCCTGAGAATCCATTTGTGAAAGAATAAATCTCGCGCTTGGCTACTCCTTCCAAGATCTCTTTGGTGAAGGGGGTTAGAAAAGGATCAATGACACACACCACATTCAAATCCCTGTAATCAATGCAAATCCTTATCCTCCCATCCTTTTTAATGTTGATGACCATCAAACTTATCCACTCTGATTCCTCAACAGCCTCTCAATTATTCTGATGTGATCATCTTATCAATCTCCTCCTTGAATTTGACGAGCAGATTTTGATTCATTCGATAAGGTGTATTTTGAATCGGGCGCGCACCTTCTTTTAACTTGATCTTCATTTCTCACAAGGATTTGTGAACTTCTTTAAGCTCATGGTACCCACGTGGAAACAAATCCTAAAATTTGTGCAATAGATCAATAATATTTAAAATCTCCTTTTTGTCCAAAGAATCTCTAATAGTAGCTTCCTAAGGTTTCTCCTCCGAACCAATGTTACCCTTCTTGGTTTTTAGTGGTTCATGGTAGGCATGTGATTGCTCATCAACAATATCCATAACCTTGTGCATACCGATAATATGGTTAACATCTAAGTTTTCCACCTCATCATCATCTATCACATAGACCAATTTTCCTTTCTCTTTTTCCATGCATGTGCACTCAAGTTGTACCTCCTTTGATTCTTCCTCATCAAAGCACGCTTCCAAGCTAGGTTCACCCAACAACTCCAGTACTTATCCTCCATCATGGAATTATCTCCCATAGTTAGGTGCTTAACAACCTGTAACACCTCATTCACCAATGGTTTAGTACTGATACTCGAAAGATTGAAGGAGATCAACTGTCAACTCTGCCAGTTTCCTATCTGATGACGCAAATTTGAGTGAATGTACCATGCACACGCACAACCTTGTAAGGTGGAGTAAAGCTTATGCACCCATAAATATGGAGGCAATGCTTCCATGCCTTCCATCTAGGCCTTCTCACATGCTTGGATGTGAAATGAGGTGTGTTCCTTCCCATGATAATCTTGTATAGCAGTAGGTGCATTGCTTCAGAGAAACCTAACAGAGAACGTGATTCTCACCTCGCACCACTCTAGAAGGTTATTGCGATGGGTCACCTAGCAACGTGCTATGTCCCGAGAAAATTATAAATAAGCATACTTCTCCTTTCAACCTCACATATCCACTAGGTCTCCATTACTCGTAGGAAAACATCAGGGTTGGCTCCCCCAGTGTAACTTGGAAACTATTTTCCTCTCAGGTGCTTGAATGAGTGTGCCTTTGTTACTCTCATCATAGATCCTCTTAACTACCTTCTGAATAACTCATATGTCTCATGCACCTAATTGTCACATGCCACACTAGTTGTATCACTTATAGATTGAGCATCTTCCCACTGAATAACACATTCTTTTGTTGGTTGCACAACCTCAAGGTCCTTGATAGTGTGCACATAGATTCTATCTAGGTATTCTTCTCCCAAGGGCTCATTATAGGGCGTTGAATTTCCATCCGTCAAAGGAATGATAACATGTTCCTCCTTGTTCTCAAAACTTATATACCCCTTATTGAAATGTAAGTCAACATTGTTCTTATAGCACTAAGGGCACTAAGCAAGTAATCTTTGGAAATTTTTCGCCTCAAAGAAGTGCCAAGACTTCAAAGTCTCCAATGAATTTCTCCCCTTGGATAGTGATAGAAGCATCCTTTAAAACACCAATGGGCATTTCCTTTGTATTTTTTAGCCATATACAACACATTTGAATATGGCTGTAATGGGGCCCTTCCCATTTGATTCCATGCATCTAGGGTGAGAACATTAACTTCTACACCATGTCAATTAGAATAATACATAAAATCCATCCACCAACAACTGCATTCAAGGTAATCTCCTTATCATAGTCAAGGCTATGAGGAGGTAGATTAACATGCAAAACCTACCTCTTGTGCTCTCCTCCAACACTTGGTACTTTATATCTCAACCATTCTCCTAATAAAGGGATGATATTCTCTTGGCGCAACATCTTACACACCTCTTTGACATCACCTATATCTTTGTAAACAACCTCAATGATTTTCTTCTACACCAACTTCTTGGATTGCTCTTTTAGACACTAAATTTCCCCTTGAAGACTTATGATTACTTCCATGGTCTCTTGATAGACTTCCTTATGATGGGTAGGGTCCGGATACTTCCCATGTACCACTTCTTCTCTTATAATCAACGTCTCTCGATTTGGTATCTTCTAGGCATGCGCTCAACCTCAACTCACGTCGTCACCATTATAGGTTCGAACTCTAACTCACATGCCACCCTTGGCATCCATAGTTGACTAGCACGCTTTATGCTCACCATCCCAACGCCCTTATCTTTCCACTGTTTCTAGCTCATGTGTTCAAACAATTCTGGGAATTCCTCATACTTGTGTTTTTTCCCACACCAAGAACACTATAACAAATCAGGACACTCACGCTTGTAATGTTCTATAGATCCACAATTATAGCAGGTTCCATAAGGGAATTCACTCCTTCCGCCCCCGTGATTGCCACGACCTCTAAATCCTCCTCGAAAGCCTCTAGTTGGACTTCCTCCATCCAAATGCCCTTCATAATGATGACCATCATCCTTGATGATGTTTGCAACACTAGTCTAGCACACACCAATATCAATGACATCATGTATTTGGTCAATCAATCTACAATCCTTGGTGTCATGAGTAGTAGAGGTGTAAATTTTGCAATAGCAAGACACATTCTTATGGATCACGCACTGTAGTAGTGGAAATCTACTTGCATCATGATCTCCATGGAAAATATCACAGTCTACCATCATTACGTGTACCGATCTCTGAGGACAAATGTCCTTCATATGCCCTTCTACCTCACAATCCATACACCATAACCCGTTGCATGAGTCTCATGAGCTGAGTTCACAGACAATTTCTCTAGCTGCTTTTCCATTGCAATAATTTGGGCTTCTAGGAACAAACTAACTCATGTATCAACACTTCCTACTACCTCAGTGCGTAAGGCAACCTCCAAGGCCTCGCAAAATATCTGAAAATGCCCTTCGAATGGTGTGATCAGTCCTTTGATGAACCACTGAGCATGCTACAAAGGGTGAATATCATAAGATAACTTGGATAGGAGAGTCTTGAAACATGCGTCATACTCCCATACACTCTATGCCATTCCTTGTTGAATCTCCTTCAACACGCTGATGCTTTTCTGTTTAAACTCAGGTATGTGGAACTCTGCAAAAAGGCATTATGTAGCATAATAAAATCCACCACTTTCTAGTGTGGGTCATACTTAATGTACCAGCTATGCATGTGTCCTTGCAATGTGGTTACAAAATGAATTTCCTTCCACTCAGGGCAGTGATTCCCTTCGCATACCATAGTAAATTGCAATTGTGTACATGTTCCATGACTTTATCAATGCCCTTGTAATTAGGTAAGTGGAGTGACATCTCATAAAACACTTGTTGATGGTGTTGTGGACCTTGTCTGCTAGATCTAGGACCTTGATTCCCTCCAGTGTTTCCTCCACCACCAGACCCACTAGATCCTCCTCCTGTCATACATAAGGGGCCTAACACAGCTTCGCCATATGATCCCACCATCGTGCTAAACTATGCGCTGCAGTGTCCGTGATACCTAACCACTCCCAGATGTGTTTCAGTGCCATTCCCAAACGCGATACTCAAACCTTGTGATCCCACACATTGCCAAAATGTTGTGCTAGAAAAATATTCCAAAACAAAGGAAATGACCGTGCAACCATAGATGTACCAAATGAAAAATTATACCTCATAGGTGTCTGTCGACTACTAATACTGATACCAACTAGATTATCAAAACTTATCTTAGGATCTGAAAAAATAAGCACAAGGGTCTGGTCACCATATGGGTTAAAATGCATGCCTACGGATTTCCTCATTTCTTCATATGAAGAGCTCTCTTCCATAAGTTGAGGGTTTTTTACTTCCATGCTTTCCAATATGGGGTAGCTCAGACTACTCAGGTTCCACGTCCTCCGCGAACCTCAAATCCTTCCCGTAACATCTTCCTCCATAAATCCATCACTCCTGTAGCTTCACACTGTCTTTCTAACTCCCTCTCTTGAGCTTCATTATACTTGAGCCTCCTATCCTTTCTCTCCATTTCATTGTAAGGTCCACCATCCTCTACTACTCGCCGATTCCATGCCCTACGCTTGGGAGAAGTTTTTTCAAACATGGAAAAGGCTTCCAAACTCAAAGTAATGACCAATATCTTGATAGCTAGTGGAATAACACACAAGAATGATCCTCTAGGATCCCTTAAGAACTCAAACTCAGCAATCTCTAGGAAATAATATGTAGAAATAGCGTATTCCAAGGTATAACTAGTCAACACTCTACTCCACCAGTGATCAACAACACGAGTCCATGTCAGATCAGCATCATACAACCATTGATATTCCTCCTGGGTCCAAACATGAGGTCTATAGTACTAACTTGACCTTGATGCATATACTTGATATCCATTCATACAACTCTACTGAAAACAATAGAAAAATGTCTCATATAACTCATGATACATGTGATCATCTACCCATTTACGTGCATCAAACTTAGGTCCAGTGTTAAATCTTTGAGAAAACTCATCCTCCATGTTTTTGAGCCATGCTTTGATACTATCCAAGGTCAAGTGCTTTGTCATTACACATTTCTCTTACAATAGCTTCAAAATAGGTCCCGATAACATAACTAAGATGTAGTCATTATTTTACCCTTAATACCTCTTTCTAACCCCAATGCGTCGACTTATCACCCAACATATGAAGCGCACTCACCCGAGGCATGCTCTGGTGCTGAGCCCTCCTTTATGTGAGATTTGCAAGATATTTCTGCCATTAATGGAGGATTATTTGTAGAAATAGAAGTAAATGCATCTACTTAAAAGGCAGGAGATATAACTAACAGATCTACACATCAATGCATCACAAAAGGTAAATAAACATTGTATGAAGCACAAGGAACCATATTTGAGTCATGAAAAGCCAAATAACATGAGGGTTTACACCCATAAATAAGATGTACATAATAGATCCATGTATATTGATTTAAAAGAGTTTCTAGTAGCCACACTACATAAAAGGGTCATCTCAAATTATATACACCAAATGACAAAGGTCTAACCCCTAAAAACCCATCTTATCAGAGATCCTAACTATGCTTTCCCCATTATAACCCTTGTTACTGGACCCCAATACCCATACATATGCTTAATGATATCCCTTACAACCCTCTAGCACCAAGAACTCTAAACCCTAACATCATGAGCTCCAAACCCTTAGCATTTCCTAACATTTCGTAGCAGCACTCGTTACCCTCCTTCTCTTAGCACTCTCGTACCTTCTAGCACCTTCGCACTACCTTATCCCCCTTTCTTTGTTTCGTTCAACACTTCTTTAAATAGGATCAACGTCTACCGCCATGAGGTCTCTCATGTGCAGATTATGTGCCAAGTGTCAATGTGGTCATCCATTGGTGAATGCGTATCCTCTTTCTAAAACATTCCACTAACTGTAATAATGCCTATGGGAATATTCCCTGCATGGATTATCCTTTTCTTGGCCTCTAAGGTTCCAAGTGGCACCTTATCCACTTACCATGCCTAGGTGGGTCCTTATGTTTTTCCTCAAGGGACATCATGATGCCAAATATGGCTAAGTCCTTTAAACCCTTGTTCTTCCTCCCGCATGCACATTGATTTCACTTAAACCCTCTTTATGTGCACTTTTCCCTAAGTACCCTTCTATTTATTGATCTTGTGCACACGCCTCTTGGTACTTAGCCTATATTTAATGTCCAAAACATGGTCTCGAACAATAGGATTCAATTTTTAGTGTCTCATACCGTGTCATGATTTTCTCTTGAATAAATATTTGAACGAGAAAAGGGTAGGTTGGGTCACCCATGTGATGGAGTATGATATTGAAATCAAGGTGACTAAGTTGATCTGCGAGAAAGGTTTGTGTGAGAAACTTGCTTCCAATCAACATGCTGAGTTAAATGACGAAGGAGAAGTTGTCCTAGTGCCACAAAATGAGCAAGAACAACTAGCTGATGATGCACCTACTCCATGTTGGACCCAAGATATGATGCATTATCTCCAAACAAGTCTATGCCCTTTGGAGTTGAGAAAGGCAAAGAGAATATACTACAAATTACAATCTATCCCATATGCTCTTATTAATGGCATCTTGTTCAAGAAGGATATCAATGGAGTTCTCCTAAGGTGTGTCCCAACAAACCAAATTGAGAAAGTGTTGCATGAGTTCATGATGGAGAAGCTAGAGCCCACTTTTCTCTCGTGAGTGACAACTCTCAAGATCATGAAAGTTAGTTACTATTGGCCCACAATGTTCAGTGATTGTTATACATGGATCAGGAAGTGCAAGAAATGTGCATTCTTCATAGGGAAATAAAAGCTGGCAACACTGCCCCTCTATCCAATCTAAGTGGATAAAACTTTCATATAATGGGGATTGGAATTCATTGGGGTTATCAATCCGAACTCAAGCCAAGGCCATAAGTGGATTCTCACAACAACGGATTAATCAACAAGTGGACTGAAGCGACAACATCAAAGAGGGAAATGAGTCTAACATCTCGGACTTCTATGATGGGATTGTAACTAGGTTTGGTGTCCCATCTAATATCATATTAGATAATGCCCTAGTATTCCTTGGCACGAAGATCACTGAGTGGGCTGTTAGAAATGGAATATATCTCAACACTTCATCAAATTATTACATCTAGGGAAATGGGAAAGTTGAGTCCACAAATAAGAACTTTTTAGGATCATATGAAGGACTTTGGCTGAAAACAAAAGGACATGGAACACCAAGATGAAATTGTTCTTATGGGCTGATAAGATTACACCAAAAGGTTAACATGTAGCTCTCCATACAAGCTAGTCTACGAAAAGGAGACAAAACTGCCTATATCACTTGAATTGTCAGCATTAGAGATACTTAAGCATCTAGAATTAGCCGAGTTTGAGCCCATGAAAGCCAGGTATGTAGAACTCATGGAGTTGGAATAAATAAGAGAGAATGCAATGCAAACCATGGAGAAAGATCAGACATTGATCAAGAGGTCATTTGACAAGAAGGCCAAAGCAAGGAAATTCCAAGAAGGAGACTTGGTGTTGAAGTGGGATGCTGACATGGCTAAACCATGTAAAGATTCAAATTTTGATGTTATATGGAGTTGTCCCTACAGATCACATGATGTAAGAGTAACAATGTTTTCCAGTTGTCAAATCTGGATGGAGAAGATCTTCAAATTCCAGTCAATGGAATCTATCTAAAGCATTATTATTGAAGTAAAATCTCATCATTGTATATATTAGTTTAGGATTTCCATTTCCCAAGTTCTTTTAGCACAATGTTTTGTTGGTAGGAGTAGGTTACTTTTAGTAGAAGAAGTGTTTATGCACACTCTACATGTTCCACTTGGAGCATGTATGATCTTCCTCTTTTGTACATAGTTTTGGTGCTTCATGGTTGCTTTTGCACAATTCAACTCATTAGAAGTGGCAATGTTCAGGAGAGGAACCAATTTTAATAGAAGTCATAAGTGCTTTCCAAATCAGCAAGTGCTCTAGTTTCAATAGTGTTTAAGTGGCTCAGGGACAAGATTTCAGAGTTTCAGATCAGATTTGTGTTTATTAGGCTGACTCCATGCCCAATAGATGATTAAAGGCCACTAGTCATTTCATCTAGCAGGTAGATGTCCCCATGAGACACCAAATCATTATCCGTTTTTACCTGCTGGTAAAAGTGGACAACTTGAAAAATTGGACCTGGGCACCTTGGTGGAGTTCAAATGTCGGGAAAACCACGGGAATGAAGTCCACGAGAAAATGAGTGCCACGAAAAAGTTGTGGAAAGCCACATAATTGAAGTCCATAGAAAAAAAATCTATAGAAAATCCGTAGAAATTTGCAGAACTAAATTCTATAGAAAAGAGTGCCACGAAAAAAAAATGCGGAAAGCCGCAACACTAAAATTGGAGAAAAATATGTGGAAATCCACAAAACTAAAGTCCGCATGAAAAAGAGTGCCATAGAAAAAGTCACAAAAAGCCACGAACTGAATTCCACGAAAAAAAAGTCCACATGAAAAGCCATGGAGAGCCGCAAAAAACCAAATCTGTGGAATGTTGTAGAAAATTGAAAAATCCACGGAACAAAGGAAAACATCAGTTTTTCTAATGAAACTTCGAATGGGCATAACTTTTGATCCAGTGCTCGAAATTTGACAAAATTTATATCATTGGAAAGGTATCAACATCCTGTATACAATGAAAAATTTATTTCTCAATTTGTTGAGGTTAGATGTGTGAAAAATTAGAAAATGTCTCAAATATGAAAATGCACACTTCCAAGCCCAACCACCACAATTAATGAAGTATGACACCCCATTTCTTCTTCTAGAAGCTAAATTGCATGGTGGGATTGATTTTTAAGGATACCCATGCCCTTTTTAGAGCATTCAATGACATTTTTTGGTGGGTGGGCATAGAAATATGAGTTTCATTTTTCTCTCCTCTTATTCGCTTCTATCTATCAGTAACTTCTCATTTTTGAGAAGAGATATTCTGGGACTTAGGGAAACTCTTGCATTTTGGTTTCTCAACTCCATTGAATTGAAATATTTCACATAGTTCAGAGAATATATTCTTTCCTCTATTTCTCACATTTGTAATGGACTGCAGCAACAATATGAAGCAATAAAATCAGTGTGTTTGTGGTGTTCTCTCAACCCTTAACATTTATTTTCTTATATTTCCTTTCCTATCTTTTATTTTTGCTGTATTTTGTGCATGTTTCTATTTTTTTAGGCTTGTGTTGTTGTGTTTCATGAGGATTTGACATTAAATGCTATTTTGGGACCATGTTGAAGCTATCATGGCCTATCTCGATCACATTTCTCATCAATTTTCTCCCCTTACAGTGTATCTCACTCCCTTTTCTTAGTGCTATCACGTATGTAGTGTAGGATTTATTCATTTTCATGTATTTTCCTCTCTCCTGGTGATGAGGCCATAAATTGGCCATAAATTACCATTATTTTATCCTTCCAAGTTACATTTGAAAGTGGATTTAAATGTAATCTAAGAACTTATAGTTTTCTTAACATAGAATATAGGATATATATCTTGTGTATTCTTTAGAAATCTTTTGTTGACTAATCATATTGATTATTTGGGAAAAGATGCAAAGTCTTATGTATGCAGGCCATAAAGGAAAGATAATGCTAGTATTGGGAAAAGTAGAATTGATCATGAATAGTACATTTAAAATCATATCTGATTTCATATTCAAATTCTTCTAAAAAAATTATGCAAGTTTAAAAAAGAATCATCTCAATCCAAGGTCGCATGCAAAAGTTATAACTATTTTAAGTTAGCTGCGAAACTCGCAGAGTTAGTTCTGGAACTCACAGAGTTAGTTCCGAAACTTGCAGGTTTAGTTCCGAAACTCACAGATTTAGTTCCAGAACTTGTATCAATTGAATGATAGTTAGTTTCAGAACTTTCAATTCATGGACAAATCATATTTAGTTCGAACTTGTAGATTTAGTTCTAGAACTTGCATAAAAGGAATGACAACTTTAGTTCTAGAACTTGCATCAACGGAATGATAATTTTTGAGGGATTGTGAAAAACAAAGATTCTAATGGAAAATATGAGAGAGATTTTTGTTCATAGCAATGTGTTTAATAAAAACTTCATTCATATTTGTTACAAGTTTTACCAATGAAGAGAGATCTAACTTTTAGTGAGTTGTAGTCCGAGGAAACGTGTATCAGATGAGCACTAAAAGTTCTATAAACAGAAATAGAAAAGTCAAATGGAAAATCTGAGAGATTTTTTTGTTCATAGAAATGTGTTTAACAAAAACCTCATTCATATTTGTTACAAGTTTTACTAATGAAGAAAGATCTAAGTTTTAATGAGCAGTAATCGAGGAAACGTGTATCAGACGAGCACTAAAAGTTCCATAAACAGAAATAGAAAAATTCAAATAGAAAATATGAGAGGTTTTTGTTCATAGCAATGTGTTTAACAAAAATCTCATTCATATTTTCTACAGGTTTTACCAATCAAGATAAATCTAACTTTTAGTGAATTGCAGTTCGAGGAAAAACGTATTTGACAAGCGTCAAAAGTTCCAAAATAAAAAAACAAAGTCAAATGGAAAATCCGAGAAAGGTGTTTGGTCAAAATCATATTTTGAGGAAAATCCTCCTTCCAATAATGTAGATGAATAAAATCATTATGATTCTTGTTACCAAAAAGTAAGGAGAAGATTTGGGAGCAAATCTTCCTATAATAAGCAATATAAGATTTGACTTCAATAATATATCTCTCTCCATATTTTGTGGAGATGGATATCTTAATTGTTACGATTGGAATAAAGATAAGATCATATTGTATTTCCTAAAATAAGGAGTTATTTGGATGCATAAATTATAAATGCAACCTTCCACACTTAGATATGTAATACTTTTCTCTAAAAATAAAGATCTATTCTTTCCTCTCAAATATTTTGTAGTTTTGAGATCTTAGAAGTATGATTTAAATCCTCTTCTAAGGAATGAGCTGACCACTAATTCCAAGGAAGATGTATATGTGTTTTTATCTTTATGTTTATTCATTTATTTTTAATTCATTATGTTGTATTGTTTTTATCTTTGTAGTGTGAAAATTCATCATGTTGTAAACGTACAAGTGTTTCATTCAATTATGTTTATTTTTAATTCAAAAAATTCATTTATGCAAGTTTCATTTCTTTCATGCAACATTTATTTATGTAAATGTACCTTTTAATTCATGAAAGTGTGTTTCTTTCATGCAAACTTTATTTCTGCAAGTGTGCCTTTTAAATTTCTGCATGTGTGATTTATTTTATGCAAGTTTGGATTGTGTTTAAAGGATTTGTTTTCCAAGATCTTCTTCTCTTAATGCATACAGACCTTTGGACACCAACCTGGATTGATATTTTTAATGGTGAGGATTGACGACCCTCATCATTTTGGCATTGTTTCCGGGGACATGGTGTTATTAGGAGATTCAGAGTTCTCTAAAATAATATTCTAGTGATAATAGAATACCTTTTAGCAATTCTGTGACATGAAGAATTTGGTAAGTAGTTTCTTTAGACTTTTATTTCCTGCAAGTAGATTAAAATTTCATTTCTGCAATTAGGAATATTAAATTGTAAATATCTCCCCACAAACTAACTTCTGTGTATAAGAAAAATGACTGTGATGTTTGATCAAGAAAGTATAATGGTATGAACAAAGAATTCAGATCTAAAAATGGTAGAATATGATATTGAATCTGGAAGTAGATCTAGTTGATGAAATATCATATGTCATTCTTAATAAGCACCACCATTTCCCCTTGTATTAACTAACAACTTAGTGATCTTATTACACATAACCTTAGTAAAAAACTGGCTTATCTAGTTTGTAATAATGAATTGGTAGCATTTCTAATTAACTCCATCCATATTCGGGATTTCATTAGAGCCAAAATAAAAACCCACTCATAAATCCACCCATCCAAATTAGTTTTTAATCCCATAATAAAATTCAATCCCTGAACCATATCCATTAGAAAAATTTATTTTCATGTCTTTCAATTTCTTTATTTTTGTATATGCTTGTATAACGTTAAGAAGCAATTATGGTGAATATCAAGGAAAGAAATTTTTGCGTACTAACATCTGAGGACTAGATCTATAGGAATTTCTAGAGTTGTTCTTGATATCAGCATGCAGATTTTGGAGCACCAACAGTATCAACCAAGGAGCATGCAAATTTTGGAGGGACCCACGGATACCTTCACTTTCTCTTTTAACAACTCTCCATCTCCTGAGATCACTAGTCCGGGATTTGAAGATTACTATGGTGTTTTTGATATTGCACAATTCAAGATGGGCTTTGAAGACCTAAAAATTGTCTACACAATTTTGGAATCTTCTTGGAGTTACCAAGTATGCAAAAAGGTTTTTATGAGATCTCAGACATTGCTTCCTATTTTACACAAGTTGTACTTTGATGAATATAGTCTGATGATGGATCAATTTTTTCTCTAATCCTTCTCATGCTATCATTTCAAAAAAAAATAAAAAAAACTTTGATTGGAAAACCAACTTGCTAGCCAATCAAAGACAAATAAATAAAAAAGCTTTGATTGGAAAACCACTTGCTAGAAAATCAAAAGCAAAAAAAGGATCAAAAAAATTTGATTGGAAAACCACTTTTTGCCAATCAAAGGAAAAAAAGAAGATTTGATTGGAAAACTAGCTTCTTTGGGCAATCAAGGCAAAGGCAAAAAAAAACTTTGATTGGAAAACCAACTTGCTGGTCAATCAAAGGCAAAAGGAGGTGGCTCTTCTTCAAAGGAAATCAACAGTTACCTAGTGGCTTTCTTCTCAACACTATTTGACCATGTTAACAATAGGTGAAAAAGACAACTCAAGTTATTTTGTTATACTATTTTATTTTTAAGCTTTCTTGTAAGTTTTTTTATTACAGCTAGATCCACTTTTAAAGATTTCCAAGGAAGGCAAGATAAAATTCATATCTCCCCTACTTATATGAAAAATATGTGCACCTCTTTGCAATCAAAATTTTTGAGTCTAATTTATGGGAAGCCATAAATAAACAACATGCATGAGTTTAGGTGTGGGAGAGAAGGAGAAGCATGAGCTATGCATTTTGATTTTAAATATGAGACACAACAGAAGGAGATCCACACAAGAACCTGCTATAAAATAAAAGAGATCAAAAGTAGTAAAAGGAGATCCACACAAGAACCTATTATAAAAGAAAAGAAATCAAAAGCAAGAAAGGAGATCCACACAAGAACTTGTTGTAAAAGAAAGAATATCAAAAGCAACATAAGGAGATCCACACAAGAACCTATTGTAAAATGAAAGAAATCAAAAGAAGTAGAAGGAGATCCATAAGAACGTGTCCTCAATATAGAGAAGAATCTAAGAAGATGAGATAATAATGTAATGCATGAGGACATGCATAAGATTAAGTGTGGGGCAATGATGAGACCATAAATTGGCCATAAATTACCATTATTTACCTTTGAAAGTGGATTTAAATGTAATCTAGGAACTTATAGTTTACTTAAGATAGAATATATGATATATATCTTGTTCATTCTTTAGAAATATTTTGTTATCTATTATGTTGACTAATCCTATTGATTATTTGGAAAAATATGCAAAGTCTTGTGTATGCAAGCCATAAAGGAAAGATAATGCTAGTATTGGGATAAGTGGAATTGATCATGAATAGTATAGTTAAAATAAGATATTATTTCATATTCAGATTCCTCTTAAAAAATTATACATGTTCAAAAAATAATCATCTCAATCCGAGGTCACATGCAAATGTTATAATCTGTTTCAGTTAGCTACGAAACTCGCAGAGTTAGTTCTGAAACTCACAAAGTTAGTTCCAGAACTTGCAGGTTTAGTTCCAAAACTCACAGATTTAGTTCCAGAACTTGTATCAATTGAATGAAAGTTAGTTTCAGAACTTTTAATTCGTGGAAAAATCAGATTTAGTTCCGAACTTGCATAAAAGGAATGACAACTTTAGTTCCGGAACTTGCATCAATGGAATGACAGTTTTTGAGGGATTGTGAAAACTCAGAGATTCTAATGGGAAATATGAGAGAGGTTTTTGTTCATAGAAATGTTTTTAATAAAAACCTCATTCATATTTGCTACAGGTTTTACCAATGAATAGAGATCTAACTTTTAGTGAGCTACAGTCCGAGGAAACGTGTATTAGATGAGCACTAAAAGTTCTATAAACGAAATAGAAAAGTCAAATGAAAAATCTTAGCGAGGTCTTTGTTCATAGCAATGTGTTTTAAAAAAACCTCATTCATATTTTTACATGTTTTACCAATGAAGATAGATCTAACTTTTAGTGAGTTACAATCCGAGGAAACATGTATCATATGATCACTAAAAGTTCCATAAATAGAAACAAAAAAATTCAACTGAAAAATATGAGAGAGGTTTTTGTTCATAAAAATGTGTTTAACAAAAATATCATTTATATTTTCTACAGGTTTTACCAATCAAGAGAATCTAACTTTTAGTAAACTGCATGATCGAGGAAAAAGCGTATTTGACAAGCGTCAAAAAGTTCCACAATAAAAAAACAATAAAGTCAAAAGGAAAATCCGAGAAAAGTGTTTGGTAAAATCATATTTTGAGGAAAATCCTCCTTCCAATAATGTAGATGAATAAAATCATTATGATTCTTGTTACTGAAAAGCAAGGAGAAGATTTGGGAGCAAATCTTCCTATAATAAGCAAGATAAGATTTGACTTCAATAATATATCTCTCTCCATATTTTGTGGAGATGGAGATCTTAGTTGTTAGGATTGGAATAAAGATAAGATCATATTGTATTTCCTAAAATAAGGAGTTGGTTGGATGCATAAATTATAAATGCAACCTTCCACACTTAGATATGTAATGCTTTTCTCCAAAGAAATAAAGATCTATTCTTTCCTCTCAAATATTATGTAGTTTTGAGATCTCAGAAGTATGATTTAAATCCTCTTCCGAGGAATGGGCTGGCCACTCATTCCAAGGAAGATGGATATGTGTTTTTATGTTTATGTTTATTCATTTGTCTTTAATTCATTATGTTGTATTGTTTTTATCTTTGTATTGTGAAAATTTAGTTTGTTGTAAACCTGCAGGTGTTTCATTCAATTATGTTTATTTTTAATTCAGCAATTTCATTTATGCAAGTTTCATTTCTTTCATGCAACATTTATTTATGCAAGTGTGCCTTTTAATTCATGCAAGTGTGTTTCTTTCATGCAAAATTTATTTCTACAAGTGTGCCTTTTAAATTTCTGCATGTGTGATTTATTTTATGTAAGTTTGGATTGTGTTTAAAGGATTTGTTTTCCAAGATCTTCTTCTCTTAATGCATACAACCTTTAGACACCAACCTAGATTGACATTTTTAATGGCGAGGATTGATGACCCTCATCACCTGGTCCCTTGGAATCATAGAATAGGATTAGATAAGTGTATTTACAACATTAGGGGTAATTTTAGTATTAGATTAGGAGGAACCAACCTACTCTAGAGAATTATCTCAACTGCAAGGTCCCACACCTTGAGATAATTCCATGTTACCCAATTACACTGATTTCCTAGTAAACTCACATGCAAGAAATTCAGAGGGTGTTGTAATTTGGTGATAACATTAAGACATCAATATGTCCTCGCATCTTATACAAAGATTGATTCATGTTTTGGAAGTGTTGCTCACTTCGGGAATAATGTGCTAAATACTCCTCGTCTATTAATGGGAGTTGATCAAACTGCATACCGATTTGAGGTTTGAAAAAAACTCGAGAAGATGAGCTCAATCTCTGTTGAATTTCATATTGTTAGAGATTGAAAGTTCATGTTGTTATCTATGTGTAAGTTGATCGATCTCCTCAATTGTGACTGAGGAGACATTGTGGGTCCCATGAGGAGGAAGATTTTGATACGAAGGAAGTTTAGTTGAGAAGATAGTGAGGGCGACTATTGTTTCCTACCCATTTGATAGTAATAATCCTCAAGACCCAAAATGGGCTGGTCATGTTCTTGTCCTAACATATTCAAGGGGTATATGAATACTCACAGAATAATGGGAGAAGGAGAAGATGGATGAAATAAATGGAAATGAAAAGAGACTAGCTCTTCACGTTAGGTTCACCAATTTATACGGATGAAAATCAACATGTGACCTTCAACCACACTCGACCTCTCGAGGTTGTGCGAACGACCGATGTGGAATGTGTGGATGGATGTGGATAGAGAAATATAGAAAAAATGGGATAGAAAATTTATCAAGGAAAAATAATGTCCTCAACTTGCAATATCGGGATATGCTCGTCAAGTGCAAGGAAGGCCCTTCTAACTTGAATTGGTCTAATGGATGGATTTGAAAGAATAGCCACATAGAGACTCCAATCGATATCAAGCTCTGAAATCATTTCTATGGGTTGTGGGATGTGTGGAAAACCAATGGGTGCTTCGTAATGATTTCTAGACAAGGTCATGGAATGAATGAGAGAGAGAGGTGTGGTTCCATTAGCTCTATGGTCGGTTAGGCTGAGCAGTTCAAAATGCGAGGGCTCGATGATCTTCCTCGCTCGTAACAATCAAATGTCTAATGATGTCTGGTGGAAGTGGGGATGACCTAAAGACTAATGAGTGTAATCTAGTGTCAAGGTCTAACTAGACTTCGGGCCCTTGCGATTGAGGAACTCGCGGATCACACCCGTCAACTCTTGGTGGTTGTGGTCTTTATATGGTCATATGTGTTTAAACTCTATTGTTAGGGGCAGTCTATTATTCAAAGACTTTATCATCCACGATGTTCAAAACGTTTAATTGTTCAATTTTCTTAGCATATTGTGTTGGTGTTCTAAGGAAAAGCGACATAGTCCCGTATCTATGTCCATAATTAGCTCGAGACTGCTCGTTCGGTTGTGGTACCTATGAATCAATTATGTATGTGCGTTCTTATTGAGGATTGTTGATGGTCATGTATTGCAATGATCTAATAACAACTAAATAATTGAATTAAAGTTATTCTATGTTTTTGGTATTTTCAAGATATAAATGAAATAAAACAATACTAAGCAACTACTCTAATAAAATAAATGTTTTTGTGCTTTTCTAGTACTCTCTGTAAATAAAGAAGAAATGAAAGCTTCTAATCCTAATTAACAAATCTAAATAGGAAAATAACTGGATGTAGTTATTTGTCTATGCAATAGTGTATTTAATCTAATTTAACTAAACAAATCTTTTTTCCAATAAGTAATTGTGGATTTGTTAAATCCTCTCCTATCTCAGATACATGGGAAGATTGAAAGCTTCTGCTTTTCTTTCCCCTGTAACCTCCTGGATAGAATTTGTGAAAATCTAAGGGAAACCACAATATATGATGGATTTATTATCTCTATGCTGACATAGAAAGCTTCCTCCAGATACACTTCCCTCCAAATCCACAAGGATTGGGAAGGACGAATCTATAAGCAAAAATTCTATGAAAGATGTAAAATTTCTTTGAAATTGACTCAATTATTTCGCAATGAGGAAATTTAATTCTTCTACTCTATTTGATATATATATGCATACAATTCATAAACAATAATATGAATAAATGAAGAAAACTAACATCAATCCCAACATGGAAATACAGAGCAACAAAAATCTAGTTGTGTTGTGATTTTCCCCTTTGTTTGTCTTTTCAATCTCCTATGTTCATGTGAGTCAAGGGGATTGTGAATGCAATAGAAGCAACAATGAGAAGGCATTGGAGCAATGACAACTTAATAGTAGTCTGGAACAATGCAGGTGGAAGAGAGATAACACAAGTGAACAAAGCTTGGCTATGCAATTTCCAACAAGAATGTGGTAGCTCAACAATACAAGAATACACAAAATGATCTCCGGCCATTTGCTTGAGAACAAGTGATGGTTTTATAGAAGGTTGGCTCGGAAATGGTCTAGCCATTTGATAGTAATAGAGTGTCAAATCATAGCATGAAGGGGAAGTTAAACACTTAATCAACAATTATAATTAGAAGAGGATGTAAACATGAATCAATCAATCCTAGAATTAGCTATATTGACTCATAAACACATGCTAAAAATAAACTCGGAGTGAAGCAACATGCGTCTAATTCACGCACAAATATTTCTCAAAAAAAAACGCACATGACCGCCACCTGCGCAGGCAGTGGATTACATGGGACCACGACCTAGGCAGGTGGAAATTATGTAACTAAAGGCCAAAACAATGGGAAAATGATGTGGGAAGCTAAGGAAAAGCATGCAATGGCTAAGTAAGGTAAACTAGGCTACAAATATAAGTCTGCGAAGAGGTTAAGGAGCTCGAACACCTTTGGAAAAGACATGAATCATCATTGGGGCCTTTTTAAACCGTTTTCCGACAATGTAGCTAGTGTAATTTTGGGTGCATATAGTTACCCCTAAGGTAATTTAAGGGGGTCCCAAGACCCATTCACATTAAATTAATTATTATTTTTTAATAACACCCAAAAGTTTAGGTAAAATAAATAAATATATCACTTTTTTAACAGTGTGTTTATTAAGTAAACTATGGTATAGTTGAGCTTAAAATTTGGGGCATGAAATTTGGTATCGAGCTCAATTTCAACACTAGACGCTCTGGGGATTTTGAAAATAAAATTAATTATGTTGGATTAGTTAATCAGACCCTTTTTAAATAATTTTTTCTGATACAACACTCTAAATTAAACATTATTTTCCCTATACTTGCATGATGTCTTGACGTGGTACTAGGTGTCTATTTTCTAGGATTTAGGGACATATGTTAGCTGCTTCAAGCCACGTGCCGCAGATTTTGAAGTGTAGATACTAGATGCATTACAATAGATGATGGGGGTTTTGTAGGAACGCCATGCTACACAAAGAAGAGCTGGGGAGAAGATCATTCACCCGAGAGGAAGTTACTCGAGATAGTTGAGGGTGCACACTCAATGACACATCGACATGATACAAAGAGATGAGAGAGGTCTTATATCCCTTCGTAGGTTTTGAGAGGGTTACCACACTTTTCTAGAGCCATTCTCATAGTATTGTGGGGTTGTTAAGATCATATTGGTCACATTCACCTATTAGAGAGATGGTATCGCCTCAATGGCGGGACTACGAGACCGATAATGTTATTAGGTATCTCCTCCATTTACAACCACCTACTTATAGAGGGACAAATGATGATTTTGGAGCTGAGTCGTGGCTCCTAAGTCTTAACAAAGCTTGCTTTGGACTTCACCCATATGAGAGAAATTTCAAGGTTCGACTAGCTATTCACCTCCTATAAGAAGCAACAAGTTTTGGTGGAGGAATGCAAAAAGGAAGCTCCATCTAACACTTGAGACAGTTACTTGGGAGATGTTTGAAGAATGATTTCGTGCTAGATTTATGTTTGAGAACTTTTTTCAGAAGAGGATTGATGAGTTCCACAACCTCTATCGGGATTAGGAAACATGACACAATACAAGTCTCGCTTTGTAGACCTTTTACATTATGTAGATTATTTATAGGATGAAAAGTTACAAGTGAATAGGTTCATCGACTTAAATGCAGATATGGTTGGGGAAGTGTAGACACTAAATCACACACTTTGGGTACATTTCTAGGTCCTAGTCACATACCACTATTCATATGATTCCTAAGCAATAAAATTACTAATTGACCATTGTCTTTAGCCTCTTTGCTTTCTTTTTGGTTTCCTTCTTGGTCTTACACACCTTCTTGCCTAGTATGACTTTTGAAACTTCAATTTTTTTCGAGTTTGGATGCCAACACCCAGTGCGCCGGTCATCCCCTCTCGGGCACCCTTGACCTCTTTGTATATTGCTCACGTCTTTTGGGTCCTTTCTATCTATTGGGAATCTTATTTTCTTGGTGGTCAGTATTTTAGTGGTTAATTGTGAAATTCAAATAAGGAAATCATATAAATAAAAAGCTATGTGACCATAATAAAGGACCAAACACTAAGAATTTACTATCACCACCTAAGGTTACATTCAAATGCCATTACAAGAGCATAAAAGAATCCATCTAGCACTCACACAAGGGACTATTATTTCTGCATAAACTTCATAGGAGGGGAATTTCATTTTTTCATGCACAAATATATTTACATCTTCTACATCTAGTTATTTCTCGATATTCAAGTGTGACTGGCACAAGAGCTACCTAGGGCACGATTCTACACACACACAAAACTACATGAAGTATGAAATATAATGCAACACTTGGATTTTAAGTTCACACAAAGTGTGACCATCGGGGTCAGTTTGAATCCCAATTTACATATTTTTATTTTTAGGATTTGATGTGTTTTGGGGTTTTACAGGTTCTCTTTTTATTTATAGGTTACAAGCGAGCTCAAAAATCATACAACAACATATGGGTGACAAAGAGAAAAGTCTAGCAACATTAAAGTGACACGTGAAGAAACCATTTTTGACCATTTTGTAGTCATGGATGCCCAATAGGGGTCTATAGTGCCCAGTGCCCTCGACTGATCCAAACACCCTAGTCAAACCTATTATGAAACTTTTGCATTTTTCTAGGTTGTTTTGCGACCGTCTGCACTTCGTTAAATTAGTTCTCCAACTAATCCATAGGGATCCAGAAAAACACATCACTTCATCAGTTCCATCAGCACCAAGAAGTAGAAACAAGAAAAGTGAAATAAAATGAGCTAAACGGAGGTTCTAGATAGAACCGCCGCTCTATGCAGAGCAACGGTTTCAAAACCGCCACCCTGCAGGGCGGCAATCCTGAGACAACCAGTCTGCATAGGGCGGCAGTCCTAAAAATTTCAAACAGAAAAGAAGAATGGAATGCAAGTGGACGCGTTCTTGAAGCGCCCAACCGTGTCTCTTCCCTTCCATGCCCTTTCACATCCTCCAGTGCACAGGAGGACATGGGAAGGCCTATAAATACATGAAAGGAGCAAGAGAATAGACATTCAAAGATCCAGAGAGATCGAGAAGTAGAGTTTAATGAGAGCAATGAGCAAGATCTTTAGTGTTAGAAAGGAATTGTAGGAGCAAGGTGTAGAAACAGTAAGAAAGTAATTGGAGAGAAGCTTTACACTGTTGCTTATTTTTATACTTATTATTATCTATAATTGTCTATGTTAGACCAATAAAAGTGGGAAGAAAGAGCAGTTTCCCTTCCCGACTGGTTTTCCTCCTTGGAGGTTTCCAGGATAAAATTGTTGGTGTTGAAGTTTGAATTAGTTCCTTCTCTACAATTACCTTTCTATAGCACTAGATAATCGATTCGAAGCTCTAATTTTTAAGCAATTCTGTCATTTTCCAAAGTTAAAAGTAGAACAACATAGTTGTGTGATTCGTAGAGTTCCAAAGTAGAATTTTATGGATCATTTTGGTATCAGAGCTGATTATATATCCAGGACTGTGGTATTTGAATCTTTCTTGTGATTTTGTATGACAGTGACAAGGTCCAAAGGTGAAGAAGTTTTACCTTGTGAGCCAGATATTTCTATGAAGAAGTGGAAATAGAGAATTTGAGCTCAAATGGAGGAAGAGAACTTGGTTCATAGAGTTGAGATGCTAGAGACCATGATGGATAGATTACATAGAAAACAAGAAGAGCTTTCAGATCTACAAAAGATGGCTTCGGTTAAGCAAGATTCCATGGACTTGGTGGTTCAAGCACTAGCCAAAAATTCGGTATTAGAAAGAGCCATGAAGAGGAAGAATGGGAAGAGCATGAAGAGACACCAATTGTAAGCAAGAAGGTAAAATCTGCACATACACCTTTTAAAGTTGAAACGAAAGTGGAAATAAAGAATTTTGAAGGACAAGTAGATGCAAAATTACTGGATAAATGGATAAAACAGTTGGAATTCTACTTTAGTGTGCATAATGTCACTGAGGCACAAAGGGTCACCTTTGCACGTCTCAAAATGGAAGGTCATGCTCTGGTTTGGTGGGAAACCCATCTAGCCACTTGTGAGAAGAAGAAACATCCTATTGTCAGTACTTGGAAGGGGTTTAAAGAATTTATTAAAGCTAACTTCTATCTTATTTTCCATAAGACTGACATGATGATTAAGTGGCAATACTTTAGACAGGCAGTAAGGTAGTCAAAGTGTGCAAGACTACACTACAAATTTGAGACAAACCATGTTGCTTAATATGGACTTAGAGGATGAGGACATTCTGACCAAGTATTTGGGAGGACTTCACACTCACCTTCGAAGGAAGGTAATCTCCACGAAGCCCAAGGATCTCAATGAAGCTTGTGTACAAGCATACTACATTGATGATGAGAAGAAGCAAGGAGAAATAGAGCCAAAGGGAGACCAGTCAACAAAATAGCAGGACAAAGAACAAGGGAAGACAAGTAGTAGAGGTAAATGGAAAGGTAAACATGCCACTACTTGCTTTGCATACTTGTAAAGATCCTAATAATTTCTATAAGAATTGTGATGTGAATGGACATACTGACGCCACATGTTGGAAGTTACATCCGAAATTACACCCAAGGCACCGAACCAAGGATTCCAAGAAATCCATGGCCACTGTGAAGACAAAAAGAGAGGTGGAGATTGAGGATGATTCAGATGTAGATGAGAGGTTGGGATGCATGGCCACTAACATGTACGAGGTAGAAGCAAAAGAAGAGATGAGTAAGCTATTTCAAATCAGAATCCAAATCAAGAAGACTAAGGTAAATGCTTTAGTAGATTATGGTTCTTAGTCAAATTTGATTTCTGATGCGGTTGTAAAACAACTTGGTCTATAGACTTACGCACATCCACATTCATACCCATTGGAATCTGTGAAGACGGGTGTATAAATACAAGTTACAAGGAAGTGTAAGTTTCAGTTTGGGATAAATACCCAATACATAGATGTATTAGAGGCTGATATTATTCCACTTGATGCATTTGATGTTGTCTTTGAAAGTCCTTACTTGTATATCAAGGATGTTTTGTTCACAAGGAGGGAGAACCGGTTTAGATGGGTCAAGGATGGAGTTAGTTTTAACATCTGGGAACACCAAAGCAAATCAAATAAAGTTGTGGTAAGTGCCAACCAAACACCAAGACTTATTCAAGAAAATCATCAGTTTTGTTGCTTTCATTGGAAGAAAAACAAAATGGACGTGAGAGCGGATATTTTTGACCAAAGGATGGAGAATTTGGATAACACTTGTCAATTTTTGTAGAAGAATCCACCACAAGAACTACTCATTCAAGGAGCAAAACAAACTTCCGCTATGCAGTCACCGTATCTACCTATAGATTCACTAGACCTGACCATGGGGTAGTAAGAAGAAGAGGAGATACAAGGAATGGTGGTGACTATAGTAGTAGTGTACTTGGAGAGGATTCAGCCAATCCATCTCAAGAGACAAAGACAAGAAAGGACTAAACCACTACAGTATGGGACCTTCACCATACTTGAGCAGGTTGGAGAAGAAACCTTTAGGCCATATTTCATGCAGATGCACGTGATAGTAAGTTGCAAGAGCTCGCATCCACTAACACCATCTATGCATGACAAAGAAGGAAAGATACAGAAGTTACCTTCCAAAGAGGATTGTACTCGAGGCATCTCGGAGGAGGATGTAGCACTAGAACAACAAACCAAGAGATCCACAAGAGTCTTGGCAGTTAGACGAGAGAAGACACCAAGGTAGACCTAGTGGTACTCGAATGAGCACGAGAGGGAGTTGATTCCTCTACCACTCCCCCACTAAGATTTTGTGGGACCAAAATCCTCCTAAGTAGGGGAGGTATGATCCATAGGATCTAGAAAAACACACCACTTCATCAGTTCCATCAGCACCAAGAAGGAGAAACAAGAAAAGTGAAATAAAATGAGGTAAACGGAGGTTCTGGATAGAACCGTTGCTCTGTGCAAGCGGTGGTTTCAGAACCATCACCCTACAGGTGGCAGGCCTGAAACAAACGCCACCCAAACAGGGCAGCAGCGATCCCGAGACCGCCGGTTTACACAAGGTGGCGGTCTTGAAACTTTCGAATAGAAAAGAAGAATGGAATGCGAGTGGATGCGTTCTTGAAGAACCCACCATGTCTCTTCCCTTCCATTCCCATTCACATCCTCCAGTGCATGGGAGGACATGGGAAGGCCTATAAATACATGAAAGGAGCAAGAGAATAGACATTCAAAGATCTAGAGAGATCGAGAAGCAGAGTTTAATGAGAGTAGTGAGCAAGATCTTCAGTGTTGGAAAGGAATTATAGGAGCAAGGTGTAGAAATAGAGCAAGCAAGTAATTGGAGAGAAGGTTTACACTTTATTGCTTCTTTTCATACTTATTGTAATTTGTAATTTTCTATGTTAGACCAATAAAAGTGGGAAGAAATATTAGTTTCCTTTCCCGACTGGTTTTCCTCATTAGAGGTTTCCAGGAGAAAATTGTTGGTGCTAAAGTTTGAATTATTTCCTTCTTTGCACTTACCTTTCTATAACACTAGATAATTAGTCACGAAGCTGTAATTTTTAAGCAATTTTGTGAATTTCCAAAGTTGAAAGTAGAACAACATAGTTGTGTGATTCATAGAGTTCCAAAGTAGAAGTTTACGAATCACCACTCTATACAATTCATGGATTATTGCAAATCAGCTAAGCATTATGTCATCTCTCTTGCACTTAGGGTTTTACATTTATCTTGTTTATTGCTTAGGCCAAATCTATACTTTATTTCTTATTCATTTGTTGTTACATTCATCGTAATATAGGGTTTATCATTAAACTATTTTTTTAAATCGGGAAGTTAGGATGTTATTTCCTCTAACCTTAGAGAAGGTAGTGGAGAAGGATTATTTGACAGAGGAGAACAGGAAAGGCCCAAGAGTACCGTAATAGGAACAAGATTAGGATACATGAGTGGATTCACTCATTTTAGGAACATAGATCATGAGGTGCAACTCCACCACTCGGAGGAAGTTTTAGACCTCCGAAGACAACTCGAGACCTCCGCCACACCCACAATAACATTTACAACACCATGCACACTAGTAGTAGAGGATTAAAGCTACAAAGAACATGCAAAGAGCAAAATTTTGGGGAGGTTTTGGTATTGGCAAGGATAGGAGATAGGGAAATTAGTAGGTATAACCAACATGCACATAATAGTCCATTAGGGTTAGACTCTTAGGTTTAGTTCACCAGCATATAGGGGGGACTCCCACTCAAAGGGAGTCACCAAGATGTTACATTTTTGGCACCTGTGATTAATATGCTCACCTTTTTTTGCAAAAATCCTCTTTTCCGATAGACAAAAGGCACCTATATCCGATAAGATTGTAGAGGATGTGGGACGCACTCACCATGTCTATGCCGTAGTAGATAACCGCTAAGTTGAGCATTAGGACATGATTATTGAGACCAAAATTATAAACATGGTTATTTCTATATCTATGCTATTTGAATTTGGAGCTTCGATTCTTTTATTTCACCATCTATAGTGGACCAAAGTAGGTGGTGGTGTCTAGGTAGTTGGATAGATGACAGGGTTGAGTTTGCTTCTGGGGCCAAAATCATCGTTGACACTTACATAGAGAGTTGCATACTTGATTTGGTTTTGTTTTCCACTACTTTAGATCTCTGTGTTTTACCTTTGGGATCTTACGAGTTAGTTTTGGCTATGGATTGGATTAATTTTCATCGGGCCAAGGTTGATTGTCGAAATAAGGTTATTGAGTGTCATGATGACTTGGATAGTTCAACTGTGATTAGCAATATGCATAGGCTTGTCTCCTTACATATGATATCTTTCAATCAGCTTAAACAGAGCATGTGTAAGAGTTTTCATACGTATGCCATCCCGATCAATGATCGATATGAGGATTTTCTAGCTATTTCAACTTTTGATGAGCACCTTATTTTGAGAGAGTTTGTAGATGTATTTCCTAGTGAGATTCCTGGTTTGCCACCACACGAGAGGAAGATTTCACTATTAACTTAGTACAAGGTGCAACTTTGGTTTCTTAGGCACCATATAAGATGATGACTCACGGGATTCATGAGCTCAAGATTCAATTAGAGGAGTTGCTAGAGAAGGGTCTTGTTCACCCTAGTGTGTCTCCTTGGGGTGCATCGATGATATTTGTGAAGAAGAAGGATGGATCCCTTCATTTGTGTGTCGATTTTAGGTAGTTGAACAAGGTAATGATAAAGAACCGTTATCCACTTCCGAGGATAGATGATTTATTTGATCAGATGCGAGGAGCTAGATTGTTCTCCAAGATTGATCTTAATTCAAGGTATCATCAATTGAGTATTTCGAAGCATATATTCACAAAACAACCTTTCACACTCGTTATGGAATATATTAGTTTATTTTAGTTATGTTTGGTTTGACTAATGCATCTGCAATCTTCATGAGCCTCGTGATTAGGGGTTTCAAGAAATTTTTTGATCGGTTCATATTAGTGTTTCTTGATGATATTATGATATATTCCCACTTAGAGGAGGAGAACGAGGAGAATTTGAGATAGGTTCTACAATATTTGAGGGAGTAGAAGATTTTGGGAATTTAGAGAAGTGTTCCTTCTTCCAGAAAAATATTCAATATTTGGGACATATCATCTCTAACAAGGGTATCTCTGTATATCCCTTGAAGATTTGTGTCATCTTACATTGGCCAACACCCACTATAGTGACAAAGGTTAGGAGCTTCATGATATTAATAGGCTATTATCATAGATTTGTACATGATTTCTCTAGGATTTCTCACCCTATCACTCCCCTTCAGTGCAAAGGGAATAAGTTCATCTAGTCATAGAAATGTGAAAAATATTTTCAATTTCTCAAAGAGTGGATGAATACGAACCCTTATTCTTAAATTACTTGATCCATTGGGTGAGTTTGTGGTTTGCATTGTTTCTTATTTGGAGGGTCATGGGGAAATCCTTATGCATGAGCGACGTGTTATGTTATTTGAGTCACAAAAGCTCAAGGATTATGAGATTAACTATCCTACCCATGATATTGAGCTTGTAGTTGTTGTTCACACCCTAGTCCGATGGAGACATTTTATTTTGGGTAGACCTTTTGTTCGAGGATCGATCATTTGAGCCTACAACACATCTTCTTGTAGCCTAATCTCAACACTCGTAAATGACATTGGATGGATTTTTGTGTGAGTATGATATGGACATATAACACATTAAGGGAAAGGAAAATTTCATTGTTGATGCCTTGAGTAGATGACGCCATGATCTTGCCACTTTGAATCTTGATTTTGACCTATGGGGAAGGATATTATAGTACCTTTCAAGTGACATATTTTATAAGGGAGATAGGAAGGTGTTTGAGTCACAGAGTTCTTTAGAGGGCAGATATGTAGGATGTATTTTAAAGGCGAGACAATCTTATTCACTTTTAGAGGAACATTTAATTATCTCGAGGTGAGATATTTGTGTAGTTTTATCCTCTCTAAGGCTCATGGATACTGATACACAACTCATCCTAGAGTGAAGAAGATACACATAAATTTGAGAGAGTTATACTATTTACTGTGGTTGTGATGGGATATTGCAAATTTCATAGCCCATTTTCTCAAGTTCCGAGGGTTAAGGCTAAACACTCTCATCCAACAAGACTTCTTTACCCCCATGATATTATCGAGTGGAAGTGGAATGTAATATCTATGGATTTCATTCTTGGTTTTCTTAAATTGTCGTATCACCATGATTCCATCATGGTAACAATGACAAATTGACCGAAGTTTCTCATTTCTCACCAAATAAGGTCACTTAAAATGCATTCACCATTACTAGAGTTTATATTGACAATATTGTGAGGCTGCATGGGATTCTAAAAACTATTATTAGTGATCGAGATACTATTTATACTTCATATTTATGGACTTCTTTCTAGGCCACCCTGGGTACTCAAATTAACTTCGCCATCTTATCACCCCGAGACAAGTGAAAAGACTGAGAGGGTGAACCAAGTACTCAAGGAAATGTTGAAGATGTATGTTATGGATCAACAAGAAGAAATAAAAGGACTACTTATATCTTATTTAGTTTGCATACAAAAATGGTTATCATAGCTCCATTCGTATGACACCTTATCAAGCCTTGTATGGGAGACCTTGTAGGACACCACTAATTCGGGATAGGTTGGATGATATGGTTGTTCTTGGACCAAATTTTCTTCAGGATAAGGAATGAGAAGCTATTCTTATAAGGAAACACCTTGAGCAAGCATGAGCACACCAAAAGGCATATACCGACATGAAAAGGTTTGAGTGTCAATTCTCTATAGGTGACAAGATCTACTTGAGAGTGAATCCACACACAATTCCAATCCGATACAAAAAGGGATCTAGGCTATCCCCTCATTTCATGGGTCCTTTTGAGATAATGTAGGTAAATGGTCTAGGTTTTTACCATCTAGTATTTCCACCACGCCTAGCTTTGTGTACATGATGTATTCCATGTGTCTATTTTACAAAAATATGTATATGACTGTTCTCATGCATTGGATTTGTCAAAGACATTATAGGTGGAGGATGAAGGAAAATGGACATTGGATCTTGTGTATATAATGGTGCACTAGAGGTTGGCCCTTCTGAGCAACAACTAGACCTGGTTAGATTCCAATGGGATATGTATGATGAGACAATAATTACTTGGGAGGATGCGACACATTTGAGGGCTAGATATCCATACCTCTTCTAGTGTCTTCTAAGAGGAAATCTAATTCTAGGGGAGGGGGATGTAGTTCCCACCGATGTCTCACTTCCTTATGTTTTGTTGACTCATTTTTATCAGTTTATTATTTCATATGGAGATATTGGACACTTGATTATGTTAGACATTGCTTAAATACTTCTATGTTTTATCATCGTGTTGATACTCTTACACTTGACTGGACACTATTGGTGACACTAATTTCTTATACATGTTATAGACATTTTACGTGGTTTTGAGATGATGATAGGGATATGATTTTTATATTGGATATATCATTGATTTTTTATCGTAATTTCTATATTGATGGATAGTTAGATGTGGTGTATTTGTATTTAGTGGCATAAAGTTGTTTGATTATCATGATTATTCATATTTTTATTTCATTTGATTTTAGATCGAGAAGGTATGAGGTTTTGTCTTGAGTGTGCAGGGAAAAATGTTACGCCACAAGGATAACATGAGACTCGGTGGTAACATTACCAAGACACACAAGTCTCGCCAAGCCGAACCCATCCTCACCTTGTTGTTTTACCTTGTCATTATACATGTAATATGAGTTTGGTATGATCACCTTGATTTTATGTGTTGGTACCATTTATTACTCTTTCACCTTTTCTCACCTTGTTAAATTAATCTTGGTGTTAACCCTCTTGTTTAGAGTTGTTTATTGCTTAATTGTCATTTGATGATGATTTTGGTAATTGGGTGGTTTGTTAGTGTTAAGTATGTTTATTGGTGTCTTGGGATCACCTAACTTTCAGTTTTGGGGGACCAAAAGCATCTTGGATACTCCACTTTCTCTCAAATCTCGAATTTGAGTAAAAAGTGGAATTTTTAGGCTTGTTTGGAAAGTACGAGGTCTCTCTTACCTTAAAATGACCCTTTGGACCTAACCTATGATAGAGGGAACTTTTAATATACCCCAAAAGTTTTTCCCTCTCATAATCCTCTCTCAAGTCACCATCCTTACTCTCTTTTGTCTCATGCGAGTGAGTTTTAGATTTGGTAGCATGCTTTTGGGGATTGTATTTTTGAATTTTGTTTTCTTTGCATTTATTGTTGTGTGGGTACTTAGATGGGGACCTTGATGAGTAGGATGTGCCTAGTTGGAAGGGTGACACATGTCACCCTCCCATGTGCTTGGTTATTTGGAGAAATTACTCTATTTCTATCCCCATTTTTTATTTTTTGGGAGATTTTTTGGAGAGTTTTGGGAGGAGCTTCTTTTTGGGGAAGGAATTTTGGAGAGGGATTATTAGCTTGTTTATTATAGAGTCCATAGGAGAATTGGGAACTTGTTCAATTTGGCTTGATTGTGATTTAATAAATAAATAAATATTAATTATTAAATCTAATTTCGAGTAACTACAATGATATATAATGGAATAAAAATGCTAAGAACTCTAAAGATGTAATCATGTAAGCAAATGAGAAAGATAGGGCACTTATATTATTTTTTCTTATCCCAAAGTATAAATGAACTAGAACAACTGATGAACAAGTTGGGAAGAGTGTCGAAAATGCTCGATCTGATTCTGGAACTCGTAGATTGGACGAGACATGGGCACCTAGATAAGGGTGAGGGCGCTGGGCGCTAGACCTCTTGTAGGTACTTGTGTCTCGCATAGAGAGTCGAAACCTTTTTTTTTTTTTGTAACTAGGGTTTCTCTATCCTTCATTTTTGTCACTGTATGCCGTGAGATGATCACCAAATTCACTAATAACCTGCAAAACAGATGATATCCTACAAAACCCCAAACTACATCAAATCCTAAAAATAAAGATGTAAATGGGGAGTCAGACTAACCCCCGGAGGTCACCCGACATAGTAAATTTAGAACCAAGCACCGCACTACATCTCAAACTCTATGTAGTTCTATGTGTTTGTGTGTGAAATCATATCCTTAAATTTACCTCGTGTTTGTCGATGATGCCAAGATAGCGATCTATAGCTAGATAGAATGCAAATGTGTGGGATGGAATTTAGAAACTTCCCTTCCTATGTAGTTTATGTAGAGTAATAATCCCAAAATGTAGTCCCTTTGATAGTATGTAGATAGATAACCCTTGATAAAATTTCCCGCCCTTATAATGGTATGTATGTTGTGTTTATATAGGGATCTCTTGTTTGAATTTGACACTAGTAACACGACATGCCGACTAGGACCTTGGGATAGGAGTAAGAAAACTGAAAATGCCAACCACAAATGTAAAAAATATTAAACAAGAACAAAGAGGAAAGGAGTGCCTGGGGTTGGACATGAGCGCCTGTGTTGGATAGGAGCACTGGGCACTAGTGTCTTGAGACAACTGACGATAAATGTGAGAAGAATGACAGACAAGGATCCCTGTGACCTGACCAAAACTGGGTGTAGAAGTGACATATGCAAATATAAAACAAATAGAAATAATAAAAGAAAGCAGATGGAATAGGAAGTGTGTCACCAGTGAATACTTTTCCTACTCAAGATCTATACATAAAACACCATATTTGCTTGGTATAAAAAAAAGAAGTATGTGCATGATTTTGTGTCTACGATTGTGAGGTAGGCCTCACCTATCCTCTTGGTTATTATTGTTATTGCAATGCATAGAAATCATGTGAATTAATATTGTTTGCAATGTTTTTTGGATACAAGAGTTGAACTTTGGTTGTTTTCTCCTTTATCTTGTTGGTATTTATTTGGTTTTGTCCCTCCACCCCTAATGGGGAGTGGATTTGGGAATGGTTTTGGGAAGGGGAAGAGATTATTTTTTCATTCTCATGGCATCTTGGGAAGCCATGAAGGATATTTTTATCCTACTCCCTTCCTTGGGGGAAGTAGGAGGAATTTCCATTTGGCTTGTAAATCCCTCCCTATCCTTGCTAAGGAAGCATGCAAGGATTGAAAAGCCTTGACAATGAGGAGAATGTGGAGTTATAAGGATTTTGGTGGGTATTTTGGAGTTGGAGTTATTATATTTGGAGGATGATCTTGGAATTACGTGTTACACTTTTGGTTTTTGAATCCATTCTTCCCCTCTTACAATTTGCTTTGTTTTTATTTCTTTTGGTGTTTGATTCATCTTGTGTTTCGGTGGATTGGCCTCTTCCTTCTTGATTTTCTTGTTTGGTTGAGTTGGAGATTTTTTTTTTTCTTGGGTGTCTTGCCAAAGATGCTATCCCTCTTTCCCATGGGCTTGGGGGAGATTAACATGCCTTCTCTTGGGAGAAAGGCATGTAATTATGCCAATGATTGGGAGATTTTCAAGCCTTCTTCTTTTTGGTGTTTGGAGCACTTGACGAATTTGGAGCTTGGAGATATATTATGGAGACATTCTTGGAGGTTCTTGGTTGGAGGAGAGTTGTATAAAAATTCAATTTTTGGGCATGGTGTTCCCACATATGTGGGAGGATTGTAATCTTGGATTTTATAGTGTTGTATTACTCTTGTTTAGAAGCAAACTTTGCATGTTGTTGCTCTCTTGGAGACTTTTTGTAAGGGTTGGGAAATATACTTTTGAGAAGTAATTTCAAATGGATTTTTGAGTATCTTTGTTAAGAAAATATTGTTGTATAATTCTTTATGTTTTCTCCTTTTGAAAAGTAAGAAAATGTGGGCTTGGGAATGACCATTTCATTGTTTTAAAGCAACCGATATCTATTACCATTATGAAGGTTTTATTTTCCCTTTGTGATTATATGGAAAAATTTTTTGTTGTGTGGTATTATCACTTGCATGAGTAAATGAAAAATCTTAAGTGATTTATAGGCTTGTGAGTTAGTTTAAACATGTGAAAATCATATTTTGGGTGATTTAAAAGATTATTGATCTTGCTGGAATTAAATGTGTATAAAGGAAAGTTCATTGTTCTTGATTATGAGTGATTCAATTGTTATTTAAGTCATCTTCTATTTTTCTTAGTTAGGCATTCTCAACATTTTGAAATTTATATTTTAATTGAGAGTAAAATATTTCCTCCTAACTTGTATTCTAAATGCCTTTGAAACATAATGCTAAATTGAAAGTATGATAGTAGTAAAAACATTGATCTTAGAAATACTTCTATTCTTACAACATAGTGTATTGGTTTTAGATACTTATATATATTTATATATATATATATATATATATATATATATACACACACACACACATGAATAGCTTTCTAATGAGGATTAAATAAATAATTTAATTTCCTTAATATAGTCTATTAAAAGAGATCCACCAAATATATATATAATTACGATGGTTGTGTAAGTATTAGATTTATATTTATATTGTTAATATTTGGCAAATATTTGTTAATAGACTATATTAAGGAAATTAAATTATTTATTTAATCCTCATTAAAAGCTATTCATTATATATATATATATATATATATATATATATATATATATATATATATATACATACAAAACCCATTATAAATACTACACATTTTATATTGTATGGTTTTTTATAGAGTTTGAGAGGGTCGTGGCCAAGCTATGACACCTACTCAACCTCTATGGTCTCTCTAGATTTTACCAAATTTGAGACTATCGCATTTTTTTAACAATTCATTCTTTTAAAATAACGGGTCTTTTTGTGTTTTTATTGCCAAAAGATGTCTGTATTACGTTAAGATATTCCCAATGAATCATATGAGCCAATTTTGACAAATACCTAGATGTCGAAACTCATTTTATCCCTCCGCCAAGTTTTGTCTGCGGGAAATTTTTATTTAATTATTTATTAAATAAATAATGCCCCATTTGAAGTAAATTGTGCTCGGTTGAATCCTGTTGAAGTTTTGCATGCCGAAGATTCACACATTGGCAATGTTTTTTGTTTTTATTTATTTCTTTTGTATTTTTCCCGATTTCCTCGTTGTAGTTTTGTTTAATTCCCCTAAGTCCGTTCTTTGTCATGTATAGTCTGTTTAATTGCCTAGAACATCTGGAGGTCATTTACGGTCGATGCACCAGAAGAAATCAGCCTCAGAAAGCAAACTTATGACCAAAAAAGATGAAGTCAAGCACAAAAAGCCTCTCCTAGACAAGTCACACTTTTTGGAATGAATGGGTTTAAGCTGCAATGGGTTTTTTGGTAGTGGCAGGTAGGTGGGAATTTCTTACCGCTTTGCAGAACGTACTTTTTCCCATTAATTCAAAGTCACTTAAGCTACATGGGAATATTAGAGGCGGTGGCGGGAATTTCTTATCTTCCTTGTAGGTAAAAATTCCCATTATAAAATAAAGAAAAATCACTTAAAGCACCGGTGGGAATTTCTTGCTGCATAGTATGTTGAATTTTCCTATCAAAGAAGTTTATTCACCCATGCAAGTAGCATTTTTGAAAGGAAGGATTTAAGCGCCGGTGGGAATTTAGACAGGTGGTAGGTATGCGGGAATTTCTTACCTTCCTTGCAGGGTAAAAATTCCCATGATGAAAGTCAAATCACTTCTTAAGTGGAAGAGGGGATTTTTGGAGCTGCAGTGCAAAGTGGAAATTCCCATCAAAGTTGACTTCTTATTTTTAGCAATTCCTCTTGCCAAAAAGTGCGACCCACCTTGGGTGAATAACAATGCATTTAATAATATTTATTAATGGTTTATTCACCCAATTTTGGCACCATAAATAGAAGGAAACTCAATGCAAGTGGAAGAGCTAAGGAGAAGTTAAGGATGCATGCTAAAATAAATAAAATAAATTATTTAAAAACAACCAACAACATGCAGACTTGGGTGCCCAAATTGGATGAATAAACATGGTTATTAATTAATTAAATTGCCAGAAATAGGAAGAGACACTTATTTAAAATAGCATGCTGGAGGTTATATAAGCATGGGATGCCATAAGGGAGAGACAATTAATTATTTTTGATAATGATTGCAGCCCACATGGGTTTTGGTGCCAAAAGGAGGATTTTGCATTAAAGTTTATTTTCCATTGCCAGGAAGCTTCCAGTTTTGGCGCCTAGGGTTGGAATAGCCTAATTTTTGTCATTATGAGCATCTGCATGTTGGTATATTTTCCTAGGTGAATTAAATAATATTTTTTCTTGCTTTGCATGCAAGTAAAACCTCAAATTTTAGGGCAAAGATAGGCTTTATATGCAGATTTTGGTGACAAAAATCAAGTATTCGTGCCATGGACTCCATCTTTGTCTGAATAAAATTACAGCTATTCATCACAGGTGCTCAAATCAATGTAAGATATATTGAATATATATTCCGAATCTGAAGAAGTTTCCGAGATCTACACAAATGGATCCAATTGCAAGGGATTATGGAAAAATTAAAAGAAAAAGAGCACAAACAAATATTGTTCCAACCATGTTGAAGCATGATGAAAGAAAAGGATCAAAATAATCATACATAGCTTCCAAATTTGTTGAAGTCAATGATACAAACATAGGCCCTGAACCTATCACCGATTTAATTGTGGATCTAGATCTCATAATTGCAAAGGCTTCGACAAAAAAATCATCTTCTTGTTTCTAACGCAACCCCCAGTAGAAGTCGGTGCATGGAAAATTCCTTCCAAGATGTTGTGCATGTGCTTCCAATCTTCCAATTGAATCCTTCATTGAATTTACTTGTATTTACATTCACCCGAGTGCTTTTGAATTTAAAATTGCTCATATGCAATTAAAAATAAAAATGATGAGTTTTTTCTCGAACTATTTACTGTAAACATAAGAAGGAAGATAGGTCAAAGGTAATACCCGTAAACAAATCACAAGTCATGCATATCTCGCCGAGATGCAATTTGGTGAGAATTAAAGGAAAAAGAGTCAAACACATGCGAGAATATGGAAGAAGAAAAAAAAGCTGGGAGGGTTGCATCTTTCTTCTTATTTCTTTTCCTCTTTCTTTTATTTTATCCGACAAAGTAATTGAGAAATCAATTAAATTATAAAAATTAAGTGATTAGTTTAAAATCCATTACTTGAAGAATTCAATTACTTGGAAATAGGTGGCAGACATGCAAAATAGAAGGTTCTATTTTCAGTTATAAATCATGCATGTCATGTAAGGAGGAATTCCAGGAGGAAGATTTCCAATTGTTTCCCTTTTCATAGCTTCCACATGTGGGAATTCATTTAAATATTCCTATTTGTAATTTCCCTTTATACACTATAAATAGAGGAAGAACCTACGAGTTAAAGGATCGGAATTTGTAATCAACATTCTTGTGTTCCAGACTTTGAGCTGAAACCCCTGATAGCTTTTTGCAAGCAGAGGAATAGAGAAGAGATTTCTGGAGAACTTTGTGTCAATGGTGCATTCGAATCTTATTTATTTATATATCTAATCATAAAAATTTTGTTGTCTTAGATCTAGATCTGAAACTTTCTCTTGCTTCAAATTATGTGTTTTAAGATCTATTTGTTTCGTCTATGTGCATGTGATCAAATCTGTCAACTATTGGTTAGGTTACACATTTCCTTTCCTTTCTTCTCGCATTTAATAATGCCACTTACCAATGGGAAATGACTTACATATTCCATAATCTCATTCACAAGATTGTGGAATCGTAAGTTGAGGACCTTCATGCTAAGGCCAAAAAGTGTTGTGATCACCCTGAGGTGCTTCGTATCATCCTCTCTCATCTAATTGAATACAACATTACACTGAATCCATAAAAGTGCATGTTTGGTGTGATGGGAGGGAAATTACTGGGATACATCATCTCTTCACGAGGGATCAATGTAGATCCAACAAAAATCCAAGCAATTCTAGAAATGACCCCACCATCAAACGAGTCGAGAATTAAGTCATTTCTCGAAATCTCGGTGTAATCCGCATGTTTATTCCCGATTTAACCTTTGTACATTCATCCAATAAATAATTAGTTAAATATGGATTGTTGCAATATCTGGACGGATGAGTGTCATGAGGTATTTGAATCGTTCAAACAATTCCTTCTATTTCCTGCCACACTCATGCCTCCCAAATCAGATCCCCCTCTCATGTTATATTCATGGGTTAGAGATGTCTCAATAGCCTTCATGTTAGCACAAGAAGACGATGACAAATGAGAGTGTGCAGTCTACTTCATTAGTCGTATATTTTCGCTATGAGAGACGCGTTATACACATGCAGAGAGAAATAATTTCTTGCTATAGTATACACAACAAAGTGGTTAAGGAATTACATATTTAACCAAGAAATGAGGGTCATTGTCAAGACAAATCACTTACGAATGTTTCTAACATAGGGTTCTTTATCTAAAAAAGTTGGACGTTTCATTACCCTAATGGGTGAGTTTGAGTTAACTTTTGTTAATCAAAAGTCCATCAAAGGAAAATTATTGCGAATTGGTTAGCTGAATTTCCATTAGATGGTAGGGAACTGGTGAACTTGGATTTCCCAATGGATTTGTGTATTATGTAGAGACTAGGCCTCCTATTTCCGAATACCCTTGGTATGTAGACATTGTTAACTTCATTATGGATTGCACGCTGTACCTTGGGAGTGAACTCACAACAAAGAAGATGGTTACGCATCATATCTACCAAATATGTTATCATATAACAACTTATCTATCACATAACCTTTGACGGTATACTACTAAGGTGTGTCGATGACGAAGAACCTGAAAAGATCCTCGACAGAGCCCACATCGGGGTCACTGGGGTCACGCCACCGCTTAGAAAGATACATCAGATGGGCTATTTTTGGACTACATTAGAACATGACGTAGTAGATTATATGCACAGGTGCCACAAGTGTCAAGAATTATCACACAAGATTCATATACCTACCCAGCTTTACAACCAATAACAACCCCCTATCCCTTTTCCATATGGGGTCTAGATTTGATAAGGAAGTTTTCTCCCTCATCAACGGATGGCCACAATTTTATAATTACAACCACTTTGAATACTTCACGAAGACAGTTGAGGCCATGCCTCTTACCACCGTACCAGATCTGTAATTACAAATTTCATTTTGAACCATATCATCTATAGGTACGAGGTCCCACAAGTCATTATCTCTGATAATGACACATCCTTCAAGAATGAGGAGGTACACAAGTTGTGCGAAAATTTTAAAATAAATCACAACACGACCTCTCTCTACTACCCACAAGCCAATAGATAGGCTAAGGAAACTAATAAGACGTTGAAGTCCATCCTCCTAAAATTTTTCAAGGAGAACAAGTGATATTGACACTTAAAGTTATTTCGGCCTTATGGGCCTGTATAACATCGATAAGAACATCGATAAGGGAAACCCCTATTCTTTGGTATTTGGTTCGGAAGCGGTTCTACCGCTTGAAGTTGAAATACCCAGTCTTTAGATATCACTACAAGGAATTTTAGGAGAAGAAGGTTATCATGAGGCACGACTCTTTGAGTTAGAAAGCCTCAATGAAGCTCGACTTAATGTTGAGTAGTGACATAGTGTTTATGCTGATAGGATGGCTTGTCAGTATAACAAGAAGGTCTATGAACGTGAAATATGTGAGGGATATTTGGTGTTGATACTTGATAGCTAGATATATAAGAAAACTTGGCGAGGAAGGAAATTCAGGCCCAAATGGTTGGGCCCATATCGAGTCATAGAGGACTATAAAAATGTGGCATATCACCTGTGTACACAACAAGGTAAGGAATTTGATGAATCTGTCAACTCCCTTCACCTACAAAGATACTATGCATGATCCATTCACATATCCATATATATACTACATCCACATTATAAGCATATCTCATATATCTTCAATAAAATTTGTAATCAAGGGAATTATTTTCAAGCAATTTTAAAAAATTTGAAAACATTGGCAATCTTTCAATCACATCTCTTCAAACATTCACAATATTATCATCAAGCATTTCTGAATCATTTCATCATTTCAAACAAATTAAGATAGAGTTTTGACGTTAATCCTACCAAGGCTTACATACTTGGTTCTACTCATGGTTTTCTTCTAGCTTAAGTGTCTTTGCCTTATAGTCTGTTCTAGAAGCTTCTTGGTGTCACATCTATCCCATACACACCTCTTTGGAAATGAAAACATTCTAAACATTTTACCTAGGTCATTTGTTTTCCTATCTCAACCTTCGGTGATGAGCCCTCACATCTTACTAGTTGTGTGGGGTTGAGGCTAGGGAAAACTCTCCCTCCCAAAAGCACAACATAAAGTTAAAAAATATATATATATATATATATATATATATATATATATATATATATGTCAAGTCAAAATTAAATAAAAAATTTCATTTACACACTTCCTTTCCTCACTAACCTTTGGTGTTGAGCCCACGCCTCTTACTAGTGGCGTGAGGTTGGAAAGGAGGGAAGTGCCCTTACTCGCCTATGCCTTGTCCTTGGTGATGAGCCCATGCTTCCTACTGGTAGCATGGGGCAAGGTGTAGGGGTCTTTGCAAATAAATTAGTAAGTTAAAAGAAATTTTCATTCAATAAAAAGTGCTTTGAAAATCATAAATTCCAACAAAATGAGTTAGATGTCTAAGTTCCAAAAGAGTTTAAAACCTTAAACCAAATTTTGTCAATCAAGTGGCCATCTACGGATCTAAGTCTAGATAAAATTGTAAGCAAATCACATTTTAGACTATGTAGTAAACTATGTGAAAGTTAGGTTGTAGGTCCCTAATTGGGTTTATGTCAAAATCTTGTCTTTCTCTCACCATTTCCATTTATCAAAATCATACAATTTGCATCCCTTATGTCTCTTGGTGTTGATCCCTCGCATCTTACTAGTTGCATGGGGTTAGGAGTGGAGTGAATTCATTTTATTATCATATCATTATTCATCACATATTGCCAAAATGAAAAGAAGTATCAAACATTGCTTGAAAAACTAAATTTCAACATTACATTGTGTTTGCATAATCATCACATATCAACATTACAAAACAACAAAAATAAAATCATTCTATTAGCATTCATCATCCATTGCATGCATTTTAAAAAATATATAAAATCATAAATTCCAAACATCTAATAGTGCACATGTGAAGAGAACCATAAATGAAGTTAACTCTATGCAAAGGATAACCAAATCAAAAAGAGATATTTGTATATATCATAGTAAGTCAAGTTTGTATACAATGTCATCACACTCTAGGTGTGGTCTAAACACTCATAAGGAGCATAAAATAGTAAAAAAAAATCATATATGCCTCAAAAATGGCATCAAGCAATAAAGGCTCAATGGCCTATCCCTCTCTAGGAACCCTCAAAAGGTGTGTCAACTATGGCTGGGACTCCTACTTACGACTCGATGTCATGAATGTCCCGAGTGGTGGGAGTGACCATGAGAACGACCACTTTGGTCATGGCCTCATTGCGTGAGTGGCTCCACCTTGTCCATCCTCTCTGTTATCTCGTATGCAGCAATCTTCTTGTCTGAGAAATCAAGATCTCGTTGCCTTCTAAAGAGGTGTAAACACATTTCTCAGTGTGTCATCCACCTATAAAGGCTATCCCAATCCTCTAGTAGTTCTACACGGTCTTCCTCGTAGGGGCATTAGGGTATCAACATAAACACCATGAATAAGATCTCACCATCCATCATCATGGGCTGGATAAAAAAAGAAACAATGGTGAGTTAGAAAACCATCAAAAATAAAAAATAAGTACAATGCTTAACATTATTAACATTTCTAGCTAACAAGGTCAAGAGAAGAGTATCTACATACTTGGATCTTTGGGAATCCAAGTGGGATCAATCGTGCGGTGGTGGTGTGAGTTCGCTACATGCATTTGTCTATGTAACCCCCTCTCCTGAGGTAACTCTTTGTCCCATCACAGACTTCGCTCATCACCACCTCCCTCATGAGGAAGTGGCTCCTCTAAAACCAAAGTCTCCTTCTCCACCTCTGCCTCCTCTCTCTCTTCCATAGAGATCTCTCATTGAAACCCACCACTCTTGTGTCACTACCCTCCTCCTCATCACCCCCTCTTCTCTAACCTCCTCACCCATCTCTCCTCAGATTTTCTCTCGGTCCTCTATGTTTGTGGCTATGTCGGCCTCCTCCTCCTCCTCCCGTGTGATTAGGTGTAGCCTCAATCTAGAGAAAATCCTCGGGTTCTTGCATTCCCCCTAGGAACTAACACCTTCTCCATAGAGATAGGTACTCTCGTATCACCATTGTCCACCCCTGTAGGCCCTTAGGGCCATCTCGTGCCTCCCTAACACTCCTGTAGATAGTAGGCATGGAAGAAGAGCATCATCATAGGGCAACCCAAATTGATAGGGTACTCTAATGATAGGGGTGGGCCTCCACCCTCACAGATCTATCCACTAACTATGAAGTGGTGGCACATCAATTAGGATGGTCATCTCCTAGCCCCCATAATCCAACCATATCCTAGTAGGGCCTCAAAAAAAATCATTTGTATTCAATGTAGAGACCAGATGATGTGGCCCTCTCTGAGAACTGAAAACCCATCCATCTTGCAGCCCTAATGGCCCCTAGATCATCTACGCAAAATCCCCTCGAATATGGGATAATCTTCTCGTATACTAAGCTCATCAACAAGGTAGGGTGGCTCATGGATTTCCCCTATAGCCTCACAACACAATATAGATCATGGTATGTGGTCCCAAGAATGTCCACACCCTAGGAAAAGATCCTCCCATATTGCTCAATCTACATGATGATGAGAGCCCAAAATATAAGAGCTTTTTCCCACCCCTTGTCTCCCACAAAACATGAAGCCAAAATACCAATGATGGCCTTGCGTAGGGTAGGGATAAGTGTAGTGGACATAGATAAAAGTTGTATACCCTACTTGGGGCCCTGGTGCCCCATCATCCCCCATGTAGGAAGCCCATTGTCTAGCTCTAGATGTGTTCCCTACACTCTCCAAGGTCAACCATCTACTAGTCACAGGTATGCCAAGAATCCTATAGACATCCTCTAGAGTGATAGTCCACTCTCCCTCACACCTAGAAACTGGAAATTATTTCGAGTCTGCATCCCAATAAGACAATAGATCACATAGAATTTGGCTAGCTAGTTGGTGTTATGTGTGGCACCCATGTGCAATCCTCCATAATCCATCCCGTGTAATAAATCTATCTCATCCTGAGTCAATTGATCAAGGATGCCTAGAAGCCAATCACACTCTCTCTCTCTCTCTCTCCAATGGATGTATAAATCCTTCTGCATTCACCCAAAACAACAAAAAGAGCAAGTTAGCAACATATTTCAATAGGCAAGCTCATCAAAAACAATATAAAACAACTTAAAAACCAAAAAAATTATTTTAACTTGGTCAAATTAGCTCATTGTCTTGGCAATTACAAGATTACCACCCTATGTAGAGTGGTGGTTTTGTGACTTTCACCTCGCTCAAGGTGGCGGTCTTGTAACCACCCCCCTAACATGGTGGCGGTCATGTATAACCACCACCTGCAGGGGCGGCGGTCCTTCCAGAATGGATGACCCGCCCTTTTGACCCAAAAACTCAAAAAGACACAAAAATTGACCATTTTGAATAAAACAAAAGCTAGACCCACCTAGATTACCCCTAGGGAACATTTTCACACAAGAAATTTCAAAAATAACCCCCTAGGTATAGATTTTCAACATTTTATGTTTTAGGTTTCAAAACAAACAACTGAGAAATGCTAACCTTTGTCTTCACTGTTGGGTCTCTAACTCACGTGGAGCCATGATCACATCATCACCCTCATCATTTTGACTATACTCTCACTCAAAACGGTCACCATAGGTCTAGAGCTCAAAATATTGCTAGGGGGATATGTGTAAATGAATTGAAAATGAATGGTTTTAGTTATATATATGATTTGTTTTAACTTCATTTTGAGTGCATGTACTTTACAAGGCTAGAGTGCTTGGCACATGTATACTTATATCCCCGTGTAGATGGTAAGTCCTCTTGTCATTTTATTTTAGTGTTTATTGTTCGATATCATATCTATCTGCACTTGAGTCTTGCTTTCATCTTACAGAATAATGGGATCTTGGACGGTGACATTTCGGCACACATGGGCGTGTTAGGTATAGCTTCTAACTCCCCATTTCGGGAACACCATACTCAAACTCTATGTTTTATGCCTCTTCATGGCTAAAACACTTCTTCGAGGGGGCAATATGTACCCCAAATTTACACATGCTACATTGATGGAAAATAGTTACAAAAAGTCCCCGATGATGATTCATGTCTTTTCTAAAGTGTTCGAGCTCCCTAAACCTCTTTGTAACTTATATTTGTGGCCTATTTTACCCTACTTATCCATTCCCCACTTTTCGGTAGCTTCTCGCACCATTTTCCTTAGTTTTGACTTTAGTTACAAAACCCCACCATGCCTCGGGTGGAAGTCTTGTAACCACCGCCACCTAGGCTGGTGATTTTGTAACTAAGGGTGGTATTCTATAACCGCCACCTTATGCAGAGGGGTGAATTTCTTGTGCATTTTTCTAGAATCTTCACCTGTGAATTGGCGCGTGATTTCTTCACTTAAGTTCACCTTTGAGCATGTTTCTCAATTTTTAGTTTATTTTAGGCTTGAGTGACTTGTGGCAATCTCTCTTCCACTTGTAATTTGTAATTGAATATTCAAACTCCCCCTTCATATGTTGATTTGGCACTCCATTGCTGCCAAATGGCTGGACCATTTCCCAGCCAACCTTCTATAAAACCATCGCTTGTTCTCAAGAAAATGGTCGAGAGATCATTTTGTGTATTCTTGTATTGTTGAAGCTACCACATTCTTTCTAGAAATTGCATAACCAAGCTCTTTTCACTTTGTTATCTCTCTTTCACCTGCATTGCTACCAGACTACTATCAAGTTTCATTGCTCCAGCGCCTTCTCACTTTTTTCTACTGCATTCCCAATCCCTTGGACTCACATGAACACATGAGATTGAAAAGAAAAACTGAGGGGAAAAAGCACAACACAACTAGATTTTCCATTGCTCTATATTTCTAGGTTGGGGTTGATGTTAGTTTTCTTCATTTCTTCATTTATTGTTATTTTTAAGATATTATATATATATATATAAATATAGTAGAAAAAGTTAGTTAGTTTCTTCACTGTAAATAATTAAGTCAATTTCAAAGAAGCTTTACATCTTCCATAATAAGTTTTTGTTAATAGATTATTCCTTCCTTATCCTTATGGGTTTGGAGGGAAGTATATCTGGAGGAATCTTTCTTTTCTAAGCATAGAGATAATATATTTTCATATATTGTGGTTTCCCTTATATTCTCACAAATTCTATCCGGGAGGTTACAGGGGAAGAAAAGCTTCTGAAGCTTTCAATCTTCCATGTATCTGAGATAGGAGAGGATTTAACAAATCCACAATTACTTATTGGAAAAGCTTTCATTTAATTAGAATAGATTAGAGAAGCTTTAATTGTTTAAAATAGACTAGATTTCTTCTACACAGATAAACAACTACATCCAATTTTTTTATTTGTTTTAGGATTGATTAATTAAATTAGAAGTAATTTATTTCCTCTGTACATATTATTATTCTAGAAAAGCATAAAAACATTTATTTTATTAGAGTAGTTGCTTAGTATTGTTTTATTTCATTTATATCTTGAAAATACCAAAAACATAGAATAGTTTTAATTCAATTAGATTAGTTGTTATTTTCTTAGATCATTTCAATACATGACCATCAACAATCCTCAACAAGAACACACATACGGAAGTGATCCACGGGTACCACAACAAAACGGTCCTGAGACCTAATTACGGACATAGACATGGGACTCTATGTCTACTTGTCCTTAGAATACCAACATGATACGCTGAGAAAATTGAACAATTAAATGTTTTGAACATCGTGGTTGAAAAATCCTACGAATACTGGATTGCCCTTGAAATAGAGTTTAAACGTACATGACCATACAAGGTCCGTAGCTGCCAAGAGTTTACGGTTTTGATCAGCAGGTTCCCCAACCGTAAGGGCCTAAAGATCAGTTAGACCTAGACACATGATTACGCTCATTAGTTTTTAGGTCATCCCCACTTCCACCAGACATCATTTGACAACTAAACATTATGAACAAGGAAGCTCACCGAGCCCTTGCATTTTGGAATGCTCCTTCGCTAGCCGACCATAGAGCTATCGGGATCCACGCCTCCCTCACATATTCCATGACCTTGTCTGGAAATAATTACAAGGCACTCGTTGGATTTCCACGCATCCCACAACCCATAGAAAGGATTTCCGTAGAGCTTGATATCGATTAGAGTCTCCATGTGGTTATTATTTCCAATCCATTCATTGATTGGTTCAAGTTAGAAGGTATTTCCTTGCACTTGATGAGCGAGATCCTTATTGCAAGTCGAGGACATTATTTTGCCTTGATAAAATTGTCCATCCCATTTTCACATATTTTCGTCCATATACCACATAATCACTATATTTCTCTATTCACGACCATTCACGTTGTCAACACCGGCATGTCTTGGCATGACCTCGGGGAGGTCGAGTGCGGTTGAAGGTCACATGATGATTTTCATCCGTACGGTCACTTCCTTTCCTAGTCTCCACACTTCACTTTTCCACTCGGCATGCTATTCGCCACATGATCTAAAGGATCATAAGGTATGCATCTCTTATCTACTTTATAATGTTGTCGAGTATTCACTCAACAACATAAAGTGGGGAAAAATGTAGACACTAAATCACACACTTGGGTACATTTCTAGGTCCTAAAAGCATGCTAGCATTTACATGATTCGTAAGCAAGAAAACTATTGGTTGAAAACTATATTTGGCCTCTTTTATTGGTCTATTTTTTCCATTTAGTCATACACACCATATAGCCCGATCCACAACTTAACTTATTTATATTTCATGGCTTCGGACACCAACACCCATTAAGGACATAAGCACCCAAGTTCTCTTTTCCCTCCCGGAGTGCCCATGTCCCTTTCTTACCTTACTCGCTCTTTTTGGGTCTCTTTTATCTTTTGGGAATATTTTTCACTTATGGTTTGGCCTTCCAGTTGTTAATTACGAAATTCAAATAAGGGAATCATATAAATACATAGTTATGTTTTCAAAATCAAGGACCAACCACTAAGCATTACTATCGTCATCTAAGCTTGCATCCAAAGGCATCCATCTAGTATCCACTCAAGGGACAAGGGTTGCATACTTTTACATACACAACATAGGAAGGGAAGTCTATTTTATACCATCCACACATACTACTACATTGCTACATTCTAGATACAACCCACTATCATTTGTGCAAATTTCACAAGAGTATCATAAAACATCATTCTTACATGCACCTTGCAAGCGCACAAGCACACGCACACACACCGTAACTACATGGAGTATGAGATGTAGTGCAGCGCTTGGTCATAAGTTCACTCTTTGGGTGACCATCGAGGTCAGTTTGACTCCCCATTCTACATTTTTCTTTTTAGGTTTGATGTGGTTTGTGGGCTTATGCAGGTGAACTTCTCTTTTACAGGTTATATGTATCATCGACGATCATAGTGTGAATATCAAGTGATCAATAGAGAGCGACTACAAAACCCTATTGACATAGGAGAAAATAAATCCCGAGTTTCAGTATAGTCACCAATTCCCAACTCCGGTCTCTAGTGCCTGTGCACCCCTCTCTGTTACGGGTGCTTGTGTCCATATCTATTTCGACACTCCAAATTTTTTAGTGACAAGAGAAGACCCTATTTTTAGTATATTCATCGATCCGCACATGCTCAAGTCACTTCCTATCCATTTAGAAATCAGCTAAGTCCTCTTACCTCTCCTTCTTGCTTAGGGTTACATACTTTACATGTTATTTTTCTTGTGTCATATTGTATTTTAGCATTTATACATTATTTATTTCAATAGTAATCTGCAATTAGATTTAATTCAAATTAAATTAAATCAAATTCCTATCGAATCCATGTTGAATGTGATGTTCATCAATCTTGATGTACCATTCTTGGGAGCTTGTTTAAGACCATTCAATGATTTGATGAGTCTACATACCTTTTGTTCTTCCTTAAGTACGACAAAACCCTATGGTTGAGTCATGTAGAGTTATTCCTATAAGTCTTCATTGAGAAAGGAAATTTTCACATCCATCTGGTGAACGTTCCATCCAAACAGTGCAGGCTAGAGAAAATATCATCCTGATTGATTTGATCTTAGTTGTGGGAGCAAATGTATCCTCACAGTCTATGCCTTCCTTATGAGCATACCCCTTTGCTAAAAGTATTTCTTTGTACTTTATTTTGAAAATCCATCTACTACTAGGTGTTATTCTTCATCATCGATTGATACTCAACATCCATGGCATCTTTCCAAGCTTTATACTATAGGGATTCTTGAACAATAGATGAGTCAATAAATTCAATAAGTCTATTCATTAAGGAAAAATTTACCTCTTCACGAGTCCATGATCCACGAGTGGATGTGTTCGAAGGACCATCCAAATTAGCATAATGAATCATATTTGTATACCACTTAGGCGTACATTGTTATTTTCCGTGGGTTGTGGTCCTATCAAATCATCGCCATCCTCATTATCATCATCACTTGGAACATCAACTTTTAGTTTCATAATAGGGGTGCTTTAAACATTTGATGAGTTTTTGGAAGGAACCTTAGCTTATTTCTTCTTAAAAAACTCAACGCAAGCTAGTGTAGACTTTCTTGGTCTTTGGATCCATTAGTGTGTACCCAAAAGCTTCTTCATTATAGCCAATGAAGACATATTTCTCTACTTTCATATCCAGCTTCTTCCCTCTACGCTTGGAAATGTGCATGTTAGTTATAAACCCAAATACTCTGAGGTGTGCAATGGACAACTTCTTCTCTAACCATGCTTCGTGTGACGTTACTCCATATAGAACAATTATGGGTACTGCGGTCAACAAGTACATTGCGGTCTTCACCACTTCAGACCCAAAATGTCTTCGCCATCCCAATCATCAATCATGCAACACACCATCTCCATGATATTATGATTCCTTCTCTCAACAACATCATTAAATGATATGGTGTATGTGAAGGAGGCATCTATCGCCGAATCCCATGAGCTTCCATAAAGGCTTTGAACTCGTTACTTGTAAATTTGAGGCATTTGTCACTAACATCATATATCAAATAATAATTCTCGTTTTCATTTAAAACTACATTTGGCTTAAAATTATCAAATAAGCGCTTAAAAATATATTTAATTTTGGTATCTTTTTCAAAAGGTTGTTTTCCTCCTTAATTGTATGTTTAACATTTTTTCAAAATTGAGCACCACTAAATAATTTTTTAATTTTATCCAATATTTAATGCTTGTACACTACCCTCCATATACTCGTTGAGACTATAGTCAATACAATTACACAATGAAATAAATAAATATAATTACATAAAAGGAATAATTTAACACATTTATATAAGATAAATAATTACTATTGACAATTATTTGTTTTGTAAGAAAAATGACAAAGTTAGAAACTAACTACAGTACTACCTTTTGTAGTCAATGTAGGCAAAGGCTATTAGTTTCATATGCGAATAAAGGGTCTGTTATAGACAATCATATGAAAATCAAAGAAATGCAATTGGATGTTAATGCATGTAAAGAAAGAGAAGTTTCTTTGTAGTCTTATAGAATCTTTGGGCGTTAATGGATCCATATGTCGGATGGCTTATGAAAAACTTCAACAGTTCACTCTATTTTCACTTCAAATTAGAGAAAGTTTTGTGTGTTGTGTATATTTCTTATTCTGGTTTGTTTCAAAATTTTATGGTTTGTGTTTATTTCCATATCTAAGATAAAAACAGACACAAGTTGTGTTTTTAACTTTGACCCTAAAGTAAATGAAAACAAAATATCAACGGTAACATACACGCCAATAAGACATTTTGTCCAAAATTTGTTGATGTGGATGTTGTGGTGGCCTGTTGTAGCTCTATCATTTGCATCTATGAAAGATCCAACAAATTGTTTCTATTACCAACCTTTAACAAAAATTTAATATTGTATACTCACTATTCAACCGAACACACACACACACCACGCGCGCACATATTTATTGGATGACGAATGGGAATCAGATTGACTGATGCGACCGGGCTGGTAGGAAGACTATAGACTGGTAGGATGCCTTACAACTGGGAATCGGGATCACAATTGGAAGAGAAAGGGCCCCCTCGAGAATAGGTCCCATTCTTCGGGTCGACATTGTTTACTTACTTACTTTTTCTAAATAACTTTGAGAGAGCTCTTTTTTGACGCCCCCTACCCATCATGCGCCCTAGGAAATTGACTAGGTTGTCTAAGGAATGAAATTCCCTTTACAGTTAAGACCAAAGAGAATATTTCTTCTACATTTCAAGTTGGTATGTGATTTTATCGAAATTCAACTCTTAACTTTTAAGTGACAATAATAACTCATGATCTAAATAACATAAAGATTCTATGATAATATAAATATTTTCTTCATTCACCAAGACGGATGAAGAAAGAGATAAACAAATATAATCAACACCACTTATGGATATTGCATATGCTTTGAGTTGTTATTTAGCATTTATAAATTTGCTAAATCCTAAATATTAAACATATCTTATTGAACATTGAATTTGCCATTCTTTACACAATACGCTTGAGTCTCATGTCCCATCAAAATATTGCGACTTAAAAGGAGTTAACACCTTGTATTTTGCATTTTGAAAATACATCAAAATCACAACAAAATGAAAAAAACCAATTTTAAAAAGTATTAAATTTATGATGGAGATGATTGAATACAATATGTAGAAGAATACGAAATTAAAATATAATTTATATAAGAATAATAAGAGTAAAACAAAATAAATTAAAATATAAAGTGTTATAAGAAGGTTTTGTGACATGTATATAAATAACACATTTGGTTTGATTTGAGGGCATTCTGTAGAAGGAGAGTTTTGACACACAAAAGAGGCTACACCCCTTCAAGTGTAATTTACAATTCATGTCTTGTTATTATCTTAATAATTTCTTTATTTTGGACTGAAATTGCTTATATTAATGTCAACAAAGATAATTACATAAAACCACATTCTGTAACAGAGCTTGCAGCAAATTGGATTGTCTACCTTTTTTTTTGTAGTGCATAGAACATTCAAGTTGTTGGTGTTGTCATTAATTGAAGGAAAATATATCCAATTAATTGAAGGAAAATTATTATAATTTATAAAGCAATATAAATATATATGCATGTTGTAGTATTAATGGACATATAAAGATATAGGAAAACTTCAAATATTTTTTTAAAACAACCATGCCAGAAGCAAATCGTCATTAACAAACAGAAACCACTGACATGAACTAGATAAAAGTATGATACCATGCAAGAGTTGCATTTACAAATTATTAAACGATTCCGTTTAATCGAGAAAACCTTTCTCCTTCAACGATGAAACGCTATCTTTAATGATTTGCTCCATCGGAGCAAATTCTACCCCAAGATCGATCAGTTTCTTGGGTGCATTCTTCACACGTACCAACCCGGGTTGAGTAATATTTGTGAACCTGCAATACAAATTCCATAACCATTATCATAATCTTGTAAACGTCTTATCTTTTTTTTAAACTAATGAAATAATGGAAGGTGGGAATTAGGAGAAATTACTTGGGCACATTATATTCTGGATATAGTTTTGCTGTCAACTCTGCAAAGTCGCTCCAATGGGTGATGGATTCGACACAGAGATGTCGTCCCGATGCTGAGGGTGTTTCATATAATTTTATTTGAGATTTTGCGATATCCCTCACATGAACACAACCCATGTAAAAGTTTTGATACTCCTCTTTGTTACCTATGAGATGATTATAATGATTAAGGTAGCAACTTTCGTGAACTTCAAATATGGAAAAAAACGATAAACAGCATCTAAATACCATCGACCAGGCGGACGATCATAGCCAAGCTGGCATTGAAATCAGGAGGCAGAATTGTGCCCAATGCAGTCCCAGGGTTAATAGCAACTATATCCAACCCTCTCTCTTTGCTGAAGTCCCATGCTGCCTTTTCCGCCAGTGTTTTTGCCACAGGGTACCAAATCTGTTGCAAGCATCCATCCATCCAATTCATTTGTTAATGGGTAATGAGAGAAGTACCTAAGAGAATTGGTAAAAGGGAAGGAGTAAGGGTTGACCCCATTTTGTTTGCAGTATTCGAGGTCGGTCCAGCTGGATTCGTCCAAGGGGGTCTCAGCAGGCCATTTGGGGTTGGGAACGAAGGCCGAAACAGAAGAGGTGAGCACCACCCGCTTCACTTGGAATTTAAGCGCTGCTTCCAGTACGTTCAGAGTGCCCTTGATGCCAGGGTCCATCAGTTGCTTCTGCACAGATTTGGAAAATAATCCACTCTGAAATAAAGGGAAGGAACAAAACTAAAAAAGTACCTGCGTATACTATGTATTATAACTCTATTAGGAAGTCCCTTCTGAATTGATTTTACAAAATAATTGATTTTAAAGAAGAAACAAGTTAAAAAATAAAAATAATTGTTTACAAAATATTTAGGTACCCTTTGGTGAAGATTAGATATTTTCGTTCAAAAGAAAAGAATCAAGTAGAAAAACCTATGATCTATGAATCATGCATGAACTGAGATGAAAGGAACATGAATGACTCATACAAATTACTTAACGGTAAATGCCCTAAATAGAGGAAATGAGTATCGTACAAATTACTTAACGGTAAATGTCCCGAATAGAACGAACGAGTAACTAATACTCCCGTTATACAAATAAACGTAACTATCATGCCCTTTCTTCCCGAACTACTTAGTTCTTCACTTCCGTTATTTTTCACCCGTTATACAAATAAACATTACATTTCTTCCTTGAACCACTGAGTTCTTCACTTTGATAAACTAAGGTTCCCCAATAAATGAGAGTTAGAACAAAAGTCAGAGAAAAAGAGACATGTTCTAGTCAAATGAAAATTAAATATCTCTCAAAATAAAAGAGCCAAATCTCGTAACCCATGATCTAAACTAAAACAAGAAGTTAAATAAATAACATCTTTTTCAATACCGGTCATTAAAAATAGAAACTCTAATCAAATGTTAATTAAGATAAAACATTTCTTAAAAGAAAAGGGCCAAACATCTATTATGTACTTAATCTTTTTAGGAAAGTGGAGAAACTATTGAGAAACTCTAATCAAATGTTAATTGAGATCAAACATTTCTTAAAAGAAAAGATCTACTTAATCTTTTTAGGAAAGAGGAGAAACTATTGAGAAACTTTAATCAAATGTTTACTAAAATCAAACATTTCTTAAAAGAAAAGATCTACTTAAATCTCTTTTTAGAAAAGTGGAGGAACTATTGAAAAACTCTAATCAAATGTTAATTAAGATCAAACATTTCTTAAAATAAGAAAGTGGAGAAACTATTGAAAAACTCTAATCAAATGTTAATTAAGATTAAACATTTCTTAAAAGAAAAGATCTACTTAAATCTTTTTAGGATAGTGAAAAAACTATTGAAAAACTCTAATCAAATGTTAATTGAGATTAAACATTTCTTAAAAGAAAAAAATCTACTTAATCTTTTTAGGAAAGTGGAGAAACTATTGAGAAACTCTAATCAAATGTTAATTAAGATCAAACATTTCAAAAGAAATGGGCCAAACATCTATTATCCTACTTAATCTTATTAAAAAAAAAAAACTCTAATCAAAAGTTAATTAAAATTAAACATTTCTTAAAAGGGCCAAATATATATTATCCTACTTAATTTTATTAAGATTAAACATTTCTTTTTAAAAAGTGCCAAATATTTATCATCCTATTTAATCTTATAGAAAATAAAAATAATAAGTTTTGACATATTGACAAAAATCAAACACGAAGCACGATCTCGACCTCATCCCTTATTACGATGAATCTCCTAATCTCCTAACTTCGCTTGCAGCAAGAATTTTGAACTAGTGATCTTCATATAAAGGTGGCTTTGACGGGTGATCCCAGAATTTTGAAATATAATCAATTAAGACACAAAAAAATAGTATAAATAAAAAATATTATAAATATTAATAAATAAATAATATTAATATTTGAAAAAAAAAACAGTTATAAAACGTTGTTGTTTAAAAACAATATTTCACACATTTTAAAAATATTTTAAAAGTATAAGAGTCACTAACCTGCCGTCCGTTTTCCAGTGTTTCTAACAAAGGGTAATAATTTTACGTTATTATTTTTAAAAATTTTGGCATCCCATAACAAATTTTTTTACTCACTTGTGGATCCTGAACGGCCTCAATAGTATTGGGCATTGCCAAATGGAAAACACCAGCGCAGCCATTAATGGCCGCCTCAATTGACTCGTAGTCCAGTAAATCCATTTGAAATAACTTCAGCCTTTCTTTGGCTCCTTCCATCGCCTCCAAATGCTTAGTTTCCTTCCAATTTTCTACCCAAAAAAAACACAGAAATCTTACCGCTTTCCAAGTCATAAAATCCACAGTTAAAAACCCAAATCAAAATATTTACCGAGATTTTGAACGGTGGCATGCACGGCATAACCCCGTTCCAACAGCAAACGAACGACCCATGAACCGATAAACCCGCTAGCTCCGGTCACGCACACGGCTTCTGTCAACCCCATTCTATTTTCTGTAATCTCCACTCTCAGTCTCCTCCATTGCAGGGATCTATTTATATAGTAATTTATACCCCGACCGCGATCGCTTAACCACCATAAACGTTAACCGCGGTGAGTTCTTGGGCGCAGGTTAATCGGAGATGGTCCCGGCGTAGTACTTTTTAACATGCAACGTGGCGGAGGAGGAGATAAGGGGACCGTAGCGGTTTCGTCATTTTGCGACAGCATTTGCGCGGGCCCGAATGACACCCATCACGTTAACTGCCATCTTTACCACACGTGTCAAATCAATGTTTTGTGCGGTACTTTTCACGAACTATTTAACGACGTGAAGGTTTCGTCGTGTTCCGACACGTGGACGACAGCGGTGCGAGTTTGACGCAATGATTACAGTACTTTAATTGGGTCACGACTCACGAGGGAGAGGCGTAGTGGCACTGGCCCCGATTCCCAAACACTTGAGGAAAGGTTGTTAATATTAATTTGTAAGTGTTTTGATTTAATTGGAAATGTTTTAAACGGTTTTTTTGGGAAAATTAAATCCAAGATATTTTTGTCGCTTTCCTTTTTTCACGAGCTGATTTTTAGACCTTTAAATCTGTCACAATCTTAAATCTTTAATAGATATTTCTTTTGTTTGTTTAGGCTTGTGAAGGTATATTGCAAATACTCATTTTGATCCGTCTCAATTAAATTGTGGCATCTGTATTTAAATGACATTGGGGTAAAGTTTTATGTTGCAATTTTTTATTTTGGCTCCACTTTATTGGTGTCTAGAAAAGAATTTGTCTCGACTTGCATTTAATATGGTCACTATGTATGACATCTTTGATTGTTGTTGTGGGGCTCAAGATTGGACATGTCTCTTATTAGTTCCTGCCTAATACTATACTTTTCAGTTCAATGAAATAATTTTTGTCAATGGACCAATCACAAATGATAATTTTTTGCCTATCATTGAAACTTATAATGTTTTTATTCAATTTAAGCAATTTGACAATTTAACAATTTAATAAAAACTATTTAACTAGTTTTTCATTGGTTAGTTAGGGATGATTTGACAAATTTGAGGCCTTATTGGAGCAATGATTTATTTAAAAAAATAAACACTTAAATTTATAAATTGACATGTGTACATGTTTTAATGATGGATATGACATGCTAAATCCTTTAATTCCATGTGTCCCATTGAAATAGTAATAGCATTTATTTACATTTTAAGTCATTGTTCTTATTTATTAAATGTCAAATCTATAACATTTCTTAAATGTGGCAAATTTTATTTATTAGTTTCTCCCAAACACAATAATTTTCTCCATGCAACCAATCATGGTTAAGAATTTTTTCACTTTCAATAGTTATCAATTTTAAATAACATTTAAATCATTTTTTAAATAGGCATAAAATCTATTAAATTTAATTTTCTTGAATTTTTACAATCAACATATCACTTAAGCAATTGCTAAAATACAATTACATCTTTGTAGCATGATTGGCAAGAACGGCGCGCTTCGCGCCATCTTGTTTGTTTTTAGAAAATGCTAGATTTTCTTTACCATTTTCATCCGCCACGAAGGGAGAAGCTGAAGCCTCCGGATCAACATAGATGAAAACTTATTAGAATTTGTTAGTATTCGGGAAAAGTAATTTCTTGAACTTTTTAGATTTAAAAGCTGAACAAAAACTAGCTCAAAATATGAGTTTGTTGCAATTTTTCTTAAATAGCTATACGTTTCCCTTCATGCTTAAGGCATATTTCAAAATAGAGAGGGTCTTATTTTGCCTGTCAAGTCATAGAATTGGTACTAAAGTAGATAATTACAAGAATGGTTTCTACAAGTTTAGATTATGAAATGGTGATGATCAATTGTGCCCTTTAATTTCAACAAAAATGTTGTTAATAATCCCCTTAACAAGTTTGAAAACAATTTGTATAGTGCAAAACAAGTAAGAACATTGCAATTTTTAATCGGTAATAACAAGTTGGCGCGAGGTCATGAAATTTCTAATTGTTACATTATAAAACTCTCATGACTTATATAATGCTAGCTTGGAGCTAATGTTCAATGATGATGCTTAGGAATTTAAAAAAACTAGAGCAAAACAATATTATTATCGCTTCAATTCTTGCAAAGAAAACCACATAAAAGCTCTTATTATCCGTTTTTGTTCCCGCTTAAGTGCATAGAGCTTTCGAACTTCCAAAAGTTGAAATCACATTTTCACCTTAAGGTAGTTAGTTTCATTCAAATCAAGATTGGATAATGCAAAGTCTATTGTGAATATATGTTTATGATAATTTCATATTTTTTTAAAGTCAATTATTAAATCCCATGTTCAAAATATTCCAATTTTTGCATAAAATGAATCCCTTTGAGGCATTTTGTCAAACAGTTCGTGTGTCTTTTGTATGCTTCCACATTTTGTATACATGTCTTCGGGGCACTTGTAATTGAATAAAATAGAAATTAGTTTTCTGCTACACTCTTAATAATGAAAATATGAGAGAATTTCTTGTGGAAGTTCCAACTATACATCAATTTTAACACTCTTTACCTACTTCTTTATAACTGTTTTCTCATACTTATTTGCATGGCGAGAAACTACCCCCGACCCCCTCCACATACATAAAATTGTCCAACACTACACTTTATTTCCAAATATATTAGGACCATTTCAAAAAAATTCAATTCATATGAAATTCAGTTTCTCTCATACTTATAAATGTATATCAACAATTTCTTGTTTGTGTTATAGTCTTCATTGTAATGGGATGTTGTTATGGTAGAATTTGGCAGTTCATTTTCAAAGCTATTCTGGAAACACCAAGCTCATAACAATGACTACACAAAATTTGTTTCCAGAGATTGATCAACTGTCCATAGATTGTGCCCATGCTCTCTTTCTTGTGATTTGAAGAGTGACGTGAAAGAAAGTTGTTGTAATATCCCCTTGTGGGATATTAATTAAATTTTATTAAACTACTTGCAAATGAAGTAAACTTAGAAGAGAAACCCTTCTAGGTTCACCTCAACTAACCCAATGTCGGCTTCAATACAACCCAAATGGGGTTGGAGTGAGCCAAGGTAAGGGTTTAGATGGGCTTACTAGTCGGAATTAACACTTCTTTAACCAAATAACTTGCAGCAGTAGTAAAATAAATTTAAAATGTTGAAAATGAATGCAAACTTCAAAAATTAATATCTTCCTCAATATTTACCCTTTTTAAATGAAATAAATTGCAGAAAAAGATAAAATTATGAACTTTCTAGTGAAGTAACAATCTAAATTTTTATCCCACCGAAACCCACTCAAAACAACCCCCGAAACTGCAGTTCAATTCGCTAGGGTTAGGGAAAATTATAAAAGCGATTCTAGCTCAAATACTCACCTCTCCACACTCAAAATTATCACTTTCATATTTGCATTAATAGATTTGTATCGAGTAGATTGAAAAAGACTTCAAACCCTTCCAAAATATGATAGAAATTCACATAACCTAATCAAAAATTTTAGCATAAATTCCAACAAGGTTAGCAGCTCCAAATATCATGAAACAAGTGCATTTACAATAGAATAATGGGAAAGAACAATTCATATTTTATTCTCACAAAAATACCATTCAAAAACACCATAAATCTCCCTCCAAAAGTTGATTTGTATCATGACAAAACCAATAGCAATTTCTAAAATTTATTGATCAAATAGTGGCCCAAAAACTCTCCAAATAACCTCACAAAGTCTCATAATAATGGCAACTTCATTTAAATTGAATAGAGATACAAATAACTTATCAATTCAAGTTCTCAAGGGCATACACACTTCACTCAAAGGTGGTGTTGAAGATCACCTTTTGTTATAGATCATTAGTGGGCATACATCCCTCTTCAAGCATGAAGATAAGTTTGATAAACTATCGACATGCGAAAATGAGTGCCCATCATCTTCTTTTATATATTTTCATTGCTCAATCTCCAGACTCCTTCTCCATTTTTTACGCCAAAATCTAGGAGGGAATTTTTATTTTTAAATTACCTGGAGAACACACTCAAAACAAATATTAAATGCATGGGAAAATTAAATCAAATGGGGCCCATATGGATCGACCCATGCTTAGAAGAAATCAATTTATTTTAAATAACAAACATTAAATAATTCCCAGAAAAATGCGACTTGCTTAGTCACTTAATTTACCTTTAAAATAAATAATTATTATCCCAAGGTAAAATCAAATTTCTCTTTTATTTTTGATTTGCACATAAAAATATATTTTTATTTTTAAATTTACATGTGCAAATCGATTTTCTCTTATTTTAATTTTTATTTGAAAAGGGGGACATTACAGTCCTCCCCTCCCAAAATTGTTTGCCCTCAAGCAATTGCACACATGGCTGGTCCACTTTTTCTTCCATCCCATAGGGCCTTCTAGATAGTGCATCTGCAGCTACATTATTCTTCCCTTTCACATATTCAATGTCAAAATCAAAAGCTTGCACTTTACTTACCCATTTCTTTGTCTGTCATTCAATTCTCTTTGGTTAAGGAAAAACGCAAGCTGTTATGATCAGATTTAATAACAAACTTCCCACATACCAAATATTGTCTAAATTTACTCAAAGCATGCATGATTGCCAACATTTCTTTATCATACACACTATATCCCCTTTCATGCTCTTTCAATTTTCTACTCTAAAAAACAATGGGGTGTTTATCTTGCATTAGGACAACCCCTATTCCTTCACTGAAGCATCACATTCTACCACAAAAGGTTTAGAAAAATATGGAATTGCAAGAACCGGCAAGAACACATTACCTCCTTCAATTTTTCAAATGCTTCTTGGGCTGGTTTGGACCATTTGAAGGCCCCTTTCTTGGTCAAATCTGTCAAAGGAGCTGCAAGTGAGAAACCTTTAACAAATCTTCTATAATAGCTACAAAGACCACAAAATCCCCTTAGTTGTGTGAGAGAAGAGGGAGTAGGCCATTCCATAATCGCTGCAATTTTTGTTTGTCAACTTGCACACCATTAGCACCAATAATATGCCCCAAATATCCAATTTCCTTCAAACCAAACTCACACTTAGATTTTTTTGCAAAGAAAGAATGTTGTCCCAAAGTAGATAAAACCAAATCCAAATGTGTCAAATGCTCTTCCCAAGTTTTGTTATACACAAGAATGTCATCAAAGAATACTAGCACAAACTTTCTTAGATATTGGCTAAATACATGATTCATGCAAGATTGAAAAGTAGCCGGTGCATTAGTTAACCCAAAAGGCATAACCAAAAATTCAAAATGTCCAAAATGACATCTAAAAGTTGTTTTGTGCACATCTTCTTCCCTTACCCTTATCTGATGGTACCTAGATTTGAGATCTATTTTTGAAAAGAAAGAAGCACCATGTAACTCATCAATTAACTCATCAATTCTAGGAATGGGGTACCTATTTTTGATGGTCCTCTTGTTTAACATTCTATAATCAATGCACATCCTCATAGTACCATCTTTTTTCTTGACCAAGACTACGGAAGATGCAAATGGGCTAGAACTAGGCCTTATGTGTCCCATCTCAAGAAGCTCCCTAATGGTCTTTTCAATTTCTTCCTTATAAACTCTTGGATGGCGGTAAGGAGTGATCATAATGGGCTTAGTGTCCTTTTCTAACTCTATAATATGCTCAAACCCTCTATGGGGAGGTAACCCATGTGGTAAATCATCAAAAACATGAACATGTTTTTTTAAAGAACTTGTAACTCACCTTCTAATGATTGTTCTGATAATTCTGATTTTACAGTGATATAACAGCCAGCTACCCACTCAATTTGACCCCTTCTAAAAGCCCTTTCCATCCTCTTCATGGACACCTCTTGTGGTGCCCCATTTTCCATACCTTTTAGGATGATTTCCTTGTCATCTTTAGTGAACTTTAGCTCCATGGTTTTGTAGTTTTGTGTGAAATCACCTAAAGAATGCAACCATTGAACACCCAACACAAGATCAATATCTCCAATATCAATCAACATAAAAATCATCAATTACCTTGTGCTTTCCAAGCATGAGAGGTAGTTGTGCAATCTTTGTAGAACATGGAAGAGAAGTCCCATCCGCTATAGTTACTTTGAAGGCCTTGCAATTTGTGGTTTCCAAACCCATTTTCCTCACTAGACCTCCATCAATGAAATTGTGGGTGGCCCCACTAGTCAACCAAGGTAATGACTCTTTGCCCTTGAATGGTGCCCTTCACCCTAAATGCATGATACTTGGGCACACCGGAAAGAGAAGCAAGGGTACTTTCCATTTCCTCATTCTCTTGCACATGCTCAACCACTTCTTCATTAGTATCATGGTTAGCATTATTCAAATCAAAGTCAAGCTCAAAGTCTGAATCAATAATTTCAATGTAATGGATTTGACCTTTACCTTTACAATTGTGACCTCTTACCCATGGAGTTTTGCAGTCAAAACACAATCCCTTTCTTCTTAGTTCATCCCTTTCATCTTTTTGTGAATTGTTTTGGGGCTGATTTCTATATGGTGGTATATAGGACTGATTGAACCTCTTTGGGGCCTCTTTTGATGACCCAAGGGGCTGCCCTCCTTGTACTTTAAGGGGCTGCTGTAAATCAGACCTTGGCTGCCCTCTAAATCCACTTTTGGACAGCGTTTGTGAGGCATTAGAATGTTGTCCTTTAGGCCCATAAGTCCCTCTATAAGTTGCACATTCTAAATCTAGAGCTTTAGTAATACAATCTTGCAAAGTCATAGGGTTAAAAGCTCTTACCAAACCTTTTAGAGGTTCCATCAAACCTTCAGTAAAGAGGACAACCAACCTCTTCTCACTAACATCGGAAACCATGACTGCAATTCTTTGGAAGTCTGCAACATACTCATCAACATTACCCACTTGTTTGAGTTGGGCCAATTCCCTAAAATGAAGTTTCGGTCCTTCCTATCAAACCTCTCCATGATCCTTCGACTAAACTCTTCCATTGTGTGAATCAAATCATGGCCTTGGGTGTGCATACCATGGAACCACCACTCATGTGCCATGCCTTCCAAATGGAGGGTAACAAATTTGAGGGCCTCTTCTTCTTGCATGGGGTTGAGGGAGAAGTAAGTCTCCATCTTTTGCAACCAAGCTCTCACTGTAATGGTATTAGAACCATCAAAGTTGGGGAGTGAAACCTTACCCAACCTTTGTTGAAGGTTCTTATGTGGTTGCTTGTGGAATCTTTTTGACTTTTTGCCCATCTTGAGGGCACAAAACTCATCAAACCCCAACATGTCTCTTGTGGCTTGGCTCAAAGAACCATACTCCAACCTTTGAGCATCTATTAGCTCTGCTAAAGTGGGCTCTTCTTCTTCTCTCTCTCTATTGGTCTCCTTAGGCAAGAAGACATCTTTGAAAAACTTAGGTGTAGAGCCATCACCTCCCTTATGTGAGCTCTCCCCATTGGAGCTTGCAGATTTATCTTTACCCATAGCATCCTTGATGAGCTTGGACATTTTCTCACTCATGGATTTTTGTAGTTCTTGCCCACACCCTTGCATCAATTCGTGCAAGAACTTCACTTGATCCGGTGTGAATGCTCCTTCATCCATGTTTCCCTTATTTCTCCTCTTATAATACTAAAACTCCTTATCACCCTGCATCCACAAATCACCCACACGAAAAGAGGAAAGAAAGCTCTGATACCACTGTAATATCCCCTTGTGGGATATTAATTAAATTTTATTAAACTACTTGCAAATGAAGTAAACTTAGAAGAGAAACCCTTCTAGGTTCACCTCAACTAACCCAGTGTCGGCTTCAATACAACCCAAATGGGGTTGGAGTGAGCCAAGGTAAGGGTTTAGATGGGCTTACTAGTCGGAATTAACACTTCTTTAACCAAATAACTTGCAGTAGTAGTAAAATAAATTAAAAATGTTGAAAATGTTTGCAAACTTAAAAATTAATATCTCCCTCAATATTTACCCTTTTTGAATAAAATAAATTACAGAAGGAAGATACAATTATGAACTTTCCAGTGAACTAAAAATATAAATTTTTATCCCACCAAAACCCACTTAAAACAACCCACGAAACTGCAGTTCAAGTCGTTAGGGTTAGGGAAAATTATAAAATTGATTTCAGCTCAAATACTCACCTCTCCACACTCAAAATTATCACTTTCAGATCTGCATTAATATATTTGTAACAACATATTGAAAAAGACTTCAAACCCTTCCAAAATATGATAGAAATTCACATAACCGAGTCGATTTTTAACATAAATTCTAGCAAGGTTAGTAGCTCCAAATATCATGAAACAAGTGCATTTGTAATAGAATAATGAGCAAGAATAGTTTAGATTTTATTCTTGCAAAAATACCATTCAAAAACACCATAAATCTCCCTCCACAAGTCGATTTGTATCATGACAAAACCAACAACAATTTCTAAAATTTATTGATCAAATAGTGGCCCAAAAACTCTCCAAATAACCTCACAAACTCTCACAATAATGGCGACTTCACTTAAATTGAATAGAAATGCAAATAACTTATCAATTCAAGCTCTCAAGGGCATACACACTTCACTCAAAGGTGGTGTTGAAGAACACCTTTTGTTTTAGATCATTAGTGGGCATACATCCCTCTTCAAGCATGAAGATCAGTTTGATAAATTGTCAACATGAGAAAAGGAGTGCCCATCATCTTCTTTTATATTTTTTCATTGCTCAATCTCCAAGGCTCCTTCTCCATTTTTTACGCCGAAATCTAGGAGGGAATCTTTATTTTAAAATTGCCTAGAGAACACACTCAAAACAAATATTAAATGCATGAGAAAATTAAATTAAATGGGGCCCATATGGATCAACCCATGCTTAGAAGAAATCGATTTATTTTAAATAACAAACATTAAATAATTCCCAGAAAAGTGACTTGCTTAGTCGCTTAATTTACCTTTAAAATAAATAATTATTATCCCAAGGTAAAATCAAATTTCTCTTTTATTTTTATTTGCATATAAAAATATATTTTTATTTTAAATTTACTTGTGCAAATCAATTTTTCTCTTTTTAAATTTTTATTTGAAAAGGGGGACATTACTGACTCTAAGTTTTCATTATTTTCTTCTTTTATTTTGAGTTTTGATTCTTTATTAATGAATCTATGGCCACATTCAAGGTGTTCTATTTACGATCATAATCTAAACTCTTCTTCTCTGTAAATAAGAAGCCCACTAATATAAAAAAATGAAAACATTGAAATGATTCCCTTAAACAGAGAGAATGGTTGAATACAGACAATATTTTGGCATCCACTTTTTAAACTTCAACTTTATCCTTATTCGGTATCATAAAATTCTAACATATGCATATTGAATCACCATAACAAGTGATCGAATTTGAAGGGCTCCTCATAATTTAATTTGATAGGCTAGGTTAAGCTTTACCCTTCATAAATGATGATTAAACAACACACAATGTTGTATTATGCCCTAGAAACCTAGGTAGTTGCTAGGCGCCAAAATTTAAGTGACACAAATTATATTTAATTAAAATCACTTTTTGAAGCATTTAGTCTATAACATTAAAGGGATTTGGTATTTATGATTTGGAGAGAGGGAAATTGTCGATTTTTATTTGCAATACAAATATGAATATAAACAGAACATCCACACATATGTTTCTTGATTCCCATTTCCAATTAATATGATATTATTTTTGAAAATCCCTTTTGATTCTTAGTACATTATAGCCTACATAGTTCTAAGATATGAGGGCTCTACATAATAGACATAAATAATGAGAAAAGAATTTATTTTTAAAACTATATTACGTTTTCAAATTTTTGAAGGGAGCACACTGACTCCTATACCGCCTAGAGCACTTAAGACCCTTGATTTGACCCTAACAACACATTACCCTTCATAGAAAAATAGAAAGGTTAATTTCCTTTTAATATATATCTCGATTAATCTAGATAAAATAAATATAAAAATGTCAAAATCATTAAAATTATAACATCTAATAATAATTTTGAAATTTAATTAAATTAATCAAGATAAATAATTTAAATGACTAGTTTACAAAATAAATAAGGGAATTCCAAACATGATTTACAAGCTAGCAAAAGTTAAAGCAGAATATCACTATTTTGAAAATAGAAAGAGGGAATTCTAAACATGATTTACAAGCTAGCAAAAGCTAAAACAAAATATCGCTATTTTGAAAATAGAAAGAGCAAGGTAATTGCTTATTTTCTAGAGATTTATCCTTTTTCCTAGTGATTTTGTGAATGATTTGTTTGAAGTGAGTGAAGATTTTTTTAATATAGAAAATAAAAAGCTAACAAGCATGAAGTTTTTGCTCTAATTATTATTTAATATTTTATTTATTAAAATCAATTTAACAAATTATAAAAATGAACTTAGCATACAATTTACATGACAAGCTATTTTTTTAGTTAGCCCTTTTAATGAAAATTTATAATATTTTAATGCCTTGATCTTTGTTGAAGTGTAATTTTAAATTTCAATTTTTTTAAGTGTAAATTTTTAATCACCCTTCTATGACAAGATAAAATACGTTTGAAGGGCATTAACGAACTCAAACTTGCTCTGTGACCATAACCTCTTGTTTAGACATTTCATAAAAGGAAACGTAGCATATGCACCAAAATTACCATGCAATCACTATTTATAGGAAAAAGAGACCAATAGATAGAGAAACCATGATATGTTGGGGCGATTAGGCGAAGTGAGTAATTACTTGAGGTTATATTTTGCATTAAGCATTCTTTCAAAGCACGACATCCATATTTATGCCTTTTTCCAACTCAAATATGATCATCTACATTTCACCTAAAGTATCGCACACCCACAAATGGAGAGTATGAAATATCATTCCAAGTTCGTATGGTTGTTGACAGGAGTCTTCATCAAATTTTGGTATAATCCGTGGAAATACATGTAAAGAAGTCAAAGTCGGTAGATAGCCGTAAAGAATTAGATCAAGCCACGGGATAAAGGATGAACCAACGGACAAAGTATGGTTCCACACATAAAAGGACAAGGCCACGATAAACTATAGAAGCCACAAAGTATAGAGAAAGCTACCAGAAACTAAGAAAATATGCGATACATGGAGGAAGCCACCAAACACTGAAGAATCCACGTAACACCGGAAAGAGCCACGGAAGCCGACATCATGTCGTGGATTAAAGACAAAACATACCAATACGAGATAGAAGCCAACAAAGGCACGAGTCAAAAGAAGAAGTGTCTTTTGAAACATATTGTATTTTGTATATTTATTGTAACTAATGTATTGTATAAGTTTTCCTCACGAAAGACTTATGTGAGAGTGCCATTTTGAGATTTTGTAAGAGAGATAAGAGAGTTAGAATGAAAGGAATGTATATGTACTAGACTGATGTAATGCATTTTGATAAATGAATAAATATTGGAGTTTTGGGAATGAATTATCTTGCATATTGTTCTTTACTTTTCTATTCTTAGAGTAGTAGTGGTGTATTTCCTGCATACATCCTTAACAAAGATCGATATTCCTAAGCCCTACAATCTTGTTGGGGTTTTTAGGTCAACATTTGGTGTCTGAGCCCAGGTTTCTTTCGTTAAGTGGATGTCAAGAAATATTTCACCACCAGGGTATTGGAAGCCCGCATTATTAGAAATTGAAAATTGGTGGGAAAAACATATCGATATATTTGTGAAAGGAGAATCAAAAAGGTGAAAAATCACTTATAAGGTGGCAGAAGCAGAAGTATTTGGAGAGTTCGGAGAAGATTTTGGTCGTATTTTCCTCATCAATTGTGGCCATGTTTGTTAGTGTTGAGTATGGATCTAAATTACTCATGTTTTAACATGTAAATAGAACTTGTTGGAAGTTGTGATGTCGTCAGCGTTTAGAGTGTGACCGGCATCGGTCAGGGCAAGTTAGAATTGGTGATGGTTGGGTAGAACCGACATTGGTTACCTGTGCGACGAGTTTTTAATTAACTCTCGGGATTTATTTCTATTTTTAGCATTGGAATAGATTTAATGAATGTAATTACATGGCTAAGTGCCCTAAAGTATTAAATGACTATTTAAAGCATAAAGCTAGGGTTTAGAATGAGAGGATTGATCATAATTACAAGATAATTATGTGAGAGAGAATTCTTGGTGAACAATCAAAAAGTTTGAAGGAAGAAAATATTGAACATCTGAGAAGTGTAGAAGATTGTATATCTTATCAAAGATTTGGATAATAGATTGGCTTGTTTCTTGGTGGACATAGCCCACACTGGGTGAACCACATTAAATATGGTGTTGATTTATGTCTCTTTTTTTGTATAAATCTTCTCGTAGAATATCGATTTTATTTGTGTGTATGCTTAGATCTGATATATTATCATACAACCGGTGTGCTAACCCCAACAACTGGTATCAGAGCTTTGTTTGAGGGTTTTGTGTGTTGACAGATTTACTCACATAGGGTTTTTTGATTGAGTGGGAGCTACAACAATGATAGAAGATAATAAATACAAGGTAGAGAAGTTTGACAACCGAAATTATCAATTATGGAAGATGCAGATTGAGGATTATCTGTATCAGAGAGATTTGTACTTACCGTTGGATGAGAAGTCTAGACCTACGAAGATGACTGATGAAGAATGGAAGATTCTTGACAGAAAGGCTTTGGGATCTATAAGATTGAGCCTGGCAGCATCCATGGCTTCCAATATTACAGAAGCGGCTTCTACGGTAGACTTAATGAAATCTCTTGCTAATTTATATGAAAAACCTAGTGCTTCAAATAAAGTTTATTTGATGAAGAAACTTTTTAGTTCTAAGATGCATGAAGGTGAATCTACCTCTAGTCATTTGAATGATTTCTGATCTATTGTAAATCAGTTAAAATCAGTTTCAATACCGTTTGATGATGAAGTAAAAGCACTTTTATTCTTATGTTATTTGCCTAATAGTTGGGACAACTTGGTAATGGTTGTTAGTAATACATCATCTGCTAATAATATTTTGAAGTTTGATGATGTGGTTAGTATAATCTTGAATGAAGAAATTCACAGGAAAAGTACAAAGGAAACATCATCTGGAAATGCTTTGAATGTAGAAAGTAGGGGCAGGCAAAAGGAGAGATCCAAGAGTAAGAGTAATGGAAAATCAAAGTCAAGGGATAACAAATCTAAATCCAAAAGTAAGGGAATTACTTGTTGGAAATGTGGAAAGAAAGGACATGTAAAGAAATATTGTTGGTCAAAAGATAAAGAGAACCAACAACCAGACAAAGGTAAAGAGGTAAATCTTGTTGCATCAGAGGTAATGCAAGATGCTCTTATTTTTCTTTCGATAGTAGAATTGAATCATGGGTTTTAGATTCGGAGCTTCTTTCCATGCAACCCCTTATAAGGGTTATTTCGAAATTATGTCCAGAGAAATTTTGGGCATGTCTATTTAGGTGATTATGAACCTTGCGGTATTACTAGTAAAGGGGAAGTTCATCTAAAATTACAGAATGGAAATACATGGGTATTAAAAGATGTGAGGCATGTGTCAAGCCTCGGGAGGAATCTTATTTCTGCGGGCAACTAGGTGAATCAGTTGCATGGTTACTTTACTGAGAGACTCTTGGAAAGTCACCAAGGGTGTTTTTGTTATGGCAAGAGGTAAGAAGATAAGAACGTTATATTTATCTACCAGTATTCGATTCATTTTCTACATTATCTACTTCAAATTCAGATGCATGCATGTGGCATAATCGGTTGGGTCATATGAGTCAAAAAGGAATGCAGATCTTAAAGGCTAAGGGTAAGTTATCATATTTGAAAGATTTAGATCTTGATTTTTGTGAGCATTGTATCTTTGGAAAGTAAAAGAGAGTGAGATTTCTCAAATTTGGGGCAACTAAGAAGGAGAAAAAATTGAGCTTGTACACTCAGATGTGTGGGGACCAGCTCAGGTAGCTTCTCATGGTGGATCCTAGTATTATGTTACTTTCATTGATGATGCTACAAGAAAGGTATGGGTTTATTGTATTAAACATAAATCTAATGTTTTTGAAACTTTTAAAAGATGGAAAGCCCTTGTTGAGAATGAATCAAATTCTAAGTTAAAGTGCCTTAGATCTGACAATGGTGGTGAATACTATAGCAAGGCTTTCAATGATTATTGTTCAGTGAATGGGATACGTAGAGAAATAATGGTTCCAAGAACACCACAGGAGAATGGTGTTGTAGAGAGAATGAATAAGACAATCATGGAATGTGCTAGAAGTATGAGGATACATTCTAGATTGCCCTTGTAGTTTTGGGCAAAAGCAGTTGATACAATGGTTTATTTGATTAACCGTGGCCCTTCAAGTTCACTAGATGGAGGAATACTAGAGGAAGCATGGACCGGAAAAGAGGTAGATCTTTCTTTTCTTAAAGTTTTTGGTTCAGAAGCTTTTGTGCATGTTGATAGAGAAAATAGAAAAAGTTGGATGCAAAATCCAAGAGGTGCACTTTCATTGGTTATGGATCTGGTGATTTCGGTTTTCGTTTTTGGGATTTAGAGAATTCTAAAATTGTTAGGAGTCGTGATGTTGAATGGAATGAAAAGAGAATGTACAAGGATCAAATTTTGGTACCCAAGGATGAGAAAATTGAGAAGTTTATTGATGAAAATGAACTCTCGGGTTTTAAAGAAACACCTTGAAAACACAAGATGGCGTGGTCGGTTAGACCCTAAACCGGCATCAGTCAGATGAACCACCGATGGTTACAGAGGATCAGAACCGGTGTTGGTTAGCCGAACTAACGTCGGTTAGAGGTGACCGGTGTCGGTCACTATGTTAAGTTGATACTAATGTCTAGGAGGTCCAGATTGAGCCTCCGGTACCCCAAACTCTTGTGAGAAGGTCACAAAGGGTAAGTAAACTTCCAGAAAGATTTTCACCTTCTCTATTTTATCTATTATTGATTGATAGTGGTGAACCAGAAATCTTTGAAGAAGTAATGCAAGATAAAACTCACGTTCAGTGGGAGCATGGCATGGATGAGGAGATGAACTCTTTGGAACAGAACCAAACTTGGGATTTGGTTAAATTTCCAGCAGGAAAGAGAACATTACAGAACAAGTGGGTTTACAGAATTAAGGAAGAAGAGGGTGGATAGAAAATGTACAAGGCAAGGCTTGTAGTAAAGGGATTTGCACAAAAGGCAGGTATTGACTTTGGTGAAATATTTTCTCTTGTTGTTAAGATGACTTCTATTCATTCTTGTATTGAGTTTAGTTGCAATAGAAGATTTACATTTAGAGAAACTAGATGTGAAGATGGCTTTCCTTCATGGTGATTTAGATGAAGATATTTATATGCAGCAGCCGCTTGGGTATGAAGTCAAGGGTAAGGAGAAATTAGTGTGCAGGTTGAAAAAGAGCCTATATGGGCTCAAGCAAGCTCCAAGGCAATGGTACATGAAGTTTGATAGTTTTATGCATGAGCATGGTTACTTGAGATGTGAATCTAACCATTGTGTTTATTTCAAGAAGCTTGAAAATGGGAGCTATATTATTTTGTTATTGTATGTGGATGATATTCTTATTGCAGGATCTAGTATGTAGGACATTGGCGAGTTTAAGAGAAAGCTAGCTCACATGTTTGCAATGAAGGATTTGGGAGCTCCAAAAAGAATCCTTGGCATGCAAATACATAAAGACAAGAAAAACAAGAAGTTATATTTGTCTCAGGAATATTATATCTACAAGGTGTTAGAAAGGTTCAACATGCAGAATGCAAAACATGTTAGCACACCTATGGTTGGACACTTCAAATTGAGTAAAGATCAGTGTCGTTCATCACAAGAGGAGGTAAAATACATGACATGAGTGTCATATGCTTCAGCAGTTGGAAGTATCATGTATGCTATGGTTTGTACAAGACCAGACATTGCACAGGTAGTGGGAGTTGTGAGTAGATATATGGCTAATCTAGGTAAAGAGAATTGGAAAGTAGTCTAATGGATACTCAGGTATTTGAAAGGGACATCTAGCATGCGGTTATGTTATGGAGGTTCAGATATTTCATTACGTGGATATGTTGATTCGGATATGGCTGGAGATCTAGATGGTAGGAGGAGCACTATTGGATATATTTTCACAGTAAGTGGAACGAAAGTTAGCTGGATTTCGAGATTGCAAAAGGTTGTGGCTTTGTCTACTACAGAGGCAGAGTATGTTGCAGCTACAGAGGCTAGCAAGGAGATGATATGGATGAGTAGGTTCATGGAAGAGTTGGGAAAGGAGCAAAGTAATTGTAAACTATTTAGTGACAGTCAGAGTGTAATTCATTTGGCAAAGAACTCAACATTTCATTTGAGAACGAAACACATTCAGTTGAGATATCACTTCATACGACAGGTATTGGAGGATGGACAGTTGAATCTGGAAAAGATTCATACAAGCAAGAACCCTGTGGATATGCTAACGAAGCCATTAGCAAAGGAGAAGTTGGAGCTACACTCCACTTCTGTTGGTCTTCGAGTTTGAAACTTGAAGAGGAAGAAACAAAGCTTAGGAGGATCCAAGAATGGTGTTGTACAGGTATAGTGTGTAGTAATTAATCTCCAAGTGGGAGATTATTGAGTATGGAGCTAAATTACTCATGTTTTAGCATGTAAATAGAACTTGCTTTGAAGTTGATCGTGAAAGAATAAGGATCGGTTAGAGTGTGATCGAAATTGATCGGGGCAAGTTGGAACCGCGGCATCGGTTAGGGCGAACCGCATTGGTTACTGTGCGACGAGTTTTTAATTAACTCTCAAGATTTATTTATATTTTTAGCATTAGAATATATTTAATGAATGTAATTTCATGGCTAAGCACCCTAAAGTCTTAAACGACTATTTAAAGCAAAAAAGCTAGGATTTAGAATGAGAGGATTGATCGTGATTACAAGATAATTATGTGAGAGAGAATTCTTGGTGAAGAATCAAAAAGCTTGAAGGAAGAAAGTACTGAACATCTGAGAAGTGTAGAAGATTGTAAATATTCATTGTATATCTTGTCAAAGCTTTGGATAATAGATTGGCTTGTTTCTTGGTGGACGTAGCCCACATTGGGTGAACCATGTTAAATCTAGTGTTGATTTATGTCTCTTGTTTTGTATAATTCTTCTAGTAGAATATCCGCTTTTATTTACGTGTATGTTTAGATCTGATATATTGTTTGTATAACCGGTGTGCTAATCCCAATAGTTAGCACATGCAAAGAGGATAGAGTAAACATGGATGTACTTAAGACAACCCTTTGACTGGACTGCGAAAAATTAACAATAGTAAAATATCTAGAAGAAAGGGCGAGGTTAGTCATGGAAAATAATGAATTAGAGAAGAAGATAGAAAAAAAGATTGGAAAGAGAGGAGAGAGTAAATAAGATGAAAGAAAGGAAGGATAAATTCAATAAAGTTAAGAAAGAAGAAAATAAAGTAGAAGGTAGAAGATTCACCCACTTCAAGTGGAGGCCAATAATTGGCTCACCCGGAAATGGAGGCGGATGTTTCAAGTCTAGCTATTATACCCGCATATTTTGCGGAGACCAACAAGGGTTTATTACTCCAAGAAATCCCATATATACGATAGAAAGTTCGGTTTAATAAGCATTAACAAGACAAACAACTCTCATGAAAGAGTTACAAGTACTTAGTAGGAGGATTAGAACCAACATTTGAGAAAGTCTTAGAAGCATAAGGGTGGAACAAAGAGGAATTGAGGACCCCTTTAATGATTAAGGAGAGAGGTGAAGAAGAAGATGAGGTCATTGGAATGAAGGAGTTAGTTGAAGAATTCGGAGAGAAAATAAAAATAGTGGATGAGGAGAAGAAAGAGGAAGAGAATATAGAAAAAGAAAAGATAGAAATAGTAGAAGAAAAAATGAAGAAAGAGATAGAGAGGAAGATCAAGGGAGAGAGAAAGAGAAACAAAGTAAAAAGAGAGGAAGTGATGAAGGATTAGAAGAAGGATATAGATCAAGAAATAATAAATATTAAGAAATAATAAAGATAGAAAGGTAGTTATGGAGAATAGTAGTTACGAAAAGTCACCGAAGAAAGATACACTGAAACCAACACGCGAGCCATGTTGGGGTTAGCATAAGGTTGTACATATAATATATCAGATCTAAGCATACATGCAATAAAATAGGATATTCTACCAAAAGAAATATACAAAAAAAAAGATATAAATCAACACCGATTTTAATGTGGTTCACCCAAGTGTAGGACACATCCACCAAGAAACAAGCCAATCTATTATCTAAAGCTTTTAGAAGATATAAAATGAAGATTTACAATCTTCCACATGAGTCACGATGTACAATACTTTATTTTTCTCAAGTTTTTCCTTCCTCTCCAAGAATTCTCTCTCACAATTATTTCACAATAAATCAGCAATACTTATCATCCTTACTTCTAAACCCTAGCTTTCATGCTTATATAGGCATATAAAAACTTAGAGAACATAGCCATGCAATTACAATCAATAGATCTCGCTTTAATACTAAAATTATATCTAATCCCCATGATTTAAATAAAACACCCACACACAGTAACCGACATCGGTTAGCCCTAACCGATGTCGGTTCCTACTTTCCTAACCGATGTCAGGTCCCTTCATAACTGATGTCGGTTAGTGTGTTTTCAAGAAAGTTTAATATAACATGCTAAACTAAAGTAATTGAGCTCCACAACTCAAAAATATCCCACTTGGAGATAAATTACTGCATTATACCTGTACAGTTTCATTCTTAGATCCTTTCCTTAGGTTTCTTTCTTCCTCTTCAAGTCTCAAACTCGAAGACTAACAAAAGTTAAGTGTAGCTCCAACTTCTCTTTTGCTAATGGCTTCATTAGCATATCCATTAGGGTTTTCACTCGTATGAATCTTTTCCAGTTTCAGTTGTCCATCCTCCAATACTTGTTGTATGAAGTGATACCTCAATTGAATGTGTTTCATTCTAGAATGAAACATTGAGTTCTTTGCCAAATGAATTTCACTCTGAATGTCACTAAACAATTTGCAATCATCTTACTCCTTTCCCAACTCTTCCATGAACTTGCTCATCCATATCATCTCTTTGCTAGCCTATGTAGTTGTAACATACTACCTTACGTAGTAGACAAAGCCATAACCTTACAGAATCTTGATATCCAACTAATTGTCGTCCCACCTACTCATGAAAATATATCCGGTAGTGTTCCTTCTACCATCCATATCTACACCATATTTGAATCAACATAGCCACATAAAAAGAAATAGTTGAACATCCATAGCATAATTGCATGCTAGATGTCCCTCTCAAATACCTGAGTATCTATTAGATTGCTTTCCAATTCTCTTTACCTAGATTGGCCATAAATATACTCACAACTCCCACTACTGTGTAATGTCTGGTTTGGTACAAACCATAGCATACATGAGACTCCCAACTGTTGAAGCATATGGTACTCGTGTCATGTATTTGACCTCCTCATGTGATGAAGGACACTAATATTTTCTCAATTTGAAGTGTCCAACCATAGGTGTACTTACAAGTTTTAAATTCTACATTTTAAACCTTTCTAACACCTTGTAGATATAATCCTCCTGAGACAAATACAATTTCTTTTTCTTCCTATCTCTATGTATTTGCATGCCAAGGATTATTTTTTGCATCTCCTAAATCCTTCATAGCAAATGTGTGAGATAGCTTTCCCTTAAGCTCACCAATGTCCTGCATACTAGATCCTACAATAAGCATATCATCCACATATAGTAAAAAAATAATATAGCTCCCATTTTCAAGCTTCTTGAAATAAACACAATGGTCAAATTCACATCTAAAGTAACTAGGATCATGTATAAAACTATCAAACCTCGTATACCATTTCCTTGGAGATTTCTTGCACCCATATAGGTTCTTTTTCAACATGCACACTAATTTATCCTTACCATTGAATTTATACCCAAGTGGTTGTTGCATATAAATCTCTTCATCCAAATCACCATGAAAGAAATCCATCTTCACATCTAGTTGCTCTAAATGCAAATCATGTATTGCAACTATACTCAATATAGTACGTATGGAAGTCATTTTAACAACGGAGAAAATATTTCATGAAATTCAATACCTTCTTTACGTGTAAATCTTTTTACTACAAGCCTTGCCTTGTACCTTTTTTCCACCCTCTTCTTCCTTGATTCTATAAACCCCCTTATTCTACAATGTCCTCTTACCTACCCAAAACTTAACCAAATATCATATCTAGTTTTTTTCCAAGGAGTCCATCTCCTCATCCATGTCATGCTCCCACTGCACGTGAGTCTTATCCTGCATTGCTTCTTCAAAACTTTATAGTTCACCATTATCAGTCAATAATAAATAAGATAGAGAAGGTGTAAATATTTCTGGAGGTTTACTTACCCTTTGTGACCTTCTCACAGGAGTTTGGGGTACCAGAGGCTCATTCTGAACCTCCTAGACATTTTTTTCCAATTCTGACAGTGACTGATGTCGGTCACCTATAACTGACGTCAAGTCTACTAACCAATATCGGTTTGGTTGTTACGTAACCAATGCTAGTTCAGCTGACCGATGTTGATCAAGGGTCAACCGACACCGATTATTGTGTAACCCTATATGTATGAATTTTAAATCCAAGAGTTCATTTTCATTGACAAACTTCTCAATCTGTTCGTCCTTGGGTACCAAAATTTAATTCCTTTACATTCTCTTTTCATTCCATTCAATATCACGACTCTAACAATTTTAGAAATATCTAAATCCTAAAAGTGAAATCTGAAATAACCATATCCATAACCAATGAAAGTGCATCTCTTGGGTTCTGCATCCAACTTTTTCTATTTTCCTTATCAATATGCACAAAAGCTTCGAACATAAAACTTTAAGAAAATAAAGATCTACCTCTTTTCGGTCCAAGCTTCCTCTACTATTCCTCCATCTAGTGAATTTGAAGGCCCACATTAATCAAATAAACCATTGTATCAACTTCTACACCAAAACTGTGAGGGAAATCTAACATGTATCCCCATACTTCTATCACGTTCCATGATTGTCATGTTCATTCTTTCTATAACACCATTTTCTTGTGGTGTTCTTGGAACCTTTCTTTCTCTACGTATTCCATTCACTAAACAATAATCATTGAAATCCTTGTTATAGTATTCACCACCATTTTCAGATCTAAGGCACTTTAAATTTGAATTTGATTCATTCTCAATGAGGGCTTTCCATATTTTAAAAGACTCAAAAACATCATATTTATGTTTAATACAATAAACGCATACTTTTCTTGTAGCATCATTGATGAAAGTAACATAATCTTGGGATCCTCCATGAGAAGATACAAGGGCTGGTCCCCACACAGCTTAGTGTACAAGCTCCAATTTTTGTTCCTTCTTAGTTGCCCCAACTTTGAGAAATATCATTCTCTTTTGCTTTCCAAATACACAATGCTAATAGAAATCAAGATATAAATATTTCAAATATGATAACTTACCCTTACCCTTTAATATTTGAATTCCTTTTTCACTCATATGGCCCAACTGATTATGCCACGAGCATGCATCTAAATCTGAATAATATAACACATAAAAGGAATCAATAACATAGGTAGATAAATATAACGTTCCTAAATTCTTTCCTCTTGCCACAACAAAGGCACCCTTGGTGACTTTCCAAGAGTTTGTTGTGAATGTAACCATGCAACCAACTTCACCTAGTTGCCTTACAGAAATAAGATTCCTCTTGAGGCTTGGCACATGCCTCACATCTTTCAATACCCATGTATTTCCATTCTATAATTTTAGATGAACTTCCCCTTTACCAGTAATACTGCAAGGTTCATCATCACCCAAATAAACATGCCCAAAATTACCTTGGACATAATTTCTAAAATAACCCTTATTAGGGGTTGCATGGAAAGAAGCTCCTGAATTTAAAACCCATGATTCTATTCTATTATCCAAAGAAAGAATAAGAGCATCTTGCATTACCTCTTCTACAATATTTACCTCTTTACCTTTATCTGGGTGTTGGTTCTCTTTATCCTTTAACTAAGAATCTTTATTTGTATTTCCTTTCTTTCCACAATTCCAAAAGGTAATTCCCTTGCCTTTTGATTTAGATCTACCATTCCTTGAATTTTATTTCCAATTATTCTTACTCTTGGATCTCTCCTTCTTGCCTTGCCTCTACTTTCTACATCCAAAGCATTCTCGGATGACGGTTCCTCTGTACTTTTCCTACAAATTTCTTCATTCAAGATTATACTAACCACATCATCAAACTTCAAAATATTATTATCGGATGTTGTATTACTAACAACGATTACCATTTTATCCCAACTATTAGGCAAAGAACATAAGAATAAAAGTATTTTCACTTCATCATCAAACGAGAATATCAACCGATTTTAACTGATTTACAATAGATCAGAAATCATTCAAATGACTAGATGCAGATCCACCTTCATGCATCTTAGAACTAAATAGTTTCTTCATTAAATAAAATTTATTTTAAGCACTAGATTTTTCATATAAATTAGCAAGAGATTTCATTAACTCTACCATAGAATTCATTTCTATAATATTGGAAGCCACGAGATCTGTCAAGCTCAATCTTATAGATCCCAAAGCCTTTCTGTCAATAATATTTCATTCTTCATCATTCATCTTCATAGGTCTAGTCTTTTCATCCAACGGTAAGTATAAGTTTCTTTCATACAGATAATCCTCAATCTGCATCTTCCATAATTGATCATTTCGGCCGTCAAAATTCTCTACCTTGTATTTGTTTTATTCTGCCATTGTTGTAGCTCCCACTCAATCAAAAAACCCTCTGTGAGTAAATATTTCAACACATAAAACCCTCAAACAAAGCTCTGATACCATTTGTTGGGGTTAGCACAAGTTTATACAGATAATATATCATATCTAAGCATACATGCAATAAAATCAAATATTCTACCAGAAGAAATATACAAAACAAGAGATATAAATCAACACCATATTTAACGTGGTTCACCCAATGTGGGCTACATCCACCAAGAAACAAGACAATCTATTATCCAAATCTTTTAGAAGATATACAATGAAGATTTAAAATCTTTCACACCTCTCACGATGCACAATACTTTCTTTCTCTCAAGTTTCTCCTTCTTCTCCAATAATTCTCTCTCTCACAATTATTTCACAATAATCATCAACACTTACAATCCTTACTTCTAAACCATAGCTTTCATGCTTATATAGGCATATACAAACTTAGGGCACTTAGCCATGCAATTACAATCAATAGATCTACTTTAATACTAAAATTATATCTAATTCCCATTAGTTAAATAAAACACCCACACACAGTAACCGATGTTGGTTAGATCTAACCGATGTCGGTTCCTACGTTCTGACCGATGTCGATCATAGGTGACTGGTATCAATCCCTTCATAACTGATGTTGGTCCCTTCATAATCAATGTCGATTATTGTGTTTTCATTAAGTTTAATATAACATGCTAAACTAAAGTAATTGAGCTCCACAACTCAACAAGAAGAAAGGAGATGACCCCCAAGAGTGGATGCCATTCCATTTTCTACTTGATACACCATTTGAGAATCTACAAAAAGAAAAGAGTTTAGAAGAAAGATATCAACTATTGCAAGAAGAGAGTCAGAGAAGACAAGAAACAGTGTGAGAGTTCCAAGAATTATTAGGTGAACTTTACTTTGATATCGAGTTAGGAAGAGATAAGGGAAGAAAGAGCAATTCAAAACTAGTTCATAACTAGACAAAGAAATCAAATCAAGTTAAGCAACGAGCCTATTATTCAGCCTAGAACAAATACACGAGCAAAAATGGCGCAAAGATTAAGATGCCCATTTTTGACAAGGACTCTAACGATGCATTGGAACACTTGTTCCTATTGGAAGCCTCTTTGGAAGAGTAATAACACCATAGATGAGGCTACTAAAATACAATATTTTGCATGTTCATTAAGGGATGATGCACTTTGCAGTGGTACATGAGGCTGAATTCTCAAGGAGTGAAACCATGGGCTGATATTGAAAGAGAATTTAAAATAGACTTTCATTTCCCGAAGCCCCTTCGAAGGAGTAAGAAAGATGAGAGATCTTATACAAAGAGAAGGAGAATCAATGAAGGAATTTAGTCAAAGGTTTAACATTATTACTAGAAAATTGGAAGATCCCCTAATAGATAAACAAAGAGTTGAGTGGTTCACCTCGGGGCTACTTCCTTATCTCATAGTGACATTAGATTCTCAATAGTTTAAAGCATTGTCAGAAGCAATTGAAATGGCAATCAAATTGGAAGCTCAACCATGGATAAGAGAAGGGGAAACTTCAATTAAAACTAAATTAGAGAGGGTGTAATTAGAGCTAGAAAAATTGAAATTACAACAGGAGATTCAAAGGACTGAGGGATTAAGAAGTAGTTCCCCACCGAAGAGTAATATGAGGCCCAAGATATGGTGTACAATTTTTTTGTGCCAAAGGCCATAGTAGAATTGAATTCCCATATGATGAGAATGCAAAGAGAGTTTCCATGACAAGAGTACATTCATCACAAAAAGCATCCTCTAGTAACATACTACCATTTGAAAGAACATGGTGTGGAATCTGTAGACTTTGGGACCAACATACTTAAGACACTTGTCCTTTATTATAATTTTCTCCTCCTACAAACCAATTGATGTATTATAATGCATGTGGTTCATACAATAATTATCATCATACTTTCCCCTCATTGGATGCATTAGATGACTTGAAGGATTATGCTTCTAGGAGAGATATGGCCACAAGATAAAATACAACACCTAACCCTCCTCCTACGCAACCACAAATGATTACACCTCCGCCACCAACACAACAAAAATGATAACTATGCCACAGTACCCAAATCAACAAGGTGGTCAACCGTAGTTTGGAGGTGGATACCAGGGAAATAATTATGACCCTAACGATTAAAGTTACAATGATGGAGGTTATCGCGGAGGGTACCGCAATGGATTTAGAGGAGGTTTTAGAGGAGGATATAGAGGAGGGTATAGAGGAGGATATGAAAATTATAAAGGAGGTAGAGGTTACCAAGGATACCAAGGTTACAATGATGGTGGTTACCACAGGGGGTATAATCAAGGAGGAGGATACCAAGATAGAAGACCAATGAATTTCTATAAGTGTGGGCAAGATGGGAACCTTGCTAGAAATTGCACAGAACCTGATCCATGTGGATTTTTCCATAAGAAGGAAAGAACACATTCCACTTTTGGAAGCTGCAAAATTCTATAGAAGTGGATCAACAAGATCAAAGGCGTTAGCAAAAGAGGCCCAGAGAAAAGTACAACATATTACTAGAATTCCTTGGGACGAAGAAACTATAGCCAAAGACAAAGAAATGAGAGCCTCTACTTCAAGAACCACAAAAGAAGAAAGAAAGGAGGAAACAAAATAAAGTTATAGGAGGGGGAAGGTAGAGAGAAGTGGAAATAACAGTGAAGAACCATGATATAGAGTTGTTGTCACAACTAGAAGTGCCGCCAAGAATGAGGCGACCCCTAAAAAGAAGAAAATAATAAGATTACCCCAAGAACAACATTCTTCTGATGATGAGGAGTGGAAACCCAAGGAGATTAGACCTGAATTACATTTTAAGGAAGTTGAAAAGAGTAGAGAACTCATCCATGAAGCTCAAGCCAGTGAAGAAAGGGAGAAAAATTGTTTCATAGAAGAAGAGGCTAAAGCCTTAAAGGAGCTAGAAAAATTAACCATCAATAATGGGCTAATAGATAAACTGAAACAATTCAGCAAATATTTGGAATAAAGAAGAGAGAACACATCATGTCCATAGAATTGAGGGGGATACAATAAGAAGAAAAGGAACATATTCTAGACTCAGCGAACATGGAGGAAGTCCGTCATCTACCTAGATGTAGACATTTTTGATACTACCATCACTAAAGTACTACTAGATCTTGGTGCGGATGTCAATATGATGTCCAAAACCACATGGGAAATGCTTGGAAGACCTACTTTGGAACCCACAAGATACTTCATTGGATTAGCGGATGGGTCATCAAGACAACCATTAGGGGTACTAAAGAATGTAGTAGTGAACTTTATGGGGATAAAAAGATGGTGAATTTTGAAGTAGTAGAAAATGTATATGAGAATCCCTCATATAATGTCATCTTAGCCTTGGAGTGGTTTGTAGATTGTAATGGAATGTTGAGCTCTAAAGAAGAAGAGGTGACCTTAAGCACGGATGGCATATGTGTTCATGTACCTCTACATGTAGGTATGAGTGTCATGTGGGCCAAAGAAGTATGGCATGACACAGAAGGAGAAGACTTTGATGACATCCAAGGAGTCTATGCATTAAGTAAATTTTCTAATATTGACAAAGATTTTGAGCCAAATTCAGATGGGGAGATATCAGTTAAATCAAAAGATACTACTGAGAGCTTAGATAATGTGGTGGACGCATGGATACATGGGTTCCCTAAATCAAGGACTCGAAATTTACATTACGCAAGAAGGATACCACCAAGAATCATCACTTTAGAAGATAGTTACTATGTTGTGGGTGACATTTTGTACCGCCAAAGATACATTTGAAGAAGAATAACAATACTACTCCTCCCAAGAGGAAGAAGAAAGATCAATATTTATGCCAACCAAAGAGGATTTTTCTCGTGACGAAGAAGAAGTGAAATAACTTCCAATCAAGAGAGTATACATATTGAGTTGTGGGGAATCTCATCAGACATTACCAAAATATTCAGGATTTGGAGATCTAGAAGGATATATCAAAATCATGGAGATAATATTTCCTAATGAAAAGGCAAGGATGGAAGCATTGGATGATACTTTGACCATAAATGTCATGATTTGGTGGGTGGCACACAAAACAACTATCTCTCATTAGAAATCAGTAACTATACTATTAAAAGCTAGATTCTTGAGAGTGAAGGCTATTATGTTGCAATCCCTGAATACACTGGAGAAACAAATCCGTAGAAACATATTCAAGCCTGTGAGAAGAATTGGAGGTTATGTGGGGAGACCTCTCCCTTTTATGGAATCAAGTTGTTCATATGGACCCTAGGGCCCATACCGCGATCATGGTACACACACCAAGAGATCGGTGGGAAACAAAATAGTGGGATAAAATAGTGAAAGATTTCTTGCATACTTTCACCTTTTGGGATGCGGATTTAAACATTTTGAGGGCTCTACAGAAGATTAGAACATTATTATTTATGACTCTAGAGGAATCCACAAAATAATTTTCTAAGGAAAAAGAAAAGACAAAATGGGAGATCCTGAAACCGCAAGATAGCCCAATAAAGATATGAGAGATGACAAGATGTTATAATGTGGAGAAACAAGAAAAGGAAGAAAAACATGAGAACTTAAGATAAAAATTTATAGAAGATGAGAGACAAGTAGTAGAAAATAAATATGAAGGAGAAAAATACTACTACCAACCATTGAAAATCAAAAATGAAAATATTGGGACAGAGGGAACTGAAAATTGGCTAAAATTGGAGATTACTGGACAGAGGAAGAAGTAGCTAAGGTAGTGGAATTGTTACAAGAGTTCAAGAAATTTTCCCAAAAGATTTTAAATAATTGAAAGGGATAAAAGAAGAAGCTGGAACGATGAAAATTCATATCAAAGAGGGGTTCAAACCAATGAAGAAAATGCCATATAGATTGAACCCAAACTTAAAGGTGAAGGTGAAATATGAAATAGATAAAATGTTGAGTGTTGGGATCATTAAACTAGTTGATGATGCAGAATGGATCAGTCCCATGGTGATCCAAAATAAAAATACTGGAGAGATCCGTGTATGTGTAGATTACTGAGAGTTGAACAAAGCTGCATACATGATCCCTTTCTAACCCCCTTTATAGAAGAAGTACTAGAGAATGTGGCTGGCAGAGAAGTGTATTCCTTCACAGATGGTTTCTCTGCGGGTACCACCAAGTCAAAATTTCTCTAGAGGACCAACCAAAGACCACTTTTTCCACCGAATGGGGATCCTTCATGTATACAATCATGTCATTTGGACTGAAGAATGCACCAGCAGTATTTAGTAGGATCATGATAAATGCCTTCAAAGATTTTATTCATGATTTTCTAGAGGTTTATCTTGATGATTGGATAGTTTATGGCCTATTGAAAAATCATATACAAGTATTGAGATTAATGTTTTAGAGGTGCAGAGATTTACAAATCTCATTAAATTTGAAAAAATGTATCTTTTTTACTCCTTTTGGTACTCTATTAGGACACATAATATGTAAAGAAGGTTTTTTGATTGATCCTTTAAAGACTTCAGTAATTATAAATTTACCACCTCCAAAAACTCAAAGGACGTGAGGACAATTTTGGGCTACACTAGATACCATCGGAAGTTCATTAGAAATTGTTGATGGTGAATCACAACACCCCTGAATGTCTACAACTCAATGGGTTGAGACTCTCAGTGCGATTGCATAACATGGAGCTTTTCCCAAGTGTGGGACCTTGCGAAATCGGAAAAGCTCTCTGGATGAAGGCCGGTTCCTATTCCTCTGTTCAGATGCACACATAAAAATGTAGAGGGTTTACTAAAAAACCTAATCTAACTTGCCAAGGAGACAGGGTAAGAAGATGCATAAAATAAAACCTAAACTACAAAGGTGATGCACCGAAGAATGAAGAACACCTGTCTTGCCAATAAACACAAACCATAAAAACGCAATGCAAGATCATGCACAGATAACTAGATTCACAGATGAAAGATCAGGAGGATGTAAATGAACACCAGAGAGGGTTGAGAATCATCCACAGACATGCATTAATTTACTCCAAAGATTGATCAACACACTGCAAAATGCCAAGAGGCAAAGTTGCATTACGCTTTCAAATGGGAGGTTTGAACTCCACAAGTTTACTCGCTAAAGAGAAGAAGGGAGGGGCAAAGCGAAAATTTCCAACCTTTAGAAAGAAGCCCCTCCTTACAATTTATAGGAAGAATGAGAGAGAAAAGAGAGAGGAAATCCAAAACTACCCCAACCACCTCTAGGTTGCATTTAATTCATCTCATTATGGTGGTAGGTGAGAACCCTAGCGCCAAAAAGTGGTGAAATGTATTTTGCATTTTTAAGAATTTGTTCTCACCCAATTAAAGATATCCAGTCGTAGTTGGACAGAGGACCTCGTAAGATTTCCGAAAAGTCCAACCTTGCATGAATCCGAGCTCCTCACAAAATTTATGGCCATCTGAATATCTACGCTAGGGTTTGCTTCCTGTCAGCGCTCAAAATGTTGTGCCTCCTGAAGATGTGCCTTGGCGCATCCATCTTCGTGTCAACATCCCTTTGTCATGCACCTCTTACCTGCGCCAAGGGCGCATCCATTTTCATGTCGACACCTTCTGTCGTGCGCCTCTTACCTGCGCCAAGGGCGCATCCATTTTCGTGTCGACACCTTCTGTCGTGCGCCTCTTATCTGCACTTTGGCCATAAATGTCGGGGTCTGAGTTTCTTTGATTTCCATATTCTTCCATTTGTCTATATCTACCCAGGGGGGAGATATTTACAACAGAAATTATGTAGAAATAAGTGCTCGTTAGAAGAATTGTTAAAGAAAAGAACAAATAAGCAAATCCATTGGTCTAAGGGGTGTGCAGATGCGTTGGAGATCTTAAAAGATAAAATTCTATGTGCACCTATTTGGATTTTTCTAGATTGGAAGATACCATTCCACGTACATGTGGATGCATCTAAAATAGCCATTGGAGTTGTTTTGACACAACCAAGAGAGAAGATGGACCACCCAGTAGAATTTTCTAGTAGGAAACTAGATAAAGCAGAGAGAAACTTCACTACAACTGAAAGAGAGGCCTTCAGTATGGTGTATGCCTTAATGAAGTACATACAATATCTATTAGCCACTTCTTTCACATTCTACACTAATCATGAACCATTGAAATACCTTATAAATAGACCAGTGTTACAAGGAAGAATTTATAGGTGGCTTATGATTTTTTAAGAGTTTGACTTTACTATATCATTCAAACTTGGGAAGTTAAATAATGGTCCAGATTACTTGTCAAGGATTGAGAATGGAGAAGATGAAGGGCCTATAGATGATGATTTTCCTGGAGCCCACTTATTTAGAATTGAAGCCATACCTAAGGATTTTGATGATATTTCCCAGCTACTACATATAGGAGAATTCCCAAATGATTATACCTGAAAGAAGAAAAATTTGTTGTGTAGAGCTTTCCCATTTACTTTGATTCAGGGACAATTATACAAGAAGGGACAAGATGATGTCCTTCAAAGAGTAGCCTTAGATCATGAGAGAAAAAATATTTTGATGGAAGCACATGAAGGCATAGCTAGCAGACATAATGGAGGAGAAGACAACAAGGAAAGTGATGATGGCCGGACTATGGTGGCCTACATTATTTAGAGATGCTCATAAACATGCTAGATCATGTGATATCTGTCAAAGAGTGGGAAAACCAAATGCAAGAGATGAAATGCCACTCAAACTTGTATTGGTGCTAGCCCCATTTGAGAAATGGGCTATTGATTTCATAGGACCAATTAAACCATCCGCCAAACATTCTCAAGCGAGATTTATCATCACTGGAACATAATATCTAACAAGGTGGGAGGAGGTGGTCCCCAAAAATATTGTACCACAAAAATAATGCTAAATTTTTGTATGAGAATATAATTACAAGATTTGGGTGCCCTCTGAGTATTACCAAGTGATCAAGGCAAACACTTTGTGAATGAAACCATCCAAGAACTATTGAGTGGGTTCATGATCAATCACAATAGAAGCACTCCATACCACCCGCAGAAAATGGAACCATAGAAGCATTTAACAAGGTATTGGAGAAGGTTTTAACAAATATTTGTTCATTACAAACTATTGATTGGGACTTGAAGATACATGTCACTCTATGGGCATACCGCACAACATACAAGAGGCTTACAAAGTATTCTCCATTCAGATTGGTATATGGGTTGGAAGCCACGGTTCCCATAGAGTTTTTTCTTCCTAGCTTGAGAATTGCAGTAGCATTCAGGATGACAAAAGATGATTCCCTTCATGAAAGATTGATAGAGCTGGAGAAATTAGATGAAAGGAGATTTATAGCCATGTACAACAAAACACAGGAGAAAAGAAGACGAAGGCATGGCACGATCGCCACATTAAGAAGAAACAATTTGATATTGGAGACCAGTACTCCTTTATGATAGCAAATATAAATACCCGGGAAACTAAAGGTTAGATGGTTGGGACCATACATTATCAAAGAAATACTACCTTCCTGGAGTAGTGAAACTATAGACCTTGCAATTAAAATAACTCCCTGGTCATGTAAATGGAGCAAGGCTCAAGATTTATGTAACTTAGTAAGAAATCAAAAAGGAAAAATAAATCAAAAACACCAACCTACTTGAAAATCAAAAATTCAATGGGTAGGTCGAGGGGTAGGATGAAAACCTGCAAGGGCATCTCTACCCTTAGAAAAAGAAAAAAAAAAAAAGAAGAATCCATGAAGGAGGAATACCCGCATTAATAAAGAAAAAATACCACCTATTTTAAAACTCGGGAATTCGGTGGATAGGTCACGAGGTAGGATGAAAACCCACAAGGGCATCTCTACCCTTAAGAAGGCAAGAGAGAACAAAAATAATAATCTGCGGAGGTAGAATGCCCGCATAATAAAGGAACAAAAAACTACTGAGAGGAAGCACACCCGCCAAATAAAGGAAGACAGGAAAACTCATCAAAGCCGTGAAACAAAGAAATAAAAGCATGTCGCGAAACAAAGAAATGATACACCATGCAAAGAAGGAAATAGGTAAATCCGCATATAAAGGAGAAACTTGAAACCGTAGTATGAAGAAAAGAAAACAAACTGCGATACGAAGAAATAAAAGAAACTCGTGAGACAAAGGAGAAATTAAAACCATAAAACGAAGCACATACGACAAAGCCACGCAAAAAGAATAAAATCCGTGTAAGAACCGTGTTCAAACCACGTAACGATGGAGTCTGTGAAATGAAGTAGAAAACACAGAACAAAGAAAGAAGCTGACCCTCTAAAATTACAGCACAAATTTTCCGAACAACTAAATGATATTCAATTCAAAGATATGATGAGAACATTAAAAACTTACATATATATAGGAAATGTCTTTCCTATATTTTAGGAAGTAGCTAACTACTCTTCCATGAATATCTCACCCAAACACCATATACGTGAGTGGTTAAACTCACATAACAAATGATTGTTATAACAAAACATATAACTAATAATAATGTGAACACTAAATATTACAATTCCTAACACCCTCTATGGAAACAATAAATGTGGTATGTGGGATTCAAAACTATATAAGGGATTCAATTACGAAAAGCTAAGGAATTACAAGCATACAAAGAGATCAAAGAAATAGAGCCACAAAGCGAGCTAGGGAAAAATTAGGGAAAATCGAGAAGAAGCTATGGATACTCCAATTAAAGTTATGCAAAAGGAATTCACACGACCCAAATTCATAAAGCATTCTGTGAAATCATACCAATACGATCCAGAGGGTGCATTTTCACACATTCCATTCATGGTCGCGCATACACGGGATTTGCAAAAGTACATTCATTCACCCAGTGTTGAATATGATCATACCCAACTTAAGGTAGACATGGCATTGTTGCTCACAAAAAATTTGACTACTCAACAAGTAGAGTATAAGAAAAACGTAAAAGCCATTGCATGGAATTGAAATTGGATGCATGGAGCATAATTTTCTATTTTAACAGGTAGATAGGGAAATTAAGGTTCTCCTTAGTCATCTACATAATGAAATGCTTTTTCTTGATCAACCATATCAGATCACAAAAAATTAATGGCTAGGGTTATCATGTTATTGGACAAAGGACGATCTGTGCTAACAAAGAAGAAAACCCCGATGAAAGATATGGCGAAGGTGATGGGTGTCACAACATGCAAAAGGGGCATCAAAATTACAAATATTCAAAACCCTACTTTGAGGTATGCCACCAAAGCCATTTGTTTAAAAATATTCACATGAATAGAGAGGATGGCGCCCATGGGGTGAGTGCACAATTGACATTAGATATGGTTATGGCCAAGTATGAATATAACCTAGCTAAATTACTAGCCACAAAATTTCATGGAAATGTGAAGAGAATTAAAGAAGGAAAACATAATTTTTGTTATGGGTCGATATTAATATGCTTGGCAATGTACTTTACAAAAATACTTCCACAAAAAGAAGAATTGGTTGATTGGAAATTAGATACCCCTATAGCAGAAATATATTTGGGAACACATGAGAACAATGGATGTAATTACTCAAATAACATCACTCATTAAATGGATAAACAAAATCAGGGGGGTAGTTGCAAATAAATCTAGGGTAATAGAACAAATAGTGGCCAAATATGAACACGAAGTTATGTTTATTGCAGACATTGACTATATTTTTATCAAATCACTAGTTCCGCGGACAGTCAAGTTCCACCATTACCCATGAAGCTTCGAGATGCGGTAGAAACAAAATCCAAGCACTCAAAGCATACCCTATGGATCCCGGGAACATGGATAATTTTAGTGGCGAATATTTGTAATATGGCAAAAATTTCATTTTAGGAAAATTTGAAAAGGTGAATTTTTCAGAGCAGGTCAGTGTCCTGTTCGCCTAAAATTTATAGTATATTTTTTTAAGGTTGGCTTCGCCTACATTTGAAAACATCTCCTATAAAAACCTAGGTGATTCATCGAGTAGTATACTACCACCAATACCTTACCAATACCATGAACTTGCATACTCTAAGCACCAGAGCACAATGCAGATTTGTTTATTGTTTAGTAGTTTGCAGTAGGGGAACATTTGCTATTTGTTGACGCGCGACAAAGGTTATTTATGGACGGGAAACAAGGAGATTTTTCTTACTTACGATAAGGGTTTGTTTGTTAACGCCTGACACTGATCTTTTTGGTGCACGACTATACTGTTGTTGACGTATGATAGAGGTTTTCTCTTAGGCATGAAAATGATATTTGTTAATGCATGGCTTATTACATTTGTTGACACACGTAAAAGGTTTTATGTGGATGGGTGATAAGGAGGTATTACTAACGCATGACAAGGTTTTGCTTGTTAATGCCTCGACACTACTCTTGTTGACGCATTAATGTACTTTTATTAAAGTACAATAGAGTTTTCCATGACGAGTGACAACGATATTTATTGACGTGCGACTTATTGTATTTGTTGATGCTCGACTCATTTGACGCCCGACAAGGAGACTCAAGTCTCAACTGATGCCCAACCCAGTATTGTTGATGCACGACAGTTATCTTGTTGACGCATTCGACACAGTCTTATTTTTGACGTGTGACAAAGTTACTGTTGATGCATGACTCAGAATTGTTGATGTATGATAGAGTTTCAACTTAGCCATTCAGAATAATGGAAGGTGTTAGTGCTCAGAATGAGAAGACCCAAAAAGTAACTAAGAAATCTCAGAAGTCCATGTTCAAGTATTTTGGAAACTCTACTACTACATATACAACCACCAACACCCATATAGCTACCACTAGAATGAATCAAAGTACAGACTGTGTGGAAGGTAATATTGAGGTGGACATGCATTCTGCATAGTATCAACCAAATGACACCTATGATGATACCATGTCGATATTGAAGATATACCTATTGAGATGCCAGATCCTGAAGATATTCTTCTGTTGGGGTGTAACCAAAAGTACATCAAGATATCACACATACAAATACTCAAAGCAAAATGGAACACAAAAATCAAATTCAAATTCTGGTTCAAAAAGAGGAAACCAGTGATTGTGATAATGCTCAAAATTCTACTCAAAAAAGTAAAACATTCAAAACGAACAAGGATATGTGGACAATTGGAGGACATACAAGTTTGATTGGGCTACCAAATTTCCGTTTATCAAACTTGTATAGTCATCTAATTTAGAAGAGATCCCATTTGAATGTACATGTACAATATGTACATGGAAATTGGGAAAACAACAAAAATGTAATTAAAGCTGGACACTATAGAAAAACACTGTGGAAAACAATATTTTACTAAAAAGGGGGAGGATGGCCAGAAAATCAAAACACACAGGTGGAAAACTGAAAAATAATGCATGCATGTTAAATACGCATCAGAGTATGAAGTAGAGCAGAAAAATGCAAACATCTCATGGAAAAGGGAGGAACGATCGCATCAAAAAGTAGTAAGATGAATCAATCAAATCTGCATGCAAAACTCATACATTTCTCTACTTTATTTCACATACTAAAGAAAGGAAGGCCGATTTCATATTTTCTCAATTTCAAAGTTTTGTATCAATATAATGGAATGCACAACGTTCCTCAGTCTCCTTGTTTTGACAGTAGTGCATGGGAAATGGCAAAATGCCTTTCAATGATAGAGAATGAAGATTTGAAAGAGAATATAAAAAAATAAAATTTTATCTCTCTTTCAATTGATGAAGTGAATGATAGTCGAAAACTGCATGGGTATGTATCCATGTCTATAATTTAGAAAATCATATAAGTACACCTCATTTGCTGGGTGTTATGAAAATGGTTAAAAATTGTAATGTTGAAAACCTACATAAAATAGTTGTTTCTCATTTGAAATATATTGTTGGAATGACTGATTATGAAATTTCTATAAAGTTGGTATGCATTGGAGTAGATGGTGCATCAGTCATGCAGGGTCACCGAACAGGGTTGTGTGTTAGATTGCAAACAATAGTGGCCCCTTATATGCTATCAATTCACTGTATGGCTCACATAATGAATTTAGCGTATAAAATGGTAAACAACTACGAAAATGTTGCTAAAGTAGAAGACCTTATAAGAGAACTTCATGCCTATATGGAAAACAACCCAAAGTGATTTCTTGAGTTCCAAAATTCACAATTGGAATTACATATGGCAAAAAACTTCTGAAGGATGTTGAGACGAGATGGATTTCTTTGTATGAACTTGCATGCAGAGTTCATGAGGAGTATCCTTTGTTGGTTGGTTTCATGCACAAATATTGTCATGAAGTTGACAAGGTGAGGGACTTTTTGTTCCGTTTAACTAATTTGGAGACATTGCTTACATTGGTTGGTATTCTTCCAATGTTGTAGGAGATCAATACACTAATGAAGCATGCACATGGGAGATTAATCTATATTGTGGATTTTATATGGATGAGAAAAATGGTATGTCAAAGTCTTGATATCTTATACTAGTTCCCAAGATAGTTTTGATACACCTATTTTCAAGAATTGGAAAGCTTTATTAGATCTTAAGAATCCCAGTAACTATTTGATATTTAATATCCACGATCACCACTTTAATGCCACGCTTTGCAAAAATGTCAAAATATTACAGGATCGAAAGACAAGATGTTCATGTGACACGTAATCTCTTTTATCATATACTTGAAAACAAGAATAAATCTTAAAAAAAATTAGAATCCTTATCATCAAAAATTAGAGAACGTTTCTCCAAAGATAAAATTCTTGAAGCAATGGGTGTGATGAATCCTAATTTTGGAATATTAAAGGTGCTCATGCAGACTTTGTAAGAAAGCATTTCCATAAATCCATGGGTACAATAATGGAACATTTCACAAAGACTTCAAAGGTCAAGGGTATGGAAATCAAAGGTATACTAAATGTTGATTTATTAAAGTCTCAATCAACAAATTTTGCAACAACAATGAGGAACCAATATAAAAAGTTAGACGAACCTTCTGAGAGTGGTGCTATTACAAGGCTTTGGCGAGGAATCTATCAAAGTACTATGTTACAAGAAGAAATCAATGAATATTTCAGATTATATGAGTTATGCCAAACAATGATTTCATGGGGACTGTGGTAGACAAAAAGGTTTTCAGAGCTTTATTATTTATAAAATCAAAACGGGAAAAAGTTGGATAAAAATCTGAAATTTACATGAGGTGTTATGTTTCTTGCTACTCCATGGAAACCTTTCCTTTTGACAGAGAAATTGTGCATTGGAATTCCCTTTCCGAAAGAAGAGGTGTAAATAATACAGCTACAAGTACAATTGTTCCCAACGATGAGATTGGAATTGGTGCGTCGTCACACTCTACAAAAGAGAACATCGAATTTGAAGAAGCTATTGATAATGGATTGTTTTAGCTTTAAATAGGTATCTCCTTGACCTTACTTTTATTGTTTGTCACCTTACATTTTAATTGTGGTTATTTATTCAATTTCATATTAAAAATTTGAATATAATAGTTTGTAGTTAGACGTAATAGTGAACACAATTGTAACTCTACAGATGCAAATATTGACTGAGGAGGATTTTTATCATATTTTGTTTCATCTCTTGTTATCATTAAATATGTTACAGTATATATATTTACATTTATTTAAATACAATTATTTATTAAAAAAATATGTTTTATATAATTACTATTTTGGATTTTTCGAATACCAATTTCTGTTTTAAAAATCTGTTTGTTACATGCATTTGTCGAATACTAATTTGCAAGGCCTTCAAAGTTTAGATCTGCATATTCTTCCACTGTTATACTCTTCCAAACTTCTAGACTTCTATTGTCCAGACATGTACAAGTTATCATTTGCATTTTCTTTAATATTTTTGTTTCTTCCTTAATCCACTCAATCATTATTTCATCTTTTTTTCTTGAAAACGTGGGTTGACATCCATCCGAGGAAGCTCTCACTTCTCGGACTGACAATGTTAGGCAACTCACCCATCTATATACTAATCCATTTTTCGTTGAGTTTTCTTGAATCAAAGATCTTCTAGCACACTACAAAGGATGATTTCTCATTTTCCTTCCATATGCTTTGTCACAACCATCTAAAAGACAAGAGGTAGCTTAAACCCTATCATATGACATTGCTTGAGTTTTTACAATTATGTTTAATTTATTTTTGTATTTGCAAAATGCTTTGATAAAGTGTTTAAACTTTGTGGGATAAAATCACACATTCAAATTTTACAAGTAGAGAGAGGAAGATTTTTCCATATTAAGATGTTTTTGTCATAACACATTCCAAATTTTCTTAAAACAATTATCCATTATCATCATCCATGATCGTGCTTGAAGCTAAATCTACATCCACATACAATTCATCATCATCCATATCTATTTTAATGTCATCATATCATTGATTCATTACAAGTAGAGAGAAGAATATTTTGAGAAGGTTTAAATGTGAAGAAACCTGATACAGAGTTCTAATTTTACAAGTAGAGAGAAGAAGATTTTACTTGTATTAAGATGTCTCTGTCCTAAGACATTCCAAATTTTCTTAAAACAATTATCCATTATCATCATCCATGATCGTGCTTGAAGCTAAATCTATGTCCACACAATTCATCATCATCCATATCTATTTTAATGTCATCATCCACATCTAATGTCATCATATCATTGATTCATTACAAGTAGAGAGAAGAAGATTTTGAGAAGGTTTAAATGTGCGAAAACTGATACAAATTTTGAATTTTACAAGTAGAGAGAAGATGTCTTTGTCCTAACACACTCCAATTTTTCTTAAAACAATTATCTATTATCATCATCCATGATCATGCTTGAAGCTAAATCTACGTCCACACAATTCATCATCATCCATATCTATTTTAATGTCATCATCCACATCTAATGTCATCATATCATTGATTCATTACAAGTAGAGAGAAGAATATTTTGAGAAGTTTTAAATGTGCAGAAACCTGATACAGAGTTTGAATTTTACAAGTATAGAGAAGATGTCTTTGTCCTAACACATTCCAATTTTTCTTAAAAAAATTATCCATTATCATCATTCATCATCATCTATATCCATTCTAATGTCATCATATCATTACAAGTAGAGAGAAGAAGATTTTGAGAAGGTTTAAATGTCTTTGTTGTACCACATTCCAAATTTTCTTAAAACAATTATCCATTATCATCATCCAGATTCCATGATCGTGCTTGAAGCTAAATCTACGTCCACATACAATTCATCATAATCCATATCTATTCTAATGTCATCATCCACATCCAATGCAATCATCATTACAAGTAGAGAGAATATTATGAGAAGGTTTAAATGTGAAGAAACCTGATACAGAGTTTGAATTTTACAAGTAGAGAGAAGAAGATTTAACTCTATTAAGATGTCTCATCATACCACATTCCAAATTTTCTTAAAACAAATAATTAACCATTATCATAACACCATCACATTCATATCAAACATAAACACCATATACAATCTAGAAATTCTATATATAATATATAACAAGATATAAAAAATCCAGATTATAAAGTATTTCAAATGCCATCACATTCAAGTTTCATACTTCAATATATAAAGTATTTCAAATTTTCAAATTTAAAGTTTCAATTTTTCAACCCTCAATCATGAAATTTATCCCCAGAAAAATTGGCATCTTTTGTACCCCTTTCCCCAATGGCTTCCCCTCATGTACTCTTTGCTTGAATAATCCCAGAACTAATCAGATCTTCCACAACACTTGTTTAGATTATTTACGATTGTTTGTTCTTCCTTTTTGCATCTCCATGGGATACCAAACTAGCATTTGCAGCTGCCTTAGTTTTGAATAAAATTTCAGGGTCGAAGCCATTCTCTTTAATTATCCGCTTTAGTGTATTATTTTGTTTGTTAACTAAAACAATATTTTCTTTCATCTTCATTGCTGCGGATAAACTATTCTTTGCGGTTTCCAAGTGAACTTGGAACACCTTTTCTTGACTCTTCAAATTTTCATATTTCAACTGCAAAAAATAGTGAGCTCAATTAAACATATTACTAAAATAAGAAAATTTCAAATTAACAAAAATATTGTTTCAAAGTGATAATACTTACGACCGCTCTATCTCTCTCGGCATTTGCAATTGCCACCAAATCCTTGTCCTTAGACCATTTGTTAAAATATGCCTGGGCTTCAACACTAATATTTTCCAATTTGTTTAATGCTTTATCTAAAATATTGTCTTTATAATTGTTGTTATACGTGATGTCCCACTTCTTTCTTGGGTAAGTAAGGCATCCATCTTCACAAGTTGATTCTGGACTGCAGCATATAAACTGTCCCTTTGCCAATAATTTTCAAAACGACTTATTATCTCATTGATTAGTACTTTTTCCCTTCTCTCCCATTCTATGAGTTGACTGATATGAGGTACAATAAACTCTTGGACATGGGATTGACAATCATAACCAATCAAGTTCTCTAAAGGAAATGGTAGCAATTGTTCACCATTTGTATCTAAAGAAGATGATGTCATTGGAGAGGTATGGGGGATTTCGGGTTGATCATCGTCTGCTACCTCTTTTTGCCTTTGGGTGCCTTGATCCTATTTGCGATAAAATAAATCAATATTTAAATATTGAAATTGAAAGTGAAATGTAAATAAATTTGAATAAATTATGTTGAAATAGAAGTATACCTATTGGCCTTGAATCATCTCACGTGTATTGAAAAATCTTGTTGGGTCATTGCTATCAATGCCCAAGTAATCTTCATCTAAAGTTATATTATTTAAAATTGATACATCTGGTTGCGTTGGGCAAGCCACCGAGAGAGAGGGTTGGAATTTGAAACAAGGAGGCAATGTTTAGTGTCCCACTAGGGGCCGAGGAATTGACATGTGTTTACCAATGTTCTTTTTTCCTGAACCTCTGGTTGGCATTTTGAATCATAATGGTGGAGGATGTGGCGGTGTCATTGTTTGTACAGATGGCGAAGGACTACAATGTACTGAAAAGTCTAAGAAAAATCAACAAAATCATTACTAAATCATATGAAAAACTATTAAACTATGCAAAAACTATGAAATTATATGAAAACTATTCAAAACTTGTACTAAAGCAATAAAATCATACCTTTTTATTGAGGGTAATCATCACGGTACTTGAGGTGGCCGTGTTGGAGTAGTAATTGGTTGTGTTTGAGTTGTGTGTGGCTGGGATTACGAGCAAGGGTCTTGAGAATCGACAATTGCATGCGATTGAACTGAGTGAGTTGGCGAAGACGGTTGAGAAGCACGTGTATAGTCCAAAGTCCCTGTAAGTGCAGCAACAGTTGATTACATGTCAATTCAATATGGTAAATGGTAAATTGTAAATAGTAAATGTTAGGGTATTATGTCTTTGTCATTTAACTAATGCAAATACTTGGCGGTTCGATGATGAGTGAACTTCCATTTCAAATTTTGAATATGTCGACACCTCAACATGTTGTTGGCCTCTTCATCTTGATACCATTTTTTGTGTGGAAGAGCCTCAAAAATATTCTCTACAAATGGTCAATATTTAATCAGATTCTAGAAGTACATAATGTTAGTATTGCATAAAGATTCAATCAGAAGTACATAATCAAGACAATAACCATACTAAATTCTAATGTCGAAATATAAACTATATACATGTTGTTCTTGAAATGGAATTGACAAATTCTTCATTGTCTCATCCGTGTGAAAGTAGGAATTGGTTTGTCTTTTAAATTAAAAAGAGCCTCGTAATAAAGGCCAAGGAGATAGTTTGTGGAGTGAATAACTAGTTTTTTTGAAAGCGATGCATTTGTAATGTCGCTTTTATTTTATTGGATAAAAAGGTACACCAATCAAATTTTAGCTTTCCGATAGTTGCAAGAATGTATGCAATAGCCCAGTTTGGTATATCCATTTTCTAACCCTACAAAACAATTCTGGCTTGAAAGAAAGAAATCATGGCAGCAAGAAAGTGGTGTGTAATTCCTTGTGTATTTGATGTAGCCTATAATTTAGTAATATAAGCCCAATAAGACCCTAGATGAATTGGAACATCACTCATCCTAGATTGAGCACTCACCTGAAGTGTGCAAAGGTATCGGGTCCCTCTTTAGGGTTGTTGTTTCAGGATGTTATCATGATGAATACTTAACACATGCAGTTCTATTACTAATACATCATTCTACAGAGCATGCCAGATCTATACCTAAGGGAGAACAGAATTAAGTATCAAGCACGATAAAATCAAGAACATACTAGATTCAGATACACACAGAACTAACACTTAGATTTAGCCAATATCCTCCATTATATTAAATGCGGTAAGTACACGAAGCTTCATTATAATAACAATAGCATATGTTCATGCACGTAATGATTTAGCAAAGATAATCTCACTATATCTCTATGTATGTGTATCTATCTCTACTACACGCTTTACTACCTACTTATAAGGGTGGGAATTTCCCTTCACCGCTTATCAAATCCTAAAATAGGTTGCATGCTATTATTAGCCACGCGGCGTTACAAAAATAGCCACACATGTAAGTGTGCTAATAATAGACTAATGTTAGTTAATTGACAGTATTAGATCTATTTCTAGCCTATGTCCATGCAAAGGGATTCATATCTGGTCCTCCAAAAATATCCAATGTGTGACGCACAAGTCTCCAATCGGTTTGAGTGCTCTACATGCTATCTCCAAAAATAGAACCTTGTCGTGAAAATGGCTAAGTCCCAAACTAGTTTATGTTCCTTGCGTGCGATCCTTTCCGATACTTCCGCACCTTTGAATGCTCTCTATTATCCCACATGAACCTTTTGTATTTTCTTTACTAAGTTCCAGGGTTTGACTGATCAACATTACCCCACACTAGTTGTATTGTCGTCCCGAGTAATGGTTGTCTCCAAAATGAATCAAAAATATGAATAGAAGAATAGAAAAAAATGGATGAATGAAAGAATGCTTTTAACCTGCAGTTTCTTCTTTTGTCACAGGAATAATCAATTCTGAATATTCCTCTTTTATTTCCACCTCTAATGTCTACTAGTCACTGAGCGCGGCCTCTGCCTTCTCTGGAATATCCACTGTAATTGATTCTAACTCATCTCTTGCAATCTCTCCTTTTTCATTTTGTAGGACCAACACAATGTTGGACATGCCAGTCATTCTCCCTTCCAACAAGTCCATCTTCTAAGCAATGAGCTTACCAAGCTCATCCAGATTACCTTTCCTGTGTGGTTCCCGAGTGGTTGTAAGGGCCTCGCACTTCGCTAACAACAAGTGATAACCATTCTACGTGTGCTATGGTCTCATCCTTCATGGCCTTTAGGACCTCATTGTCTTCTAAAATGGTCCTGGTCCTTATAACAACCTCTGGCACTGTATAAATATTCAACGCTTGATCTACCTTCTTCGAGTTCCTCCTGTAAGCTCTGAAGCAATCCTTCATATGATGTAATCTTCCACATCATTGAATCCTTTTATCATTCTGATTCTTGTTCTAGATCCTTTGGCATTGGCATGCACAGAGGTTCATCTTCAAGCACTAAGTCCACTAATGTACTTACATAATGTATTCTTTGAAGGAAACGTCTTGGGTACCTTTGGCTCTAAGTGTGGCCTAGCCTTCATGAAATTGTCACCAATCTCCTCTGCAATGCTAATAAACACATCATTCTTCTTTTGCATTAAGTCTATTTCTTGTTGTAGGTGCGCTATCTCCTCATCCCTAGTTTTTATTTCTTCCCTTAGTGCCCTAATTGTGGCAGCTTTGTCCATATTCCACTATGCCACCTCTATTAAGACTTTTACCAATGCATTTCTCACCTATTCATCTGACATAATAGTAGGATTTATTATTATGTGTCTAGCTTGAGGTGTCTTTTTCAACCTCCTCGATATGCATGACTCCTCACACACATCAAAATCTGGTTCATCCATGTGTGTGTGCATCAACCATGATAATTGCTTCCTTGTGTGCACTGTTGACATATCTTCGTCCATTAATTCCCATCCATAGAACTCCTTTTATGTCATCTTGTGTCCTTGACGTATCCCATAACTAGTGGAATGTATTCCCCACTTGTTATTTTTGATCTTTGCTACTTAGGAACTTGGGCTTCAAGATTTGGAACTTGTGTGGCTATGTCCTAAGTAGTTTCTATTTTTATCTCTTATGTTCCTCTTTCTTCTTCTTCTCCATCCTTCATTTCTTCGTATTTTTTTCCTCTACGCTCTCTAGAGGTGTGGGAGAATTTGATGCACTTCCCTCATAATCTTTCACTTCCTCATTCAACTTTAATTTCCTTCTCCTTTTCTCGCTTATCTCTCTTTGTGGAGAGAGTCAAGGTGATCTCGCACACTTTGTTTGCGGAGTAACGCCTTGGGTCCTTTTTCTCCTAAACATTCTCTTGAATCAGCACTCTCCTTGGTCCACACCTAAGCCCTCTTCATCATCAACCTGAACTATTTTTGTGGGCTTGGGTGTTGGAACATTTTCCATTGTATGCTTACCCTTTGGAGGTTGTGGGAGCGCAAACTCATTCTCCATGTGTTTTGTGTTCTCCATCTTGGGTTTGAGTTGCAGGTACTAAAGCATTGCTCCGGTGTCCCCAACTTCCAACCTTACAGGTTTCATGTTTATAATATCTTAAATAAATCTTTCAATGTATGCATTGCACCCTGGATATACATACTTCTTCCTCAGGGTGTGGTAGTCGCAATCTACCTTGTCCACATTGAAAGTTAAGTGGTGCGCATCTAAGAACTGATGAACTAATGCTTAAAAATACCTTGTTGTGAAGGCATACGGCAGTTTGCACCATGGGCTCTAAGCTTCGTCCTTCATCAAAAATCGCATGATGCAAAAGTGTTCGTATGCAGAAAACTGAACTATCTTACCCACCATTGAAGGTAAATACTTGGGTATGCGCCACTCTTCTTTGAACATCGTGTGGAGTCTATCATACCACATCTCTACCCTCTGCTTGAATGGTCCACTCATTGATCAATCACACAAGTACTTTTCATACCTTTCCTCCGTGACTTGTGTTTCGTAGGGTACTCCCAAATCTTCTCCTTTGGCCCATCAGGCACCATAATCTCCATGAATACTAAAGACAATAATACAGCACCAAAATGTATTCTATCACATGTTTGCACTTCTTCAATGATTTTATTTGCTATGTGATCTACAATTTTGTATACCACTCCTTGAGACATCTTCTTGGTGGCATGCAACCACATTGTGTTTACCTGTGACTACATTCTTTGGTCATTTAGCTTTGTCACAAGATGTGCAACCGCCTGCATGCTTGGGTACTTCTTCAACTTGTCAATGTCCATGCTATGCAGAGCCTTGGTATACCCCACTCCTTCCTCGTCTCCGGATTACTGATTCATTAGTTAAATCATTATCCAAATCCAACCATGAGGCCCTTAGTCTTGTCACGTTGAAATCAAAGCAGATGTGATTCTTACCCTCCGTCCGGCAAAGTAGAAGAAGTCCTCATGGACTCTGCTCATTAACCACCGATATAATGGCTCATACTTTCCAAAGTACGACAGCTCATACAACTGGTAGACTCCATTTTTCTTCAAAGAACTTCTCTCCAAATCATCATAAACCAAAGATATCCTCCTCGACATGCACTTGTTTTTTCATACTCAACAACGCATCGAGCTCCTTCTTATTGTCTGAAGTTCGATGGTTGTAATCATTGATTTTACATTGGTGGATATGGGAATCCCATTCTTGTCCCACAATCACGCCCTCTGGATACTGCATTTCTAAAAAATTACTCTCGAGAGCAATCTCTTCTTCCATTTCAACCTTCTTCTTCCCTTTATCTCCTACTGCGGGTGCTTTCTTTGGTGCCATTTGAAACAATCTCTCTTTTCCTCCTTCTGTGACCGAGCAAGTCGAAACCCTAGTTGAAATCTCCATGCCCTAGTGGAAATCACGTGCCCTAACTCATTTTCAACGCATCTACTTCACTCAAACCCTTCTCCTATGGGAACGCAAGCTTCTCTTGTGCACAACCCTTCTCCTCACGTCTGGTTTCACACTCTTTGCACCTCAACATGATTTCTGGATCATTTACACTTAACCCTTTTCAAATTCTCTCAATTGCAAAGGTAAAAATGAACTCGCATCCCATCCTTATATAGAATTTCAAAAATTTAGTGCATTGATTGCTCCACCTACCAATAATCCTCTCATTAATTGACCATTTTCATTATTTTCACGTGGTACATCTTCACACCCAAGCTATAACCTTCTAGCGTGCCCTCCTACCTTTCGGTTGCAGACTTCTCTTCATGCTTCCATGCACTTGAGTACCTCATCACTACGCCTTCCACTGGTAGTCTTCTTGGCCTCTACTTACCTCGCATTATACTTGTTTCTTCATTCATTTTTTTCTATGGTCCCCATATCTAGAAGCAATCTTTGTTTAGATTATTTCAATTCTCCAACTTTGAATAGCACCGTACCAGTTTGTTCCTTTCATGTGGACTTATTTTCAATAGTTTTGTACCTGGATATCAATAACTACCCCACACTAAGGGTATGTGCAGTCCTCTGTGCATAAAAAAATTCTTCAAATAGTAATTAGCTTCTAGTGCGTAAACGTGCTTATTACACAAAACAAACCAACTAAATGGACAAAGCATAGCAAAAAAGAGGAAAACGCATTAAGGAAATGCAGAATTCGAAACCTAATCTAAATGACAATACTGCCTTATTACAAACACCAAGAAGACTTATTTATAGTAGGGCTTCATCCTACTCCCGTTAAAGTAATCAGGTAATCATATTCCATTAAGGGCCTCTAACTGACAAGTGTCGGTTTCAAGTATGTGGGTGATAACATATGGCCCCAACCAATGTACCTTGAGTTTACCTGGGATGGCGTAAAAATTTAGAATCATAAAGGAGCACCATTTGTCCAGTCTCAAACTTTTTATCCCTGATGTTCCTATCATGCCATGCTTTTGCCTAGCCTTCTCTTGTTTCTGACTCCATCGTGTTATGGCTCGTCGCTCATCCAACTTGATTAACTTTTCAATCCACTCTTATAATGCTTTCTCGTCAGAAATACCTCTAGCGCATGCAATACGCAAATAAGGTAACATAAATTCCATAGGAAGAATGGCTTTTGTGCCAAACAATAACTGAAATGGTGTGGCCTTGTTTAACCTTTTATATGTTGTCTGATATGCCCAAAGTACTGCAGATACTTTATCATCCCAATCCTTTCGTCCAACATCACAAAATTTTGTCAATGTCTGGCTCAAAATTTTGTTGAAAGCCTCAGTAGTTCCATTTGCTTGAGGATGATAGGGTGTAGTCTTATGGTGTGCAATCATGAATTCATGCAATAAAATTTTGATTGTCTCATTAAGAAAATGTGTGCCCCTATCACTGGTCAAACTTAAAGGGCATCCATACCTTGTAATAATAATTTCCATAGAAACTAGGTTGTTGTAGCTGTTGTTGTACTGAGTCCTTTAAAGGTATTGCTTATTCCCACTTTTCGGATAGTCCATGTGCAAGTTATGATGTAGCACGATCTAGTTATGCACACAAACGGGTGAAATAGGACCCACAAAATCTATATCCCATATCTCAAATGGTTATGCGCTAGTAATATGTCTCGAGGCATTTCATCTCATTGACCTGTTTTCCAATACGTTGACAATAATCACATGCCTTACAAAATTCCTTACAATCCTTATATAGGGTCTCCCGCCATAACCCACCGAGTAGAATCTTGCACACGGTGGCATCACCGCATAGTGGCCACAAATTCCACCATGAACTTCTTCCATAATATGTGTGTGCTCATGTTCCAATACACAACGGCGCAATACTTCATCTCGGCCTAATTTTTATAAGTCACCACTGATTAACATATAAGGTGCGGCGCGTATAGCAAGTTATTTCTTCTCCAAGGATTTCATTCCTTCTCGTGTCCTTCCTATTCATAGAAGACAACAATGTCCTCCACTCCGATGGCGCTCGTTATAACCTATATAAGCTGTGCATCGGCATGGTATTCTCAATTTCATGTGCTTCTTCTCCGATTTGTATTCTTGATAGATGGTCTGGTATAAAATTATTTTTCCTAGTTTTACCACAATGTGTGAAATCAAATTCTTGAAATAAAAGCACCCATCGACATATGCGCCCTTGTAGAACGAGATTGTTTACCAAATACTTCAATGCCATGTGATCTTTATAAAAGACGAATGGTGTAGCTAGTAGGTACTAGCAGAATTTATGCAGCACATAGATCATTGAAAAAGCTTCATACTCTATCATTGTGCAATTATGCTCTACAGAGTCGACTTTCTACTAGCAAAACAAATAGGATGATCTACAATACATTCTCCGCGTTGAGCCACAACTGTCTAATGGTCGTGCGAGAGGCATCAACATGTACATGAAATGGTTGTTCTACCGAAGGATAACGTAAAATAGGCGTAGTAGTGAGTTTTTCCTTCAATGTCTCAAATGTACATTGTTGCGGTTCTCCCAGAGTAGAATGTTCCTTTCCTTTCAATAAATCTTCCAACCGTGCAACAACCTTGGCATATCCCTTGATAAAAATTTTGTAATATCTGTATGACCCAAAAATCCACGTACCTCATTCTAAGCTGGTAGGCTCCCTTAGGCCTATAATAAGCTATGCAACCTTAATTGGATCAACCAACAAACCTTCCTTGTAGATTATATGTCCTAATAGTATTCCGGATGGTGTAGCAAATATGCACTTCTTGTTGTTCAAAGAGATACTCAACCGTCTACATCTTTCAAACATTAAGCGTAGATTGTCACAATGATCCTTAACCAATCCATACACCGTCCAATTGTCTAAATAGACCTATAAGAAGTTGTGAATAAAATCTTTGAAGGCTTGAACAACTATGTGTAAAAATATAGCAGGCACATTTTTCAGACCAAAAGGCATTACAGTATAGGCGAAGCTACCCCATTCAGTAGTAAACGTAGCCTCTTCCTGGTCCTCCTAGGCAATCCTAACCTTGATGATACCTAGAGAACCCATCTATAAACGAATAGATTTTGCACCCTGCAACACCTTCTAGTATTTCCTCAGTGAATGGCGTAGGAAATGGATCAGTTACACATGCAACATTCAGCTCCCTATAGTCCACGCATATTCTAATCCATCCATCCTTCTTGATACTGATCACCATTGGACTAACCCATTCTAACTCATCTAGGGGTTTGATGATTCCAGACTTCAACATTTTATCAATATCTTCTTTGACCTTTTCGCGCAAGTTGGGGTTCATTCTATAAGGTTTCTTTCTAACTGGGTGCGCACCCTCTTTAAGCTTTATCTTCATCTCACCTAATGATTCATGCATGCCTTTAAGTTCATGGTACCCCCTAAGGAATAGGTCTTGGTAATCCCTTAGTAAATCTATGATTTTGCCACTTCAAAGTCTGACCAATAGTCTCCAATTACGGCTTCTTTAGGCTCGACCTCGATCCAATATTCACCCTTTTTGTCTTCATAGGTTCATGATAGGCGCATGTGGTCTTATCTACACTTTGTCCAATACCTCACGCCTCCTATTTAATGATTTAGATTTCTACTTCTTCATCATGCACTAAGTAGACCATTTTTCCTTTCTCTTTCTCAATGCAAGTGCTTTGAAGTAATGTTGCATCGGACTCTGTTTATTCATCAATATGTTCTCCCGATTTTCCTTATCGAATAACTCCTTAAGCGAGTTCTTGACCTTGCACTATCTCCCATAGTTAAGCACTTGATGACTTTCAATTCTTCTTCCACCGGAGGCTTTGTAGAGAAGAAGTCAAATGTATGGGCCATTCCTGCAATTAATTTTTTCCAATTTCTAGTCTCTTTATGGATTTCTGCATATACATACCAAGCACACACGCAGCCTTATAAAGTGGAATAAAACTTGTACACCCATAGCGAAGGTGGTAAAGCTTCCTGCCCTTTTGTCCAGAGTCTCTCACACTTCTGAATGTGGTGTTGAACAAGTTCATTACCATAATAAGTATAGATTTGAATAGGTGCATTGCTCTAAGGAGCCTAAGTAACAAGACCAATCCTAATTTCATTCCACCCGACAAGGTTAACTTTGTGAGCCACCCACTAGCATGTTTTTGTTCCACGTAGTGTATATGCTAGCATATTTCTTCTTTCCAGTGGGTCTATCCATTGTTCTTCCATGGCGCGTAGGAATACCATAGGATCTCCTTCTCCAGTGTAACAAGGTACCGAGTTATTACCTATTCTCCTGACATACCATGGTTTATTACCTCTAGGAAATATGCTCTTTACTTCGCACCCTACCAACTCATAAGTTTTATGATCCCAATTATCACAAGAAACACTTGTAGTATTGCTAATAGACTGTGCATCCTCCCACTGAATTAGTCCTTCTTTGGTTGGCTCAAGTATCTCTGGATCTCGGATGGTGCATACATAAATCCTATTCATATCTTCTTCACTTAAGGGCTCAACATAGGGCACATATTTTCCATCTGTTAAAGGGATAATAACTCTCTCCTCCTTATTTTCAAAACTGATATAGCCCTTATTGAACCAAATATCAGCATTATTTGCATAGCACTAAGGATGCCCCAATAGAGATGGGAAGCTATCTGACTCTGCCAACACTAAAACTTCAAAGTCTCCAGTGAACTTGGCTCCTTGTATGGTAATGGATGCATCTTTCAAGACTTCGATGGGAGTGGCCTTAGTCTGATTAGCCATGAATAATATATTAGAGGATGACTACAATGGGGGTCTTCCCATTTGTACCCATGTATCTAAGGTAAGAAAATTGACTTCCGCACATGTATCAATCAGTATATTACTCAATAGCCACCCATCCACAACAACATTCAAAGTTATTTCCTTGTCATAATCTAGGCTATGGGGGAGATTCACATGTAGAATTTTTCATCCAGTCTTAACACTTGTGCACAGAGTGTTTTGTTTTAACCAACTCCCTACAGTGGAATGGTATTTTCTTGGCACAACATTTTACACACTTCCCTCAAGTCATCTATATCATTTTGGACCATCTCTGATGCTTTATTTTGCTCCATCTTCCGCAATTGCTCTTTTAAGTATTGTATCTCACCCTAAAGATTCCTGAGAACTTCCATAGTTTCCTGATAAACCTCCTTTTGATGGGTAGGATTTAGGTCTTGTGCATGGAGAAATTCCTCTTTAGTGATGTGAGGATTCTCTTGTAATTCTTCTCTGGTGCTGCCACCTCGAGGCAGTCGTTATCTTCACTTACAATGCCTCAGACTCTGCTTGCAACTTAGGCATCCATTGATTTTCAATAGCACATTGTATCCTAACCATCCCTACACCTTTTTTTCTTGTTTATGTTTCTTACTCAGATGCTCATACAAGTCCAAGAACTCCTCATAGCTATGGTTCTTTCCACAAAAATAACATGTAATATTCTGAGGACATTCACACCTGTAGTGGTCAGGAGATCTGCATGTATAACATGTTTCGCGAGGGAACTCACCTCTTCCACCACCATGGCCTCATCTTCCGAATCCACCACGGTATCCTCGACCTCTGCCACGACCACCTTCAAAATTCCCTTCATTCTGATCATAGCGTGCCTGATTGTGATCCTGGTCCTGATGCTCATTCTTGCCCTTAGATTTATCTGAAACTCATGTCTGTCATACACCAATATCTATAGCATCATGGATATGTCCAATCAGTCGGTAGTCTTTTGTGTCATGACTCATGGACTGCAGATTTCCAGTATCTTGAAACATTCTTCCTTATCGCGCGTTGCAATAATGGGAAATGGTTAGCATCATGGTTTAAATGGCATATTTCACAATCCATCAGCAACGATTGTACTATTCTACGAGGACAACTATCCTTTGTGTGACCTTCTACTTCACAATCTATGCACCAAATCCATGTGCGCATCTCATGTGCTGAATTTGTTGATAGTTTCTCCAACTATTTTACCATAGCTGTGATTTGTGCTTCTAAAAATGGGCTCACCCTAGTATTTATGCTTCCAATTTCCTCGGCATGCAAGGTCAGCTTTCTTGAAGTGCTTCGCAAAGATCGAGTGTATGTCTTTTGTGATAAAGCCCTCCTAAAAGGGGTAATCAATCCCCCAACGAACCATTATGTATGTTGGCTTGCGTGTATGTCATAAGAAAGCTTTGATAACAGCGTTTTAAACTATGCATCATACTCTCTAACACTTTCAGTAGTGCATTGCTTAATATCCTTGAGCACACTTATACTCTTCTACTCAAACTCAAGGATGTGAAACTCTTTAAGAAATGCATATTTTAAAGTGTATAATCTACGTAAGTATGATCAGGGTCAAACTTTCTATACTAGTTGTGTGTGTGCCCTTATAACGTAGTAGCAAATTGGCTTGCCCTACGCTCAAAAATCATGATTCATTTTACGCCATGGTATTTCAAGCATATGCACATGTTCATCAGCATCTTCTATGCCCCTATACTCTAAAAGAAGAAGAAACATCTCCATGTAAATATTTTTGGGTTGGTGCAGACCTTGCCCACCTATTCTAGAACCTCTTATGTTTCCCTGCTGCTGCAGAACCTCCAATCCACCTAAACCGGAGCTACCTATGCCTCCTGATCCCAAACTCAGATAGTTGGGGTCGGACCGAAGATGTAATTTCTGTGTCCCAACAATAGAAACGAAATTTACCACGATAATCTGCGAAGCGTTACTACTCCCAGAAGTTAGTCCAAAATTCGGCGTGCTTGTATTATGTGTTGATGATACACCCTGAAAAGGTACTCCCATATAACAATGAAGTCGTTTGTGCTGCCATCATTGTGCCTCTTATAAGACTCGCTCCTACTCTCCCACTACTTAAACTAGCTTGTTGACTACTTATTGTACTAGATGCTGGAAAACCAAATGTAAGGGCAAGGTTGCTAGGTGGATTTAGATGTGTGCTCATGGCCCGGAGTAGTCTCTCTTGGCATGCTTCGTGTGAGGCTGAGGAAGGATCCCTGTCATGCTTCCCAAGATGGGGGAGTTCATGCTTTCTAGCTCAACATCTTCTATGTGAGTTTCAAATCCTTCATGAGCCATCTCTCTCCTCAATGCCATACTTTTTGTAATGTTATGTTGCTTCTCTATCTCCCTCTCGCATGCCTCATTATAATGAAGCCACCTTTCCTCTCTCTGCCTTTCTACCACTACATCTGCCATCCTTCACCAAACTTGCTCCTACCCCCACACGTGGTGGGGTTTAGTTAACCATCGGTTTACTCTCTAGATTCAAAGTTACCATCAGGATCTTGATCGTCAGTGGAATGCCTTGCAGGTAAGTTCCCCTTGGATATCATAAAAATTGGAATTCAGCTACCTCTGAGACACAAATAAGTTGAAATTGAGTACTCCAAGATATAAGTGTTCAAAACACCATGTAACCACGTATCCACAGCTCGAGTCCAAATCAGATCAGCATCATAAAGGGCCTAGAATTCTTCCTACGTCTAGAAAAGGCCCGATACCTCCAATTCTTCTTAGATGCATAAGTAATCAGCCACTCGTACAATTCTACTGGAAATATAACAAAAATCTCTCATATAAATTGTCATACATATTCTTCCACCCACATGCGTGCATTTAACTCGATCCAGTGTTGAACTGTCATGCATATTCTTCTTCCAGATTGTGTATCCACTCTTCAACACTTGTTAAGGTTAACCGATATGTCTTCATCGCGAACCATCCACGAAAACAATCAAAAAGAGGTCCCAACAACGGAACCAATGATGTAGCCTAGAATTCGATGTACTGAGCCCAATAAGACCCTAGACACACTAGCACATCACTCGGCCTGGGCGAGTGCTCACTGGAAGCGTGCAACGGTACCAGGTCCCTCTTTAGGGTTGTTTTTGTAGGATGTTAGCATGATGAAGACTTAACACATGCAGTTCCATTACTAATACATCATTCTACAAGCATGGTAGATCTATGCCTAAGGGAGAATAGAATTAACTATTAACCATGATGAAATCAAGAACATACTAGATTCAGATACACACATAACTAACACTTAGATTCAGCCAATATCCTCCATTATATTAAATGTAGTAAGTACATAGAAGCTTCATTACAATAACAATAGCATATGCTCATGCGCGTAACAGATTTAGCAGCATAATCTCACTATATCTCTATGTATGTGTATCTATCTCTACTACACAATTTACTACCTACTTATAAGGGTGGGGACTTTCCCTTCACCGCTTATCTAATCCCAAAATAGGTTGCATGCTATTATTAGCCACGCGCCATTACAAAAATAGCCACACATGCAAGTGTGCTAATAATAGACTATTGTTAGTTAACTAACAGTAGTAGATCTATTTTGTCCTGCATCCATGCAAAGCACTTCATATCTGGTCCTCCAAAAATACCCAATGCATGATGTGCAAGTCTCTAATCAGTTTGAGTGCTTTGCACGCTATCTCCAAAAATAGATCCTTGTCGTGAAAACGGCTAAGTCCCTAACCTATTTATGTTCCTCGCGCATGATCCTTTCCGATACTTCTGCGCCTTTGAATGCGCTTTGTTCTCCTGCATGAACCTTACGTATTTTCTTTACTAAGTGTCGAGTCTGAATTATCAACGGTATCCACACCTCGTCTTGATTTATTGATGTGAGCTACAAAAATTCATTGGAATTAATATCAATTTGAATTGTATCAAAATAAAAAACTGAAAATATAAAATGAAAATTGAAAACATATTACACATATAATCAACATGGAAACCAAAAGTAGATTCGAGGTAATTCTTATGATTTTCGATGAGGGTTGCTTTCATTGTTACTATGAGGGAATATATTGAATGCTTGTCAACTGATGGATATCAGCTTTAGATCGAATCGAATTAGAATATATGACTGTCGTCCCATGATATGATAAAATTATTGTCCTCTATATTGTATGAGGAGAGAAGGTAATTTAGAATGTCATGATCAATCTCGAATTAGGTCATCTTAACGAGCCCATAAAAATCACATGCATCTAGCAAATATTTGTATTCTATATTCATTTGTAAAATTATCTGAATGTGGGGGCACAACAAGTTCCTGTATTGTATCTTGCCCTTAGATAGGGCTTGTGGGTTGACTGGATTTTTGTTTGATCTTGGTCTTGAGCTTGGGTTGCACTTGTAGTTGTCATTATACTTGAGCTTGATTGGAGAAGCTTGATTGTACTTGTGCTTGACTAGAGTAGCTTGATTGTACCTGAGCTTGATTCTTGTAGCTGTAAGTGCTAGGAGAATAGAGAAAAATCAAGAGCCGGGAAGTGTAAATGTGAAAATGAGGGGCGATAGGGTATTTATAGGACAAAATTAGGGTTTCTCGAGCCTTGGGTGCATGAAAATGATACTTTGTTGATGCATGACAATAACACTTATTGTCGCACGTCAACAAACTTTACTAACACGTGAAAACAACACTTGTTTTCGCACGTCAGCAAAGTCTCGTTGTTGTGCGACAACAACACTCATTTTCACATGTCAACAAACTTTGCTGATGTGCGAAAATGATACTTTGATGACGCGTGATAGTAAGTGTTGTTGTCGCACTTCAACAAAGTTTGTTGATGTGTGTCAACAAACTTCACTGACGCGTGATAACAAGTGTTGTTGTCGCACGTCAATAAACTTGGCTAACGCATGACAACAAGTGTTGTTGTCATGCATCAGCAAATTTTCTTGATGCGTGACAGCAAGTGTCTTTATTACACGTCAAAAAACTTTGTTGACACATGACAACAACACTTCTTTGTCACACGTCGAACTATGTGTCAAGAATGACCAAATTTGTTTTTCTGCGTTTCCAAAAAAAATTCCCTAAGGGCGCTCACTCTCGCTCAAATAATAACGGAAAAATTTTGTTCTCAAAAATTGGAAAATTCTCCTTTATGTGAAAGTGGTTCCAAGTATATTCATCGGCATTTTCCACCTCCATTTTACCAGAGGCTTCTTAAAATGAACCCTTCTAGGAACCTGTTCTTCCTAGCTTTGATGATGTTATCACCGAAACCTTGAGGAATACCAGCATAAGTTTGTATCATCAAGGAAATCAGAGACAAGTGGAAGTGGCCCCAAAACATATAAAAGGAAGAAATCCCTTTCCATTCAAAACCAATTACCAAAAGACAGAAAGCCCTAGTTGAGAAGGAAAAGCTAAAACAAGTCGCGGTGAACAAGGAAAAGGAAGAAGAACAATGAGGAGGTAGAAGAAATTTCAGGGTCGGAAGAAGAAGAAGAATAATATACTCCCTCACCACCACATCCACAACACCAAGAGGTACCACAAATCTCAGAAGATCCTGAACCTTGGATAGAAACTAATTTGTGAGAAATAGCCTACGAATCTTATCGAAATGTTTATCTCCATATTAATAGTACATATATTTTTAAATAATCAAATTATTTATAACATAACACATGACATGACCTTTATTAACATGACAATTTCTAAGTGATCTCACTAACATAAAATAAAAAATCAAATATCTATTGAAATTGAAAAGCAAAAAAAAAAATACATTTCCATTAAAATATATACTAAGAATTTGAGTTTGACAAGTGTCCACTTGTTATGTTGATATTTTTGTTCCAAATGTAATTTCTATAGATTGTTATATTTTATCTAATTTTATAAATTATAGTTGTAGAGTGGCATTTTGGATTGATCGGATGTGCTTGGATACGTCACTTCTCGTTTCATACCTTTTCCAATTCTCTTGTTTTTATGGAAGAGTGTTGCTCTCAAGTGTTTAATGCCAAAGATGGGTGGCCGGATTGTTGTAATGCCTTTAACTTATCGCATGCACAGTGAATCGAGTTTTCGTTGGCTCTATTCTTTGCTTTTGGGTGTGGCCTTGGATCTGTAGCGAAGTGGCTCTAATTTTCTCTATAGATGGTAGATTTGTTTTTCGACAACATCGAATCTACTTTCTATTATTGGAAATGTTTAATTTAGTGGTTGTGATTTGGTTGTCTCCTTGTATATGATGGCTCTGACCCTAGCGTTGGCTTGCTTAACATTGCATGTGATGCTCTTTCGGACTTGGGATAAAGGATATGTCACTATATCCCAATTTATTTGTTCTTAATTTGAAATTTCATGGTGGAAAACACTTGTTTGTAATTGTGTTTTAAAAATAAGTTAAACTTGCTCATTATTTATATAAGCAAGGGGTGATTCAAAGGGATCAAATCTCAGTCTTCAAATATGGATTTTCTCAAATTAAATTATTTTTACAAATTCATTCAAATATTGGGTGAGTGCACAAACATGTGGTCAAATTTTATATAGAGAACTGACATGCATTTTCTAAAAAAATAGAGATTACACAACATCGATTTTAAATTTAGCATAATGTAAATATACAAAATGGATGATTTTGAGTGTAGAATACTATTATGTTTTTAATTAAAAATATAAAGATTTTTTTTTTTCTTTTTGTGTAACACATTAGTTTATTTGTGCAAACTAGCACATTGAGTGACAAATTCGCACATACATGTATGATAATGAGATATAATTATTAAAACAATATTTTTTGAAGACATGTTATATTTTAAATGTTGTAGAGTAACAAAATTAACAATCAATTAAACAATTATTTTTTTATTTAATTATTTAAACAAAACTTATATGAAGTTAACTATTTTTGTTGCACACTCAATATCTCAAAATTGATAGTATAGTTAGAAAAAATATGGTTATGTCAAGCTCACATTTTTATAGTGCGGGATATTTTTTTTTTTTTGAAATTTAATAATTTATGTTTATATTTTTAATTATGTGTCTAAAAATAGAATTATAATGAAAAACAACATCTCGAGTCATAGAAAAAATTAAAAAGATATAAAATAAGTGTTTAACTTGTAAACAAAAGAGATACTACATAATGATAGCCACAAAACCCATATGTTTTCAAAAAAATAGCTTGAAACCCATTTTTTGAAGTGCCAAATTGACACTTACATGGAAGAAACGGCATATTGGATTTGAGACCCATCTTTTATGACACGATGTGCCACTAGGTTGCCATTGGATAGTTACACTCGTAAGGGTTGTGGTCGTAACCTTGCGAAAATAGGCTCCAAGAAAAATTATGCTTTGCACATATTGACACAAAAAAATCACTCACGATCCATTGTGTAAAGGTTATTCTACAATGTAAAGGTATGTTTGATTATGTTCTTCATTTTTTGTTTTAAATGATTCAATTTTGTATCAAAATAAGTTTTTTTGTAATTTATAATACAATTGAATACAAATCGATACTCATTTCCTTGCAAATTATTGGCTTTTTACTATAAATCACTACCAAAATCATGGGTTTTTTTTTACTACGAATCACTACTAACTTTTTTACACACTATTAGGTGGAAATTTTCTATTACTTTTTATTTCACCAAAATTCAATTCAAAAATCATCAATTGGGATTCAAAGTTGTATTTGTTTTATCTTCACAATCTCATTAAATGAATAATGTATGATTTTGGTTGCATACTATTTTATATTATCTTGTTGTAATTTGTGTGGGATTTCAATATTGAAGAATTAACTCATTAATTGTCCTCATGTGCTAGTGTGTTGGAAAGTAAGAAACCTAGTTTAATATTCACAAGAAGCTTATAGTTTTATATATTAGTTGATTCCCCTTGGTTCACTTAGTTGATTCTTTGGAAAAGGGAATGAAAAGTTCTTCAAACACCTAGAAAGGCTATGTTGGATGAACAAGACTTTTTCCTTTTAATACCAACTTTGATAGACTAATCAAACTGTTGTTTGATGTTTTTATTTTTTACCATCATATAATTAAAAAATCACATGGAGGAAAACTATCCAAATTCTTCATAAACTAACTTTATCTCAATGCTTCTCTTATAGCACTTAATAAGACATACACCCACATTTACAAAGTTTTGAACCATGTTCCTAGACCTTCCTATGACAAGGGTTAGTTTTTTTGACCCAATAATATTTCATCAAAACACAAATACCTTCTTGGAGATATTTGACGATAAAATAGTTTACTTTCGCTATCAATCTCATATAACCTCCAGTAAAGAGTTATTTGATGGAACATATGAGTTTAAAATTACTCTATTTAACAATGTTATGTAAGTACATCTATTCTCTAGACTTCTACAAAGAAATATATTGGTGCGATTACGAGGTTAGAGGTTATCATGTACGATACCTTATGCACTAGATTAAGGCAATGATAGAGTCTTTAAAGAATTTGTTCAAAACCTTAAATCCAATTATCCTATTAACCAAAAAAACACACCTAAGTTACATCATAACCTTTAATGGATTTACATGGTATCCATAAAATCCATGCACGAGTTGCATCAAAAACATTTATGTGGATTTACTTGGATTTTCTCCCCTCTATATAAGGGAACTCTAAATGATTTTTTGTTGTTTTGGTCAAAGTTTGAATGCATATGCCACGACCTCCATCCATCCATGTGTGTCACCTTCAACATATATATTGCATCCTTCTAGTGCGATTGCTAATAAACATAAATTTCATAAATTCAAAAATGTATAATTATGTTCTACTGATAATTTTGTAAATGACCCTTATAGTGATTCATGATTATAATTTTGTAGTAAATTTAATCTCTAAAAATAGTCAATTTGAATATGATAGGTAAACCCGAGACTCTTGGGGGAAAAATAAAATAAAATATGTTCGATCATCTTTCACGAAATCGTGTAAAAATACCAAATTAGTACTCATATTTGGCATTGAATGACCTCCAATTATTGCTCTCCATGTTGATGCGATTAAAAATAATTATGTTTCATTTTTGATTAAAAATAATTAAACGTGGTTTTTCATTTGAATGTAAATAGAAATAGTGCCACTTATATTTTTCAAAGAAGCGACATGTTTGAATGTTCTTAGTAACTAAGAAATTGGTTTCCTTGCCGACTTTTATTTCCTTGTGTTAACGGGCGAGGCTAAGGTTTCCAAAAAAATCTCCATAGTCAACCGGGGTAGGGCCATCGACAAATATGCGATCCTAATGGTATCCCTTGAAATGGATAAAAATGCAATGTCAAGTCTCCTCAACTCAAATAATTGGTTGTGACCAATTGTTTCCCATTTAATATTTTCTTAATAAGGTTCTTTGAATGTAACATGAAAATTTACTAGTTTTAAATGACATTAAAACTTTTTAGTAAATGGTTGGCTTTAACATTAACAAAGTCTATTCGAAATCATTTCACTTTGGCTTGTTGGATTTTATTATAAATGGGGTAAACATCAAGTCCATTACCAAGATTTAATTGAATACATCTCATTTATATGTTAATAAAGTTTACACTTTTGGATGTATACTATAATAATAATTTTTAAATGCATTTGTTTGAGGATTATGTATAAGTTTTTTCTTGCATTGTTAGACCTAATAATAAAAAGGCTTCATGAAGAATAATTCCTTATATTTATTTCCATCAACTAGAACCGTGTCATTTCCCATCATTTGAATCAAAAGTACTCATCACTATCACCCATATTAGTTATATTATATGGGTAAGTGTCTGAAGTTGGGGGGCCAAAAAGTGGACAAAAACACGAAAACAAACGAAACGTGTATGGGTTTTGCTAAAATGCACTCGCATTTTAATTTTTAGCTTGGTAATTACCGAACCTATAATGTGTACACATTTTAAGGAAGGAAAAATGTGTACGCATTTTAGAAGAAGTAAAAATGAGTATGCGTTTTGAGTAGTATGGACCATGTATATGTTTTAGGGTAGTATAAGATTTCTTTTATTATTTCTTATACTTAAATTTTATTTTAGTAATTATAAGAAATTAGGGTCACTCTACACTGATGGAAGTGGTCCCGTAGCTCCAATGATTATAATCTAGGAGATAGTTTTTGAAATCTAATTTGGTCGAGTACTTACTCATTTTCGGGATTTCAAAGAAAGGACCTAAAACTTTCAGGGCATATATATTGTAGTCGATCTTTGTTTTGGGAAAGTATATAGTCGATTTTTAGGTTTTTGACCTTCTAAAATGGATTTTGGCCCTACCACTTTGCTTGAATTGATACCATTTTTAAATTTGGTCCATAATTCACTTTAGTGAACATGAATCAACTCTATTATGCTTGTCTACTTCTTACTAAAAAGAGATCCTTACTTTGTAGATAGAAGATTGTTCCCTGAATGGGATTCATGTCCTATAGCCAAAATGAGGTGATTGTAATTTGCCTCCTCCTTAATGTGTGATAACACTACTAGGTGTTGAATGAGTTGTTACAAATAGTACCAAGTGAATTGCATCAAGTGAACTTAGATGATTGCTCATTCTTAGAAACATGGTGTTCCATATAAAGATCATCCCCTCACCTTTCCTAGCTCTAAAAGCATCCTTTCATGGAATCAAATCCATGATTCTCATACATGTTTTTATCATATCTCTTATGGAGACAAACGATGCCTTAATACTTCAAAAATAATGGTCCTTGATAGCTCGGTGACATGACTAAATCATTTTAGCGTGTTTTGAAGGGTGTTCAATTAACTACAGAATGGCCAAAATGCCTTTTTAGGCTTGCAGAGGAAGTAGTCTCTCATCAAAACTAAATGAGTTGATCGATCACCTTAGACACTATTCCGTACACACTTGAAACGTGTTGAATGATCCTATTAGGACTTTACTTTGGGTGAGGATTTATGATTTAGGGTTTAGGGTTTAGGGCTCGGGGTTTAGAGTTTAGGGTTTAAGGTTTAGTGTTTAAGGCTCATAGTTCAAATTTTAGGTTTTAGGGCTTAGGGCTTAAGGCTTAAGATTCATGGTTTAGGGTTTAGAGTTTAGGATTTATGGTTCAGGGTTAAGGGTTAAGGGTTTAGGATTTATGGTTTAGGGTTTAGGGATCAAGGTTCAGGTTTATGGTTTAGGGATCAAGGTTGAGGGTTTAGGGTTTATGGCTCAAGGTTCAGGGTTTACGGTTTAGGGATCAAGGTTGAGGGTTTAGGGTTTACGGTTAAGAGTTGAGGGTTCAGGGTTTAGGGCTCAGGGTTTAGTTTTTAGGATTTAGGGTTGAGGGTTTTGTTTGAGGATTTAACGTTTGGGGTTTTGGATTAGGGCTTAGGGCTTAGGGCCTAGGGTTTAGGGCTCAAGGTTTAGGGTTTAGGGTTTAGGGCTCAGGGTTTAGGTTTTAGGGTTTAGGGTTTAGGGCTCAGGGTTTAGGGTTTATGTCTTAGGGTTTATGGTATAGGGTTTAGGGTTTAACACTCAGGGTTTAGCGTTTAGGGCTCAGGGTTTAGGGTTTATGTCTTAGGGTTTATGGTATAGGGTTTAGGGTTTAACACTCAGGGTTTAGGGTTTAGGGCTCATGGTTTAAGGTTTAGGGTTGAGGATTTAGGGTTTATGGTTTAGGGTTTAGGAGTTAGGGTTTAAGGTTTAAAGGTCATGGTTCAGGGTTTAGGGCAAAGGGTTCATGGTTTAGGGTTTAAGGCTCAAGGTTTATGGTTTAGGGGTTAGGGGTTAGGGTTTAGGGCTCAAGGTTTAAGGCTCATGGATTAGGCTCACCCATTCAGTCATTGTAATGTTCTATGTCTTACCCATTCTTATAAGTATTGACAAAGAGTATTCAACTAAAAAGGGTTCATCTACTTCGTAGGAAGAACATTCAAGGGAGTCATCACAATTTGATGCCTTTCATCTACTGATATTTTAAAGGAGGGAAATGCCCATTGCATGCAAACTATTTCACTCATTGTAATGTTTTGTGTCTTACCCATTCTTATTAGTATTGACAGAGAGTATTCAACTGAAAAGGGTTCATCGACTTCGTAGGAACAAAATTCAAAGAGATTCATCAAAATTTGATGTCTTTCATCTATTGATATTTTGAAGGAGGGAAATTCCCACCTCTCATAAACAAGGTAGTTATAAAAGCAGACTTAATGATGGTTCTAGGCACAAGACTAGGAAATATGGTCCTAAGATATTAAAAAAATGAACTCACTCATGAGACCTACTGGAAATATATGAGGTTTAGGGGTTAGAGCTTAGGGTTTTAGATTTAGTGTTTAGGGTTTACAACTCAGGCTTAGGGTTCAGGGTTCAAGGTTTAGGGTTTAGGGTTAAGGATTTAGGGTTTAGGGTTTAGGGTTCAGTATTTAGTGTTCAGGGTTTAAGGTTTATTATTTTTGTTTTAGGGTTTAGGGTTTATAATTTAGGATTTAGGTCTCAGGGTTAAGGGTTGAGGTTAAGGTTTTAGGTCGTAGAGTTCAAGGTTTAGTGTTTAGGGTTCAAGGTTTAGGGTTTAGGGTTTAAGGTTTAGGGTTTTTGGTTTAGGGTTTAGTGTTAGGATTTAGTGTTTAGGGTTTAGGGTTTAGGGTTTAGGGGTTAGGGTTTAGGGTAAATATGATTTAGTTTTTAGGGTTTAGGGTTTAGGGACCTTTAGGATTTAACATTTAGGGCTTAAGGTTTAGGGTTTATGGTTTAGGGCTTAGGGCTTAGGGTTTAGGGTTTAGGGTTAGGGTGCATGGTTTAGGGTTTACAACTCAGGGTTTAGGGTTTAGAGTTATAGGTTTAAGGTTTAGGGGTTAGTTACGTGTTTAATGTTTAGGGGTTAGAGCTCAAGGATCTAGATTAAGGGTTTAGGGCTTGGGGCTCAGGGTTTAGGGTTACGGCTCAAGGATAAGGGTGTAGGGTTCAAGGCTTAAGGTTTAGGGTTTAGGGTTTAGGGTTCATGGTTCATGGTTTGTGGCTTAAGGTTTTGGGTTTGAGGTTACTTGGTTTAAGGTTTAGGGGTTAGAGCTCGGGGCTCTGGATTTAGTTCTTAGGGTTTAGGGCTTAGGGCTCAAGGTTTAAGGTCTAGGTTTTAGGGTTTAATGTTTAGGGTTTAGGGTTTAGGGTTAAGGGTTTAGTGTTTAGGGTTTAGGGTTTATTATTTTGGTTTTAGGGTTTAGGGTTTAGGTCTCATGGTTTAGGGTTAAGGTCACAGAGTTCAGGATTAGGGTTTAGTGTTTAGCATTTAAGGCTTATGGTTTAGGGTTTAGGATTCAGTGTTTAAGGTTTATGGGTTAGGGTTTAGGGTTTAAGATTTATTTTTCAAGGTTTAGGGTTTAGGGTTTAACATTTAAGGCTCATGGTTCATGGTTTAGGGTTTAGGGTTTAGGGTTTAGGGCTTAAGGCTCAAGGTTTAGGGTTTAGGGCTCATGGGTAAGGGTTGAATATTTAAGGATTAGGGTTTAGGGCTTAGGATTTAGGGTTTAAGGTTTAGGGTTTAGGGTTTAGGGATCATGGTTTAGGGTTTAGGTTTAGGGCCTCCAGTTTAGGGTTTAAGGTTTAGGGTTTAGGGTTTTGATTGTATAATTTAAATGCTAAAGGATTTAGGTTTGAATCTTTGAAAGCTCCGAAAATTACCTATGTATTAACCAAATTATACTATAAAAACTATCTCCTAAATAGTGACTAATGGAGCTATGAGATTAGTTCCATAAGGTGCAAAGTGACCCTAAATTTTTATATTTACATAAATAAAATTAACTTATAAGAAATAATAAAATATAAATAATAATAATAAACATTTATTTTTGTAAATATAAGCATATACAATTTTTATACATATATAGAACGCGTATGCGTTATAAGCGTGTACACGTTTTATGTTTTCTTTTTTCAAGCCATGCCTTAAGGCTTGGGATCCAGTTTGGATCCCCAAGCACGAGAGGCATGGACTCTGCATCTGACACAAAAAACATGTTTTTACAAGAAAATGTAAAAATGCCACTTCCTCTATGATAAATCAAAATAAAACAATCGATCCATTTTAAAAAATTATACCACAACGTAGATCGAGTTTCTTCTTTCTAAAAATATAATTTTTCAATTTTTTGACTAATATAAGGTTTTCATATTATTTATTTTCTAAATATGCCTTTTTATAGCTATTTTTTAAAGTTTAAATATGTCTATCTTTCATCGTGTATCTTTTTTTTGGGTGATCGAAATTGAAAAACAATTATACTAGCACAAACTAGGTATAGTTTTATACATATTCAAAAAAAAAAAAATCTAATTTTTGATATTTTTTGAGGTAGTTAGGGGGGCACGGTCGAGTCAGTTTATCTTTCAAAACATAAAATTTATGTACTAGAAAAATCATAAATAAAAAATATATGCTAAAAATATCTAAAAAAAATCTAACACAAACTATATGCTCCTGGCTATCTTTCTACCAAAGTGTTTTCAAAAATACTAAATGGTGCTCAAAAATGGTGGGGGGCACGAAAGTCACTCTATTATGTTTTTTAACAAAAACAAGAGCACCTATTGGTATTTTAGTTGTTTGACCCACTTAAACTTATCTTTTCAATAAAATTTAGTAGCTTAGAAACTAGACTCAAAATTCTACAATTCATATTTCTACAACATCTTCCAATTTTGAGTGTAACTATTTCGAAAAACTCATACAAGTTGAAGTTTTTTATTTTTAGAAAAATGCATCCACTTAAGACCCCCTTTTGCCCCCCAACTTGGTGCACTTACCCATATCATGAATATTTTAATAATTTTTTTATTAATTTAATATTTTCTTGTAATTTGATGTTTAGAAGGCTTTATGAAGTTGAATTTTTACAATTCTTAAATATATTATTTAGTTCTTTGTTTCGTTTATATAAAAACATTTTTAATATTTTTAAGTAGAAATCTATTGCAATTTAGATCTTATTTTGTTTAAATATTAATGACTAAATAGTTCGATGTAGAAATTAAATCGACACATTTGTAGTGCATGAGCTAGAGAATCATTAGGGGCATTTTTTGACATTTTTCTAACTTGGTTAAAAGGGTTGTAAGTGCCTTGTTTGATACCAAGATCTAGGATTTGTGGATGGGATTTATCCCTAAAATTATCCTAACACATCCCAAGTTGGATGTTAGACTATGTATATAAAAAAAAATTAAAGTAACCTAACAAAGGACCTCCCGGTGTATATTTCAAAACTCATTTGTACACATGTTGGATAAATTATTCAATATATGTATGAAGGAGCCTTATGATCATGATATGTTTATGGACCTAATATTAAAATAATTGAATTATATATTGATCTTTGTGTTTATTTTGATTTTGAATTTATAATCATGATTAAAGTGATTTGAAATTATAGCCATGTTGATGATATGATGACACCTTGTTCAGTCAAACATTCAAGTACCCTTTAACTCTCCCAAGTGGACATTATCTGTTAAACAACTTCAATGTGAAGAAGAGTTTTGTAGAAATCAATTTGTAATTCACATTGTCCATCATAGACATTTGAATCTCAATATTCTGAGATAAAAGATGAAATTGTGAAAAAATAAAGTTAGTGACTCTCTCACATTTTTCCTTTCTAAGTATAAGACACCACATTTATACTCCGAGAGCTTTGACCTAATTTATGACAAAAGTTGAACCTACGATACAATATGAACCTCGTAAAAGTCAATACAAAAATGGATTAATGTTATGCATCCTAAATCTATGAAGGAATGCCCAAACAAAGCAAAAAAGATATGTGGTGTTAAGAAATTCAATGGTGGAAATAAAAATGTAAAATAGATATTTTCTATTAGGAGGTAGTGAATTTATAATAGACATTGTGAATTTTGTAATCAATTGGGTTATTTCATTTAGTTGGTTTTGTTTTCATAAATGTTTTCTTTAGTTTAATTATGAAATCAAATTATTTTTTACTTCGATTTTGTAATCAATCAATTTGTTTCATTTCATTAAATTTATTTTCATTTGTTTCCTTTAGTTTAAATATGAAATCAAATTATTTATTTTACTTCAATGTCATAATCAATAAGTTGTTTCATTTAGTTAAATTTGTTTTCATTTATTTCCTTTAGTTTTTAAGTATGAAATTAAACTATTTTATTTACTTCAATTAAATTGTTTCGTTTTGTTAAATTTGCTTTCATTTGTTTCATCTAGTTTAAATATGATATTAAATTCTTTTATTTACTTAAATTTTGTAATCAATCAAGTTATTTCATTTAGTTATATTTTTTCGATTTACTTCTTTTATTTTAAATATGAAATCAAATTCTTTTTTACTTCATTTTTAAAAAATTAAATTATTAAATCAAATTTTTGCAATTTGGTACATGTAATTTATATCAAAAATGTATAAGATTGAGAAATATTGATCAAAATAGAGACCCCAAAAAGAGAAACAATACGACAAAAATAGAAACAAATGAAATAAGTTTAAAAAGAATATACTACTCTTAAAGCTCATGAAGCTCAAAACTCAACAATCTCTTGAAGTTATTCAAACTCAACTTGAGCACTTTAAGAACAATAATATTTTCAAGCTCAAGATATAATAGATGAAGAATTCAAAGGAAATAATGAATAAATAGAAATGGATGAAGATGTTGATTGTGCTCAAGGAGAGGAAGAATATTTTTTCTAAATGGAGGATTACCAAACTTAAATAATATTGAGGATATGGATGGTGATTATTTCTTTTCTATTGCTAAAGAGAGTAAGTTACAATCTATAAACACAATCAAGGCTTATTCGAGAAAAGATAAACAAATATTATTTTTAAAACAAATATTTGATTGGTAGAGCTCAATTAGTAGAAAAAAATCAACGTAAAGATATGGTCCCTATTTTTGAGTTATTAGGATTTGATTCAAAAGCTACCAATAACATGAAAAATATCATGGTACAAACTTACATAATGACAATATTGTTAGTTTATCTCGTATCAAAAAAATTGTAGCATGTATATCTTTTTAATATCTTTTGTAGGTCCAAAATAGTCAAAAAGTGACTGCTTTAAAATAATTGAAAATTATCTTGATAAATGTAGAGGAAATATCTCAAGTATGTGAAGTGCAAGGTTAAATTGGATGAAAACATGGAAGGGAATCGAGAATTGATATGAAAGGCACCTTGAAGAAACAAAATTTCTAATGGTGTAAAATATATTATTATTGAGTATTGGAAAAACCATACTTGTGTCTCTTTTAATACTAATTTTTTTACAAATTAGGGTTGGTCTTAATTTAACTAAAAACACCCATAGCATTCTCTTGGAAAAAAACAAAGTGAGTTGTGGAGAAGTTTTAAATATGAAAATCTTTAAATTAAAATTACACAATGGGCATTTGAGAATTTGAATTTGATGTATGTAAGGACAAATACGATCCATGACACATGTTGTTGGTGTACCCATAAAGATTTTTATATACATCTAGCCAAATTTAGAATTTTTCGGGAGAAAATGACAAACAATAATGTCCCCCTCTACATGCAAGTTAGTTTGTTAAAGATATTATTTGTAAGAAATTAAAAGGTGCACTTGAATTTAGGGTTGATTGTATTAAAGGGGTGTGTATAGGATGTGGAAATTTAGTGAATATACTGAGAAGAAATTCATGAATTATCGACAAATTCATAGAAGGAGTCAAAGAAGATTTCCCTTATAGAAATAAATGTTCCTATTTGTGATTTCATATCCAAATTTAGGGGAAAGGTATCCATATATAAAACATAGATATGGTTTGAGGTAGAAATTTTTAGATTTTCGTAAATCTAAGAATTATTTTCTATTGGTTTTATTGTGTCTATGGTTGAATTTTTAGAACTATATATTTTTTATCCATAAAAGATATTTAAATTCAATATTATCATTTAGACCAGGTGGCCATCATGGTGCATGTGTGTTATAGACATGCACAACATGATGTCAATAATGGGCTTCATAGTTGTTTCCACAATAATTTGTCACAAGGAAAAATTAGGGGTTTTCACCAACACTCTAGGACTAGGTCCCTCTTCTTACGAATGGGACAACTCCATTTATTGAAAACATGAAATATATACACTACTTTAACCATTTTGGGTGGCCTTTCAACCGGAGATCACACATGAATACTCCACTAAACCCATGTGCAAAAAGGAGGTGGAGGAAAGGTGTGTGTATGGAAAGAGGGGTTTTTACTCAATAAATAGCAAGTTGATTTTATTGACAAAAACATAATATTTCCAAGGTAAAAATGACAAGAAACCATGTTAAAGAAAGAGGAACAAAACACAAGTAAATCCAAGTTTATTAGATTGTATAATATTGCACAACCATGCTCGTGGAGTAAAGTTGAGATGGAGAGGAAAACATAAGATAAGGAGATAGAATAATTTTAGTTTCTTTCTTGTAGTAAGATAATGGGAGCTATAAACCAAGAAAAACTAACCCTTTGGAATGGAGAAGTCATTCCAATTTATAGCTTTACAATTTGTCTCTTCATCTAACACCCACATGACCTTTCATAGTCCCACCACTTGTGACCTTTCACATTCCTATAGGAAATAAAAATAAGCCCATTTCTTATTAATGAAAAGGGAACTTTTACAATGAAAAATTACAATGGTCACTTAAGTGAATAGGATGAAAGAGCCATAAAGTAAAATTTACAATGGATAATTAGAAAGTAGAGAGAGAGAGAACAGATAGAGAAGAGTTGTGAAATGAATAATCTTTGAGTTACTTTATAGAGATTCACTCCAATGAACTCATGATCCTTTGACCACTTCCTAAACTTGATGAAGCCTCCTAGTGCAGTTAGTATTTTACAAAACTCCTCTTTGGGGAAATCTTCGAATGATCAAATTTTGTATCCTAATCAGGTACCCTGAGAGAGGATTGATAATATCATGATCAATAAACCACTAAAACCAATGAAAAATCCTTCTTCCACTTGAACCAACCTTCCAATCTCTTAAACATTACCATGTCTCTTTGATCTTTCTTACATTTGATGCACCTAGTGTGCACAATGAGACAACTCACTTGCATGGGGTGATCTTAGTGATTGTGTCACCAAATGACCATGGTGGCCTATGAGACATAATGAAGTACAATAAAAATCCTATGATATGATATGGATGGATTTCATTCCTTGGTTAGCGCGAGTTTCAAAATGGTAAAAAGACAACCAAACATCCTGATCAAAGGTGATAAAAATAATAAAGGTGGTAATAATTTTTTTGTTTTAAAGTTTTTTAATTACATGGCGGTTACTGATTACTCATAATAAAAGTAACACAACTAAGTCACAACATACATCAAGTGGCACCAAACCACAATCGTGAACGACAAGGATAATTATAACATTTTTCGCGTCGTTAATACAACGTTGCGTTAATGACCATTCAGGACAAGAAGTTGGCTTAACGTCGATCCCACAAGTTATACGAATTATGATTATTTTATGAGCTTCGATGACAAATATATCTTGAAGGAGTAAATTAAAAGTGCTCCACCGCGATAAAATGTATCGCATGGGAAAAGTGGTTACAATTTTAATGTCAATTTACGGCAAGGTTAATAATCGTTTGAAGAATACACACACGTGCACGCGCGCGCACACACACACACACACACACACACACACACACAAGGTTTGTGTGAAGGAAAAAATATAATAAATAGTCACGGGTCCCATTTCGTCTCTAAAATGGACCCATGCCTTTGAATTTATTTCACAAATAATAATATTGGATTTAATTAAACAATACATTATTAAATTTAACCAAGGTCTTTTCCCCAAAATAAAACATTTAATTACACCCCATTAAAATTTACACCCATACAACTTAAGTCAATTTAAAATTAAATAAGAGCCCTAGGATTAAACAGATCTCCACCGTGAGATCATAAACCCTAAAATTTGAAAACTTATGAGGATAAAATATCAAACCTAAAATCTTATTATTCATTTTTATTCATCTCCTTCACCCTGGATGCCCTAGTTTTCTTTTTCTTTGTATTTTCCTTTTGTGTGCAGGGAAGGAGAACTCATGGAGAGCTCAAGGAAGAAGAGGTTTATGGAGGATTATCCACTCCATTGATATTTGCATATGCATATTTGGTTTTCTCACAGGTTGTTTGGTTTACCATGGTTTCAAATATATGGTTTTCATTAAATATTACGTATCCGAACCCAAGGCATTTACAAGTTTATTATATTTTAAATTTGTTAATGTTTTTATAATGGCTCATATTTTTAGCAAGACGATGCTTTCTTTTATTAAATGGCTTTGTGTATAATATTTTTTTTCAGAGGTATGTGTGTGTGTGTGTATTACACACACACACACACATTTAGATAAACAATAGTATTGGTCGCGTTGTTGAAAATCCCCAAAATGGTGACTACAAAATGTGAAGTTCGAATGGCCGAGGGCGAGTAGTGTGGCCATTGGTCGTGGTTAACAAAGGGAAGGGAGGGTTATGGCCCGCACAACCCTCATTATTCACACAAATGAGTGAGGGCATGAGTGGGACATCCATCCCACCCTCCCCACACATTCCTTCATGGCCATTAATGGCCTCTCCAAAGTTATAACATGACTACAACAAATTTCATTCTTTTAAAAGTAATGATAGCTTATCTGGTAATAACCAGGATCTACAAAACATTCTCTAACTTATTTGGTTTAAAGAATTTAAAAATCAGATGTGTGTGTGTGTGTGTGTGTGTGTGTGTGTGTGTGTGTGTGTGTGTGTGTAACTATATTTTCCATTTTACCGCACTCTATTTTTATTAAAAATACGAGGCATAAATCGAGATAGAAATGATTTTTTTCATGATAGAGAAATTTTATTTCATATTTTTTCTAATAATAAATTACTATGATATTTGATTAAGTGTAAAAGTGGTAAAATTTACTAGAGTTTGCTACAAGATGCATACAAAGAAGCTACAAGATTGCAACTAATACAAAAAGATGAACTTGAAATGCAATAGTTTCAATTTATAAAATTAATTTAGATACACTACTATATGAAATTTTATCAAGAAACACACAACCATTTCATGATTAATTGAAGGAGAAATTAAACCCAGTATCATATTTATTTCACTTTTCCATAAGGTATTTCAAAAGGAAGAACAAGGATTTACACAATAAATAAACTTTTGAAACAAGAAGAATAATTTCATTAAAAGCATATAATGAGATGCAACATTTGAACAACAACTAATACTTATTAAATAAGAATTCCAACAATAATATATTTAAAGTAGCAGTCCATACCATGTGAATAATTCATTTTATTTTTCATATATTAACAAGAAGGAAAACTATCCTAAAATTCAAGTACAAAATCCCTCCACTTAATGTGGAGACAATATGTCAAAACCGTCCCAAAATTACAACTCCTTTATAGGCAAAATTTACAACCTACAACTCCAAATGAGCACCAACCAGCTCCAAACTAGCAAGAGTAGAACCTCTAAATCATAAGAGAAAATACCTGGTTGACCACCCACCAAATGACATCATTACATGCCACGAAGTAGTCCAAGGAGACATGCTTTAGGCTCCCCCAAGCCCATGGGAAAGAGGTAACACACCCAACTAGCACATAGGAAAAATTTCAAATGCCAAGAACATCTCAAGACCTTTTTAACACATCAAAAACACACACATTTAACCAATAAAAATTTATCCAAGAAGCTCCATGCTTCTACTTGGGAAGAGGGGATGAGAATCTCATTTTTGCAACCTTAACACTATGCCAAAACATCAATATAACCCCTTATCTCGCTATGGATTTAACATCTCGTTGTCTCTCTGTATACTCCCCTTATCTCTCCAAATTATTCTCCAAGAATGATCCATAGGGATCTAGAAAAACACACCACTTCATCAGTTCCATCTACACCAAAAAGGAGAAACAAAGAAAATGAGGTAAAAGGAGATTCAGGACGAACCGCCGATCTATGTAGAGCGGCGGTTGTAGAGAACCACCGCCTGCGGGCGCGGTGGTCCCAAACCGTCGGTCTACTTAGGGCGGCGGTCTTGACACCTTCAAACAGAAAAGAAGAATAGAGCACGAATGGACACAAATTTGAAGTGCCCAACTATGTCTCTTCCCTTCCATGACCTTTCACATCCTCCAGTGCATGGGAGGACATGGGAAGGCCTATAAATGCATGAAAGGAGCAAGAGAATTAGCATTCAAAGATCCAGAGAGATCGAGAAGAAAAGTATTAGTATGAGAGCAAGTGAGCAAAGATTCTTCAGTGTTGGAGTGGAATTGTAGGAGAAAGGTGTAAGAAACAGAGCAAGAAAGTAATTGGAGAGAAGGTTTACATTGTTGCTTCTTTTCATACTTATTGTAATATGTAATTGTCTATAATTGACCAATAAAAGTGGGAAGAAAGAGTAGTTTCCCTTCTCGAATGGTTTTCCTCCATTGGAGGTTTCCAAGATAAAATTATTGGTGTTGGAGTTAAATTCTTTCTTATTCTCTGTAATTTCCTTTCTATAGCACTATATAATCAGTCACTAAGCTCTAATTTTCAAGCAAGATATGTCATTTTCCAAAGTTGAAAGTAGAACAACATAATTGTGTGATTCGTAGAGTTCTAAAGTAGAAGTTTACGGATCATTTTGGTATCAAAGCTGATTATATATCCAAGACTATGGTATTCAATCTTTCTTGTGATTTTGTATGATAGTGACAAGGTCCAAAGGTGAAGAATTTTTACCTTGTGAACCAGATATTTCTATAAAGAAGTGGAAACAGAGAATTCGAGCTCAAATGGAGGAAGAGAACTTGGTCCGTAGAGTTGAGATGTTAGAGACCATGATGGATAGGTTACATAGAAAACAAGAAGAGATTTTAGATTTGCAAAAGACGGCTTTGGTTAAGCAAGATTCCATGGACTTAGTGGTTCAAGCACTAGCCAAAAATTTAGTATCGGAAAGAGCCATGAAGAGGGAAAATGGGAAGAGTGGAAAGAAGAGACGTTAATTGTAAGCAAGAAGGTAAGATCTACTCATACACCTTTTAAAGTTGAAACGAAAGTTGAAATAAAGAATTTTGAAGGACAAGTAGATGCAAAATTACTGGATAAATGGCTAAAACAGTTGGAAGTCTATTTTAGTGTGCATAATGTCACTGAGGCACAAAGGATCACCTTTGCATGTCTCAAAATGGAAGGTCATGCTCTAGTTTGGTGGGAAACCCATCTAGCCACTTATGAGAAGAAGAAACGTCATATTGTCAGTACTTGCAAAGGTTTTAAAGAATTGATTAGAGATAACTTCTATCCTATTTTCCATTAGACTAAAATTATGATTAAGTGGTAGTACTTTAGGTAGCGCTTGATTAAAGCGTATAAGACTACACTATGGAATTTCAGAGACAAGCCATGTTGCTTAATATGGACTTGGAGGATGAGGACATTCTGACCAAGTATTTGGGAGGACTTCACACTCACCTTCGGAGGAAGGTAATCTCCATGAAGCCCAAGGATCTCAATGAATCTTGTATATAAGCATACTACATTGATGACGAGAATAAGTAAGGACAAACAAAGCCAAAGGGATACTAGTCAACATAACAATAGGACAAAGAATAAGGGAAGACAAGTGGCAGATGTAGATGGAAAGGTAAACATGCCGCTTCTAATTTGCATACTTGTAAATATCCTAATAATTTCTATAAGAATTGTGATGTAAATGGACATACTGACGCCACATGTTGGAATTTTCATCCGGAATTGCATCCAAAGCACCGAGCGAAGGATTCCAAGAAATTCATGGCCACTATGAAAACAAAAGGAGAGGTGGAGAATGAGGATGATTCGGATGTAGATGAGAGGTTTGGATGCATGGCCACTAACATGTACGGGGTAGCAGAAGAAGAAGAGATGAGTAAGTTATTTCAAATTAGAATACAAATCAAGAAGAATAAGGTAAATGCTTTAGTAGATTCTAGTTCTCAGTCAAATTTTATTTCTGATGTGGTTGTAGAATAGCTTGGTCTAGAGACTTACACGCATCCACATCCATACCCATTGGGATGGGTGAAGAAGGGTGTAGAAATACAAGTTACAAGGAAGTGTAAGTTTCAATTTGGGATAAATACCCAATACATAGATGTATTAGAGGTTGATATTATTCCACTTGATGCATTTAATGTTGTCTTCGGAAGTCCTTACTTATATGTCAGGGATGTTGTGTTCACAAGGAGGGAGAACAAATATAAATGGGTCAAGGATGGATTTGGTTTTGACATCCAAGCACACCAAAGAAAATCAACATCCAAGTAAGTGTCAACCAAGCACCAAGACTTATTCAAGAAAATCATCAGTTTTGTTTGCTTTCATTGGAAGAAAAGAAAAATGGACGTGAGAACACGGATATTTTTTACCAAAGGATGGAGAATTTGGATAGCACTTATCAGTTTTTATAGAAGAAGCCACCATAAGAACTACTCATTCAAGGATCAAAACAAACTTCCTCTATGCAGTCATCGAATCTACCTATAGATTCATTGGACCTAACCATGGGGCAGTAAGGAGAAGAGGAGATAAAAGGAATGGTAGTGACTATAGCAGCAGCATACTTGGAGAGGATCTATCCAATCCATCTCAAGATAAAAAGACAAGCAAGAAGGACTAAACAATTATAGTATGGAACCTTCTCCATACTTTAGCAAGTTGGAGAAGAAACCTTCAGGCCATACTTCATGCAAATGCACGTGATAGCAAGTTACAAGAGCTCGCATCTACTAATGCCATATATGCATGACAAAGAAGGAAAGATATAAAAGATGCCTTCCAAAGAGGATGATACTCGAGGCAACTCGGAGGAGGATGTAGCACGAGAGAAACAAACTAGAGATTCCCAGAAGTCTTGGTAGGTTGGACGAGAGAAGACATCAAGGTAGACCCAGTGGTACTCGAAGGAGCAAGAGAGGGAGTTGATTCCTCGACCACTCCCCCACTTAGATTTTATGGTACCAAAATCCTCCTAAGTAAGGGAGGTATGATCCATAGGGATCCCGAAAAATACACCACTTCATCAATTCCATCAGCACTAAGAAGAAGAAATAAAGAAACTGAAGAAAATGAGGTAAACAGAGGTTCTAGATAGAGAACCACTCTGTCATGCAGAGCGACGGTTACAAAGCGCCCCCGCAGTCAGCGGTCTTATAGAATCGCACTAACCACATGGAGGTGGTCTTGAAACCAAGAATCTTCTTAGGGTAGTGGTCCTGACACCTTTGAATAGAAAATAAGAATGGAGCATGAATGGATGTGAATTTGAAGTGCCCAATTTTTTCTCTTCCCTTCCATGCCCTTTTACATCCTCCAATGCACGGGAGGACATGGTAAGGCCTTTAAATGCATGAAAGGAGCAAGAGAATTAGAACTCGAAGATCCACAGAGATCAAAAAGCAAAGTATTAGTATGAGAGCAAGTGAGCAGAGATTCTTCATTGTTGGAGTGGAATTGTAGGAGCAAGGTGTAAGAAATAGAGCAAGAAATTAATTGGAGAGAAGATTTACATTGTTGTTTCTTTTCATACTTATTGTAATCTGTAATTGTATATAATTGACCAATAAAAGTGGGAAGAAAGAGTAGTTTCCCTTCTCAACTGGCTTTCCTCCATTAGAGGTTTCGAGGATAAAATTATTTGTGTTGGAGTTTAATTCTTTCCTATTCTCTACAATTTCCTTTCTATAGGACTAGATAATCAGTCATTAAGCTCTAATTTTCAAGCAAATCTATCATTTTCCAAAGTTGAAAGTAGAACATTATAATTATGTGATTCATAGATTTCCAAAGTAGAAGTTTATGGATCGAAGAAGGATTTTCAAATTTATAGTTTCCTTCTTTAAGGGTAGGGATGAATTTCAACACAAATGGAAATCCATCCCTACCTACAAACCAAGTGTAGGAAGAGTTCCCAAAAATAAAGATGAGGAAATTCCTCCCTCTTCCCATTCAATATCCAAAATCCCACACCCCTCAAGGGTGGGTGGAGTAAAAAAGTAAACGAACACAACATTCAAACACTACATTTCATACCAAATCATAACATTTAAAATGGAAACAAGGAGTTTTCAAGATCCTACCTTGCACTCAAACAAGCCAAATCCAAGAATGTCTCCCAAAGATTCCAAGTCTCCTTCAAGCTCCAAAGCTTCCCACCAAAAATTTTCAAGAAAATATCCCCATCATTAAGGACATGAGGGGTTAAGAAGGAGAGAATCCACCCAAGACAAGTGACATGGGAGGGTGAAAGATGTCACCCTCCACCAAAACCAAATCCAATCAACTTGCCACAAAATTGCACCAAAATAAAATGAGGGAAAAATCAAAATAACCTCAAGGAAATCATGAGGAGATTTCCAATTTCCCAAACATTCCCCAAAATCAAAGCCCCATTAATATGAAGTGTGTGGAGAGGGGTAAAATGAGCTATTGGGCTCATTTACATTGAAAAGAGATCACCCACCCATAGGGATGGGGGTATGAAGTGTGTGGGGATGGGAAAAATGAGCCAATGGGCCTCATTTGCATTGAAAAGAGCCCACCCACCCATAGGGATGGGGGTTAGGGCTTATTTTCCATGCAAATGAGGTCCATTGCTTTCCATTTACCGTTCCCAAATGGCATATTTTTTCTAGATCCGAGTTTTTGAAAATGTGCCATTTAGGAGGGCAATTAAGCTCTCCGAGATTAGGTGGCCTAATTCCACCTAAACCCAACACATCATCCCAAAACCACAAAATATGTTAGAACCACATAAAATGGGGTAACATAAAACATTAGCTAGCATTAACGAAAGGAAAAGACTTAAAATAAGAATTTAAGCAACATTATAATTCATCAACATGATAAAATGGAAAAATTAGGCTAACACTCCCAAACCCAAGCAAACCAACACGACATGGCATTCACATGAGAAATGGATTTCATAATAGATAAGAAGAAGAGGTTTGGCCATTAGGTCCTTTTTTGATGATCAGCGTGTGTTCCCTAAATCCCACATTATTCTCATGATTAATTACATGTCACCTGCTCACTCAATGTAAAGCTCGTATCTGCCCAATATGATAAAAAAATACGACAATATCATATGCATCAAATTAAACATCCCTATGAGTCATGCTAAACTATAAGTATATCATAATGTGCACCATCAACTAAATGAGATTATATAACATCATACATCAAATTTAGATCCAATACCAATGCAAGATCGTGCCCATATTAACTCATGATAGCTTCATCATAACACAATATCTTATAAATGAAAAGTGGAATCATGTGCCCCATAGGAAACTTGTCGAAGAGTTAGCATCCTAGTGATATAAATAACAATGTCATGAACAATGTCACATCAAAATAATGTACTAAAGCAATAATATCCCTGTCAAACAATAATATAAGCAATAATGTCCTTTTCATAATAATAGTCTAGATAAAATGAGTTGTTACCGATCAAAATGAGAATATAGAAAAGGGTGGGCACTACATCCCCCTCCCCTAGGAATTGACTTCCTCTGGGAAGTCACTGAAAGAGGTAAGGATATTGGGCCCACAAAGGTGTCACATCCTCTCAAGTAGTTGCAGTCTCATTGTACCTACCCCATTGGACTCTAACTTGGTCCAGGTTACCCCAAGGGCTAACCCCTATGCTCCATAATACGCACGGGATCCAAAGTCCACTTTTCTTTGGCCTTCACCTGAAAGGCCAACTAATCCAAAACATGGGCTATATCAGAACATACTTCCACAAAATTGAGATGTGAAAAATGTTGTGTGCACGGGATAGGCATGGTAGAAAAAATAAGTGATAGGAAACTGGACTAATAATCTCCAAACTATTTAAATTCCCAACAAATTGAGGGGATAACTTAAAGCCCTTTCCATAACATATCGACTCTTGTGTGGACACACCTTGAGAAATACCTTGTCACCCATAAGGAAGTGATGCTCTACCCTCTCTCGTGTCGGCGCATACACCTTCTCGGTGTACATGATCCCTCTATGTGTCGATACACCTTCTAGTGTACACGAGCCTTCTCTAACTACTTTTGGATGAGAACAACATGTTACTTTATATCCTGAAGATATGTGGGACCAAGAACAATCCTATCATCTAACCTAGTCTAACTCAATGGTGTCCTGTAAGGCCTCCCATATAAATCCTGATAAGGAACCATGCCGATAGAGCCATGAAATTTTTTTCTACATAAAATCGACCAGATACAGATAATGCTCCCACTTCATCTATTGATCCATCACATACATCCGAAGCATGTCCTCAAGTACCTGGTTCACCCTCTCTATCTACCCATTTTTCTGAGGGTGATACATTGAACTAAAATTAATCTGAGTCCCCAAAGTTGTGCAAATGAAGTCCAAAACTCATAAGTGTAAATGGATCCATGATCACAAAATATTATCCTAAGAATAGTATGTAACCTCACTACATCATCCATGAAAACCTGTGTAATGGAAACTGCATTATAAGAGACCTTTGTCGGAGAGAAGCATGACAACTTGGTCAACTTATCCACTGTCACCATGATGGCATCATGATGAAACAATGAAGTGGGAAGACTAATAATAAAATCCATGGACACCACATCCCACTTCCACTCTAGAATATCATGTGGGTAAAGAAGGCCTGTGGGGTGAGAATGCTCATCCTTCACCCTCGCACTCAAGACAATGGGCTATGAAATCTGCAATATCACAATGCAACCCATGCTAGAAGTATAGTTGTATCAAGTCTGCATGCATCTTCTTAACCCCAAGATGTGCTTCATATTTGGATTGATGTGCCTCAAAAAGAACAAACCTGCACAAATCACCTACTCTAGGCACATAGATGTGTCTCTAAAACTAAAGAAGACCATCTGACTCTAAGGTACAACCTACATACTTTCCCACTAAGGGCCCCTGAGACTCAACCATCTACCTAACACCCTCATAGAATCTATCACCTAGAAGTTGTTGAAGTATCCTTCCTCTAAGATTTGTTCATAAATTCAAAGTAGAAATCTCATTTCACTACCTACTCATAGCATCATTAATGACATTCTCCTTCCCCTTGATGTACTAGATCATCCAACATTCTTTATCGGGTGTTGAGGTTGAAATTTGTGAAAAAAATATGTTGAAGGCTCAAATGATTTGTCCTCAATACAAAAGGCCTTCCTAAAATAAAATTCCTCTAATGTACCAAAGCATAGACCACTATTACAATTTGAATAGCATGAGTGGGGTAATTAAGTTCATAGTCCTTGAGCTTTACGAGACTCAAAATCAATGACTCGATGCTCTTACATGAGCACTACCCAAAGTACCTCTATAGATGCGTCAATCACTCCTTGAACTAGGATCAGGCTGTGAGGATGGGTGCAGTAGTCAATCACTCCTTGAGCAGCTAAAAGGCCTACTTGGTACTTCTATGACTAAGAAAACTTCTTCCCTTTACGTTGAAGGAAGTGACGAGGATCGGAAGTCCTAGAAAGATCCGAACAATATAATGGTAATAACCAACTAACCCCATAAAAATCCTAACCTGATTCACTGTAGTGGGGACTAGCCAATCAATGATAGGATAGATCTTTGAGGGATCTACTAAGATACCCTCTCCTATGATAATGTGCCCCAAATATTGAATCTCGATCTGAAATAAGGAACACTTCTCCAAATTCCCAAATAGTTGGTGCTCCCTCAAAACCTATAATACCTACCTCAAGTGATTCTAGTGTTCCTCTATCAAGTGAGAGTAGATCAATATGTCATCCAAAAAGAAGATGACAAATATTTCCAAAAATATCCTAAAATCCCCATTCTTGAGTCTCATACACATTGTAGGTACATTTGTCAAACCAAAAGGAACTACTGTGAACTCATAATGCCCATATCGAGTCCAAAAAGTTTTCTTATGAATGTCTGCCTTTGTAATCTACATATGGTGGTAACCCGACTTAATATCTTTCTTGGAGAACACTATGGCTCCCCTCATCTAATCAAACAAATATTTTCTACGGGGAAGAGGATAACAATTCTTCACTATCACCTTGTTCAGTTATAGGAATTCAACACAAAAACGAAGAGACATGTCCTTCTTATTCACAAAAATAACTGGTGCGCCCCAAGGAAACACACTAGGTTAGACAATGACCTTCTCTAAAATCTCCTCTAACTGAATATTGATCTCATGGATCTCGGGTGTAGTCATCCTTTACGTATCACGGGACACTAGTGTAAAACCTATAACAAGATCAATAGAAAATTCCACCTCTCGACACGGTGGCATACCTGGCACCACACTAGGAAAACATATGTAAACTCTCTCAAGATAGGGTGATCATCCAAAGGAAAACTCATTGGAATATCCTATGATCTAGCATTGATCATGATATAAAACATCTAACACCCCTTTTGCATGCTCTGTTTGAGCTACATAGCAAAAAATAGTATGTAGGACACATGTTTCTAAACCCCGGATATAACTACGAAATTCCTATGTCATCCACACACTCAATGAACTTATCCATGTAGTCTACCTTGGCCTAATGAGAATCAATACAATCCATACCAAGAATGACCTCATAAGATCCTAATGGAAAAACACAGAGGTCTAAGGTAGTGGAGAATACACCTAGGTCCAAAATACAACTCTCCACATACAAGTATATGACAAGTTTGGCCCTAGTAGGAAACTTTACCCCACCTACCTATCTACCTACCTAGAAGCCACCAATCCACACCTATCCACTAAATATCTTCTGAATAAAATAATATAGTAACAAGTGTACCTCTAATCATATATATCGTCTCAATAACTATGGCCTAATGTTTAGCCTAATGGTTCTCCACCGTGGCGTAGATGTTATGAGCACCTCTTGCGTCGGTAAATGTCTTCTCTAAAACAAGTGTTGTTTTCTCTTGACAAAAGATGGTCTATGAAGATAAAAACATGCATAATGATCAAGGGCCCCACAAATGAAATAATATGGCGCATTTGTGTGCGACTAAGACCCTCATGTGCTCTGATGTACGATTGTGTGGGTCCCACTGCCGACTACTCGAATGAGCCATATGAGGTGATAGCTACCTAGACTCTTGTCTCTTGCCCAAAATGTGGCCATTACAGCCCCTACCTCTCTGACTATCTGGTCCAACCTAGTCCTCTACTACTAAGGATCATGTTACTTGAGAGAGGGTTGATGTGGGTGTGGAGGAGGTCATGAGCTTACAAAAAGGTATAAACCCGCCTCTCAAGGGTGGGGTATAACCACATGGTCTCGATCATGAAATAAAATAACTTTCTCCTATAGCTTGACCCGTTCCTATCCCGAGACTCCTAAGTTTTGGTCTTGTTCTCCTCTGCAAGATATGCCTTCTCCGTTGTATTCTCCAAGGTTGGGGGAGATAAAATCCTAATTACTCCTGCTAGGTTTGTATTTAGGCCCCTAATGAACTTTTTTACCTACAACTTCTCATCATGGAGGTAGTCTACATACTGCAGAAGATCCAAAATTTTGCACTCATACTTGGCCACAAAACCCTATCGAAGATTGTAAAGCTCGTCGATCCTATTTTGAATGAAATTATCTTACATATATCAAGCCTGGAAATGTTCCTTAAATATCTCGTACATGAAAGTCTCTTGGATAAAATAGAGTTTCCGCTCCTCATTCCTCCACCAAATGCATGTTGCATCCCAAAGGATGTGTATGGTGAGGTGAGCGTTGACATTTCTCTCATAATGATGCAAGCCAAAACAATTATCCAAACTTAGTAGCCATGATTTGGCCCTAAAAGCATTTTTGTGCCCACATACGTAGGTGGATGAAGTTGAATAAGATCATGGATGACACCACCTATTTCCTGCCTATGAGGGCACTTGTTTCCTGCCTATGAGGGCATGACTCAACCACTCTCTAAATATGGACCGAGGGACCGCAAGACCTCTCTCGTTGGGCCATAAGCTCAACTAAATGGTTTCGTGACCTTTGTCATTATGATGAAACTTGTATATGAGTGGCAGAGTGTGAACCCTCATCTGGGTGTATCTCACTTTGTCATGTTGAATATCCTATCAATCGCTCTGGTTGTGTAGGAAGTCAATCTGGAGGACCCCCATCATCATACGGTGAAGTGTGTCTAAGATATGCATCCCAAAATTGTCCCTAGGAACCTATGGATGTGGCTGCCCATGACCCTCGTTATTGAACCTCATCCATTACCATGCCTTGTCATCCTACATGAGGGAAAAATGATACGTTAGACTTTTACGGATACAATTTTAAATAAAGTGGTTTTATCTAAATTAAACTACCAAAAATTATTAACAAATCCCAAAGCGTCCGGTGTTGGCCGAACTTTGATACCCGATATCGAGCCTTGCTCAAAGACTAGTTTCAAAACGGTAAAAATAAAACCAAACATCTTGATCAAGGTGATAAAAATAATAAAGGTAGAAAGAAATTTTTTAAGTTATTTAATTATACGGTGGTTACGATTACCCATAGTGAAAGCAACGTGAATAAGTCACAACATGTGATGAAGCGACATCAAACCGCAATCAAGAACGCACAAGGAGAATTATAATAATTTTTACATCATTAATATAGCATTGCATTATCAACCATTCGGGACAAGAAGTCGGCTTAATGTTGCACCAGCAAGTTATATGAATTACTATTACTTTATGAGCATTGACGATAAATCTATCTTCATGGGGTAAAGTAAAATTACTCCAATAGTGATAAAACGTATCGCACGGGGGAGAAGTGGTTACAATTTTAAGGTCAATTTACAGCAAGGTTAATAATCATTTTGAGAACGATTTATATATATATATATATATATATATATATATATATATATATATATAAAGGTTTGTGGAAAGGAAAAAAAAAATAAATAGTCATGGGTCCTATGGGTTTATTATCATTTTTAATTTGTTATTGTTTTCTATAATGGCTCATATTCAAGAAGAAGATGAGAAATATTTCTTTTATTAAATGACTTTGTGTATACTCTTTTTCATATATATATATATATATATATATATATATATATATATATATATATATATATATATATATATATATATATATATATATATATAAACAATAGTGCTCGTTGCACGATTGAAAAGACTCAAAAATGACGTCCGTAAAATACGAAGCTTGAATGGTCTAAGGGCGAGTGGCGCGACCATTAGCCATGGTTAACAAAGGGAGGGGATGTTTGTGGCCCATGCCCACCATGTGCCATATCCATCATTGTTCACACAAAGGAGTGTGGGGACAAGTGGGACAACCCTCCCACCCTCCCCCCCCCACACACACACACACACACATATATATTATTTTATTATTTTAAATACATTCCTTCTTGGCCATATACGGCCTCTCTAAAGTTATAAAATGGCCACAAAAATTTTCATTCTTTTAAAAGTATTTGTGTGTGTGTGTGCAACTATATTTGTTGGTTTACTAAATTATATTTTCATTAAAAATATACACGTAAATTAGATAGAAATGATATAAAAAAATTTCTGAGAGACAGTCTATTTCATAGTTTTTCTAATATAAGATTTCTATGATGTTTGACTAAGTGTAAAAGTGGTAAAATTTACTAGAGTTGGCTACAAGTTGTAAACAAAGAAGATACATGATTGCAACTAATACAAAAAGATGAACTTGAAATGCAATAGTTTCAATCTATAAACTTACTTTACATACAACAAATATATGATATTTTTATCAAAAACACACAACCATTTCATGATTAATTGAAGGAGAATTTAAACCCAAATATCAGATTTCTTTCACTTTTCCATAAGGTATTTCAAGAGGAAGAACAAGGATTTATACAATAAATCAATTTTTGAAACAAGATGAATAATTCCATTAAAAGCATGCAATAAGATGCAACATTTGAACAACAACTAATACTTCTTAAGTAAGAATTCCAACAACAATATATTTAAAGTAACAGTCCATTCCATGAGAATAATTCATCTTTTTGACATAGATTAACAAGAAGGAAAACTATCCTAAAATGCAAGTATAAAATCCCTCCACTTAATGTGGAGACAACATGTCAAAATTGTCCCAAAATTACAACTCCTTTATAGGAAACTTTACAACCTGCAACTCCAAATGAGCACCAACCAACTCCAAACCAGCAAGAGTAGAACCTCCAAATCACAAGAGAAAATGTCTAGTTGACCACCCAACCAAATGACATCATTACATGCCACCAAGGAGTCCAAGGTGACACACCCAAATAGCACATAGGAATAATTTCAAATGCCAAGCACATCTCAAGACTTGTTTTAACACATCAAAACACACACATTTAACCAATAAAATTTAGCCAAGAAGCTCCATGCTTCTACTTGGGAAGAGGGGATGAGAATCCCATTTTGTGCAACCATAACACTATGCCAAAACAACAATATAACCCCTTATCTCTCCATGGATTTAACATCTCCTTATCTCTCCATATACTCCCCTATCTCTCTAAATTCTCCCCCAAGAAGGATTTTCAAACTTAGAGTTTCCTTCTTTGAGGGTAGGGATGAATTTCCAACCCAAATGGAAATCCATCCCTACCTACAAACCAAATGTAGGAGAAGTTCCCAAAAATAATGAGGAAATTCCTCCCTCTTCCCATTCAATCTCCAAAACCCACACCCCTCAAGGGTGGGTGGAGTAAACAAAGTAAACCAACACAACATTCAAACACCACATTTCATACCAAATCATAACATTTCAAATGTAAAATTCAAATGGAAATAAGGAGTTTGCAAGATCCTACCTTGCACTCAAACAAGCCAAATCCAAGAATGTCTCCTAAAGATTCCAAGTCTCCTTCAAGCTCCAAATCTTCCCACCAAAATTTTTCAAGAAACGAACGCTATCACTAAGGACATGAGGGGTTAAGAAGGAGAGAAGAAACCCAAGACAAGCGATTAGAGGGTGACAAATGTCACCCTCCACCAAAACAAATCCAATCAAATTGTCACAAAATTTCTCCAAAATAAAATGAGGGAAAAATCAAAATAAGCTCAAAGCAATCATGAGGATATTTCCAATTTCCCAAACATTCCCCAAAATCAAATCCCCATAAATATGAAGTGTGTGGGGAGGGGGAAATGAGCCAATGGGCCTCATTTACATTGAAAAGAGCCCACCCACCCATAGGGATGGGGGTTAGGGCCTCTTTTCCATGCAAATGAGGTCCCTTGCTTGTCATTTACCCTTCCTAAATGGCACATTTTTCCCAAATCCGAGTTTGGGAAAAATGTGGCATTTAGGAGGGAAATTAGGCTCACCTAATCCATGATTAGGTGGCTTAATCTAACCTAACCCCAACACATCATCCCAAAACCACAAAAGATGTTAGAACCACATAAAAAGGGGTAGCATAAAACATTAGCTAGCATTAACCAAAGGAAAAGACTTAAAACAAGTAGCTAAACAACATAATAATTCATCACCATGATAGAAGGAAAATTATGCTAACACTCCCAAACCCAAGCAAACCAACATGACATGGCACACACATGAGAAAGGGATGTCGCAATCAATAAGAAAAAGGTTTGGCCAATATATCATTTTGTGCTATTGGCATGTGTTCCCTGAATCCCAAATTATTCTCATGATTAATTACCTGCCACCTACACACTCAATGCAAACCTCATATCTGCCCAATATGATAACAAATACGACAATATCATATGCATTGAAATCAAACATCCATACGAGTCATGTTAAACTAGCAATATATCATAATATGAATCATCAACTAAATGAGATGATATAACATCATACATCAAATTTGGATCCAATACCAATGCAAGATCATGCCCATATTAACTCATGATAACATCATCATAACACAATATCTAATAAATGAACAGTGGCATTGTGTGCCCCATAGGAAACCTGTCAAGAAGAGTTAGCATCCTAGTGCTAGCAAATACGATATCATGAACAATGTCACATCAAAATAATGTACTAAAGTAGTAATATCCATGTCAAACAATAATATAAGCAATAATTTCCCTGTCATAATAATAGTCTAGATATCGTAGTCACTAAATCACGCATTTTGAGTCAATATTTAGTCTCGGTCTCATACTACTATTCATATGGTTCTTAAGTGAAAATAGTAATAATCATCCCATGGCTTTAGATATTTTTACATTGCTTGTTTTCGTATTTTTGATCTTACACCCGCACTTGCCCAATGTTTTTTTTCATTTTGCATTCATCCTATTTCTTAATGGGGTTCCCCAAGCACCCTAGTCCCCTCTGGCGCACCGATCCTCTTTGTACTTTGCTTTCATCTTTTGGGCACTTTATAGGGGTTTGAGATTTCCATATTTTTAGTGGTTAGCCTTTTCAAGGTTAATTATGAAATCATAACAAGAGAGCCATATAAATATAAATATATGTGACCATAATGAGGGACCAAGCACTAAGCATCTATTATCACCATCTAGAGTTGCATCCATCAAAGGCACCTAAAGTTACATTTGCATCCATCTAACTCCATCACAAAGCACACAAGGTTGGTTCATCTACATCACACTTCATAGGAGGGGAGTCTATTGTTTCCATGCACACATTTATTACATTCTACATCTAGTTATTATTCGCTACTTCACAAATTATGATTGGCACAAGAGTAACCTAGGGCACGATTTTCACACACACACCTAGAACTACATTGGGTTTGAGATGTAGTACAATGCTCAATTAGTAAGTCCACCATTATGGTTGTTGAGTATAGTCAGACCCATTCATTTGCATCTTTCTTTTTTGGGGTTTTGATGCTTTGTTTGGGGTTTTTCAGGTGATTCCTTATTGTAAGTCTTACAGTGACATCCGGTGCAGTTCAATGACATTAGTGTGACAAGAATCAAACACAAGCGAACATCTAGCGATAGGCCAGAGGAGGTTTTCTAGTCATTTCCAAAGACCAGGGCACCCACAGGTGCCCCTATCCCTTACTAGGCACCCCATTCTAGTCAGAGAGCTCAAATCTACACTTTCTCAAGCTTCTGCATGGTTGTTTCCTCCTTCTATTCATCTAGTATTCAACTGCGACACGAGTCCTTACCTTCTTCAAACCAACTAAGGACTTATTAACCCTATTTTCACATTAGGGTTTCACATTTCTATTTACTTAGTTTCTTGGGTCATTTCCTTTATTTATTTAGTTGTTATTTACTACTTTACATAGCATTAGATTAAACTAGGATATTACATTTTAGTTTAATTGTTTTGGTGAACCCATACTCGATCTTCACCCTCTTAGGGTCCTCATTTTTTACTTGTCATCTTAGAGTCTAGTCATCATGATTATTTATCTTAATTATTACTTACTTGAGCATCCTAATTTAATGCATAGATTCCAACATCTTCTTGTTGCCTCTCGCATTCGTATGCACCACGACTTGTTACTTCGCATATTTGACGATGTATTTTCCCAGCCTATAGCATCCACATCTAATAATAATGACCCACCTTGTATATTATAATTAACATCAACAATACAAGTGTCAAGCATACTTTAGTTGACAATGAATCTGAACTCAACTTATGCCCCATGTCATTCATTGATAACCTAGGACTTTCCACCCGCCACATTATTCCATCTTTCCTTTCACTACGTGTATATGATGGTTCGGTTCGTCCATGCATCGGTCGCAATACATTACCCATTACTATAGGGTCTAAAATTGTTAACATTGTGTTCTTTGTTATCAATTTCCTAGTCCCTTATAATTGTTTTCTTAGTACTTTGTGGCTTTACGCCATGCAAGCTATGGATGTCCATCATTGTTTAAATTTTCTACATTAAGGCACTGAATATAGTGTTTTTGATGATCTCGATCCATTCCAATATTGTGACCAAGCTCCTAATACTAGTCTTCCTATTCCACACACTGATACTACAAATGATCCTCAACCTATGGACGAACCACCTCATTTTCCACCGCTTGAAGGTGTTATTTGTAGGATAGATGTTGTTTCTTCTACTCCATCACCTCCACCCACTACTACTATTGCTATGATTATTTTTCGAGACATTTCTAGTCTATGGATGGTGTTCTATCCTATAGAATTTCACCTACACCACCCTCATCAATAGGACCATATTTCACATGTACGCTCTTCATGAATGATTCATATTGGGAGAACATTCCATTTGATCCTACTTGCGATGACATTGTATGTACACATGAGGGCTTGACTCGACTAGGATTTGCATTTGAGGACCTCTACCCTCCACCACATGCTCCTCATATTTATTATGGGTTTATTCGCATCACTGCCGCTTATGGCCTATGTGTATTTCATCTCACGATCTTCCTTACACGCGATCCTAGATCTGCACCACTTACATTAGGACAATCATGGCTTAATTACATTAGGGGTACTCTAGATCCTGATCATACAGACATATCATTTCCCATGCCTTTCGGTTGCATATTCATTTGTAATAGTTCATTTCTTGGTTATACACAGAATCTCACTCGTTGGTATGCACATGGTTGTCCACTTCCCTCATTCACTGATGAAGAGTATGTTATGGGTATGTAAAACTTGTATCTTAATGGCTCATTACACGATCAACTTTGACATCATTGTTTATCGGGTCCCTAATGCTTATCCATTTGACTTTGATCAAGACACTGACGATCTCCTTAATGATATTACTTGATTCTTTCACTTCCTTACATACTTGGGGGCATAACATCCACATACCCCCATCCTAGCATCAACACATGTCCCATACCCACATTTACATACATCCACATTCTAGCATCCGCATAGCCACCTACATTACATACATCATCATTACCCTATGACGCACTCTTGTGCTTTGGTTCACACTTGACTATTGAGGGAATTCTCTACACATGGACCCCACACACTGCACAATAGTTACTACACATTAGGCACCGCATATCATCACACATCATCTACACATTATACACTACATTCCAAGCTATAGATATTATGTGTCTTCATACATCATACACGTTCTACACCCACTACATGTTAGCTATCACATGTTGCACGTTTTTCACACATTATACACATCACCTTACATTATACATCCTTCACATTACATGTTACATCTTGCATCTTACATCCACTATGTTATACATCTTAGGGCATTGGCACATCTTGCATTTACATCTTATTATACCATACATACTATGCATTTTGTACATCCACTTATACGTGTTGCACTCACTACTCGATGACACACTTTATTTGTGGTCCATACTGGACTGTTGAGGGTATACATCACAAATGGACCACATCATGCTCACACATTCATCATTCGATCTTCTCATGTGACATTCCTAGGATTAGTGATATACGCCTTAGGCTATAGGGTCACTTCTTCTATCATCATATCATGATAGGATCTATCATCATTTTTCTTACATCATTTAGTGGTATACGCTTTGGGCTAAATCACCACCTCCTTTTTCTTCATATAGTCATGATATATTATTACTCTATAGGGTCGCACACAATTCATCTCTATGTCACATCTCATCACCGCACACTCATCATAGTGTTCTATACACAACACATAGTTTTCCCATTTCCCAATGACGCACTCTTGTTTATGGTTCATTCTTGACTACTGAGGGGGAAAACCAAATGAACCTCACTACATACAAATCCATTCACTCGGGGGGCACGTGGCTCCTATCATCCACACTACATTCCATTCCATCCATCCACAACATACTACATTTTATGGTTGTATTTACTCTTTCTTTCACTTGTCTTTACATGTTCACTCTACTAAACATATTAGATAGATCTTTTTGTATGTCATTATCTTTACAATATGTGCATGCGCGTTCACGTCCTTTTATAGTTATGATTGCAGATACAAATCTTATTCACACAACACCGATGCTTTGACATGCTACCTTCCTTAGGGGCATCCACATTCGTATATTACGGTGTTATTGTTTTATTTTGTACTTAGTACTTTCCATTATAATGTTATACATACTTTGACATACTTGTTATTTTTCTAGCATGCTAATGGGTGCTTCATGTGTAGAAATTTTTATGTAGGGATACTTGTTTCCATGGTTATCTTTCTATTGGTTTGATATTGCTTGTCTCTTCTTTGTTATTGTTTATGGGCCTTGCCCTTTGTTGTGTGTACACATTTGTTTGTTTGCGGCCATGATGGCCTTAAGTGTCTTGTGACACCGTGAGTGGTGTCATGTGTTTACAACTCACTTTGTGCAGCCTATATTGTATTTTTAGGTTTTACAAGATGTGCTAGCTTACACATTGTTTGTTTTTACATGCATGTTTGTTTGTACTAACAATTATTTTCCTAGCCACTTGTTTGTGTGTGCATTGTTCTTTACCAAGTACATTTCCTTCCCCCTGCAAGGCATAGTTTCATTCACATGTTGGTCCTCTTTTGGGGTGCATTCTCCTATCTGTGACATCACATGCGCCCCCAAAGAGGTGGCATCATTTGGGGTTTACACATGGTACTAATTCACTTTAGTCTATAGTTTAGTATACAGTTCAATCTACAGTCATTGTCCATGACACAATCTAGTTTACAATAAGTGGTTTCGAGACCGGTCTACAAACCCCATACATAGTAGATATTACAGGGCATATTGCCCTTAGCATTCTGGGGATTAGTTACGAGTTTGTAGGATACAGTGGACTTTCCTCCCTACACTACTTTGGCTAGTGGCGTCGGATCGCCCAAAAACCAGACATCTGAGATCTCTTCACCAAGTCTCGGGAAGCGATTCTGAGTTGGAGAATAACACGACTTTCTCCGTACACATCTTCAACCACAGTGGCATGAGATCACCCAAAAACTCACACTTCACCAACAGTTACAGGATATCCTTTCTACCCCCTTTTTGTCTCATCACGATTAGGTGCACATGTTCCTTTTTCATTTTCATACTTTCATTTACATTATTTTTACTATATACATGCATTTTTACACATATACATGCGTATTTGACTACTTGATTATCTTCTCTTTTGCAGGTCCGTTTGTATGGGAAGCAAGCAATCAATAAAAACACACACATGGTGAGTACATCATACATGATACTAACCATGCATGTACACTACAATAATTGGCATCTACAAACACGCTTTCGACCTAGGTTAACTTTCATAACCTTTTACACTTTTTCATCTTTAGTCTCCATGCTCCATCTTTTTCGTCACTCCATGCTTAATCTAGTCCTTCAACATGTTTGCTACATCACTCTACATAGATTATCAGGTACACATCTCTATCTACTTTATGTTACCAAGATTTCCATTCACCAATATAAAGTGGGGAAAATTTAGTCACTAAATCACGCACTTTGAGTCAATATTTAGTCTCGGTCTCATACTACTATTCATATGGTTCTTGAGTGAAACAAGTAATAATTAGCCTCTGTCTTTGGCCATTTTTACATTTCTTATTATCGTATTTCCAATCTTACACCTGTACTTTCCTAGTTTGCTCTGTCATTTTACGTTCATCATATTTTTGACTGGGTGCCCATCTAGGACCAGGGCACCCCAAGTTCCTTGGTCCCCTCTGGGCACCTTAATCCTCTTTGTACTTTTCTTTCATATTTTGAGCACTTTCTAGCCATTTGATCTTTCAATATTTTTCGTGGTTGGCCTTTTCGGGATTAATTACGAAATTATAACAAGAGAACCATATAAATATAAAGTTATGTGACCATAATGATAGACCAAACACTAAACATCTACTATCGCCATCTAGAGTTGCATCCATAAAGGCACCTAAAGATACATTTGCATCCATCTAGCTCCATCACAAAACACACAAGGTTGGTTCATTTGCATCACACTTCATACGAGGGGAGTTTATTGTTTCCATGCACACATTTATTACATTCTACATCTTTTTATTTCTCACTACTTCACAAATTGTGACTGACACAAGAGAAACCTAGGGCACAATTTACACACACACATACCTAGAACTACATTGGGTCTGAGATGTAGTGCAACAATCAGTTAGTAAGTCCACCATTGTGGATGCTGAGGATAGTCCAACCCCTTCATGTGTAACTTTCTTCTTTAGGTTTTTGATTACTTTTTTGAGGTTTTTAGGTGACTCCTTATTACAGGTCTTATAGTGACATTCAAATGCGGTTCAACGACATTAGTGTAATAGGAAGCGAACACAAGTGAACATCCAATTACACTCCAGAGGAGGTTTTTTGGTCATTTCTAAAGACCAGGGGACCCGTATGTACCCCTATCCCTTTCCAGGCACACCCAGATCCAGATCAGAGAGCTTAGATCTGTACTTTCCCATGCTTCGTGTGGTTGTTTCCTCCTGTTCATTTGGTATTCACCGTGACACAATCCCACACCTTTTTTGAACCAACTAAGGACTTATTAACCCTCTTTGCACATTAGGTTTTCACATTTCTATTTACTTAGTTGTTTGTTTCATTTCCTTTATTTATTTAGCTTTTATTTATTACTTGGCATAACATTATATTAAACTAGGATATTACATTTTGGTTTAATCACATACAATGAGTCACTATCTATCAAAATGAGAATATAGAAAATTTTAGGCACTATAGTGAAGGAGAGATACTAAATTAAGAATGTTTCCCACTTTTTATCAATCCATCTGATGAGATGGAAATCACTTAGACCAATTTTAGGGAACCAAGCGGGCTTCCCAACTTGACTGAGCCATAATTCAACTATCGATCCTTTGCAAGTATGAACTTGTCCATGTTCATTTTTTTGAGGTATGATCCTGAGAGGTGATCACCACATTATTATAGGTGGGGATTTTCAAGCATTGAGAAATACCATTTAGAATGAGGATTACAAGAATTAGACTGTCATTCTCTACAGATGTTTTTGAAACTGGGTCACAATGTGGTGCACAAGCTAGAACTAGCTTTGTGTTTTGAAACAGGTGACCATTTTATCTACATAGCATACATAAAAATAATCCTTCCATTTACATCTCTATGAGATTCAATCCATAACCATGCTCTCAAATGTTTTAGATTCACAGTAAGACACGTCATGTTTTTTGCATCCAAAATGTGGGAATTGGCTTGTAAACTGAGTATATGATCTTTACCATGACTATAACTAGTGAAATAGGAAGGATATGAACATGTGTGACCAATTTGAAATCAATATGAAACTTACTATTTTTAGTAATCCTTATTTTGAGAAGTCCATTTTAGTTATCAGTTTCTTAATTTGACACTTTTGAATTTCCCTGATGTTCAAAGGGCAATGACAACTCTGAAAATGAATTGTTTACAAAGCTTTCTATTTATAGGAAATGAGGCTTAGGATGAATTACTATTTTTAGAAGTGGGTCTTCCTGTGGTCGAATGGAACAAAAGTGGTCTCCAAAGTTTCGATTTTACAATGTGAGGCTTTGCTCCAAATTTCAAATTATTTCAAAAGATGGATTTTGTAGATCTAAGAAGGAAAGTTTCTTAGATAAAAATTTTAAACAGCTATATAAAAACACACAAATCATCAATGGAAACAATGTTACAGTCTTCTTAAATTTTTTTATATAGAAACCTATAGTCCAAGTTTCATGGCAAATGGGCATGGGGTTTGGAAGATATGAGAAAAAAGGGTTTTTGATCATGCAGGTTGTATGTAGAAATTTTGGCAATATAAAAACACTACATAAATAATTTGGGGAGATAAAATCACAAATGGAATACAAAATATGGCTAAGTATGAAGTTATACCCCTTTCAAATGTGTTTTCCCTCTCACTAGCTCCATTTAACTCACCTTAAAATCAAACTAGCTAACTCAGGTCTAGTGGAAATTGGAGGTGTGGTTACACCATGAAAAGTAGGGGAAAAGGTAGAAAGAGACATAAACCTCTCCAAAATGTGCAATGGGTGAGACTCTCATGAGGATGGGGTTAGATTTTGTGAAAATGGTGAATTGATATCACTTTTCTAACACCCCAAGTCATCATTTTGAGTGACGAAAAGTTACCTCCATAGGGGGAGAACATTTTTATGTCCCACATACCCACTTAACTATTGGTACAAAGGGATAAAGGGACATCAGGCCTCCAAAATTCCTCTTTGGGTCTTGATGTCATGAAAAAGTGGTCAAACATCAAGTTAGGTGAGTTTATAACATCTTCTAACCACTTAAGTTATCACTTTAAGAAACACAAAAACTCCTCCATATAGGAGTACCTTTTTGTGTCCCCTTACACTAAGGTAGAAAGGGACAAGGGATATCCAAGCTCCAAAACTTTGCTCAAAGTTGATTGATTGCCACTGATGTCATCAAAATCAATGTGAAAATAGACTAAGGAGTGATTTTTCAGGCCCGAGAGAAATAAATGGAGTTCATAAGGCCAACCTTGTATGATTTTGACTCAAAATTACCAATTAATTTCATTCCCAACATTTTTAAGACCTTATTTATATTGTAATTTTCCTTTCCATACCATTTTTCTCTTTTCATAGGCGGGTGCACCAATAAGTTGAGTTGCCAACAGAGTCCAAAATGAGCTTGATCAAATCCAACATATGGAACATGAGGAGGGTCCAATGTAATCTAATTTAACCTTAGGTTATGCTCCTAACTCTTCACTAGATGTCTGAAAATTTTTAAGAATGTTCCACCTTGTAGAAAGACTCTTATGTTGCATTAATGGATAGGTTTCCACATTTTAATACTCCCATAATTCTATCTTGATTATTTCACCATGAATTAGGCTCTGTAATCTTTCCAATTCCTATGATCTAGCTTCCTAATACCTCCCGAGGCTTCCGAAACCTTTCAAACAAGGTGACTATCTCCTTTGAAACATGTTTTTCCTAATGCCTTGCCCAAAAAGACCCGATTTTTCTTGAAATTTTCCCAACCTCTCATGGCTCCACAAAAAATTCCTAAACTACCTTGGATCATCTCAATACTCTCTCACAAACCCTCCTAATTTTTTCCCCTTGCAATTAGCTTCCGAGGATGTCCTCCTGTGACAAAAAGGCTAAAAATATCCCTTTTGAAGCCTCTGAGATAATTACTCTTTCATAGATCTCATTGAATTCAATAATCAATTTAGTTATACTTATCCACACATGAAAATCATTTTAGCATGTTCTTTTCTACTAGAATTAGGGTGACACAGTTGAAATTTTGGTCAAAGGAAAGGTTTACATTGACCAAGAAAGGGAATTTCAAGCGTGGGTTTGGTTGTCATGATAATTTTTTTAAATTTTTCATACTATACATTTAGCAGGACAACAAATACCTCTTACTCGTGGACTTTTTTCAAATCAAACAAAGGAAAAATAGATCGGTATGAACCTCGGTTATCTCATGGGGGAGAAGACTAGTTCCTTATCCATTGAGTAAATAGATTCACATGGCACACAAGCAAGAACAACCAAAACAAACACATGACGGAAAAGGAAACATGCAACGAAGCGAAACACACCACACAATAGGTAAAAACACAATCGAAAGGGAAAAATACCTAAATCACTTACAGGTATATGCGGGGAAAACCCACTTTCACTGTAGCACTTTTTCTTCTCTAGATGTTACCCATGTACGGGTAGCACCAAATGACTTTGTTATGTGAACCCATTGACTAATTCGATGAAGTATGGACCTTTTATCAAATTATTGAGGAAGAAAAGTGTTGAAGGAGGTCTCTAGGTACCTAAAAAGAATAATATTGCATGTCTCCTTTGAGAAATCCAACATGACTCCTCTTCTCACCCAAATATCAATATGAATAACTCACTTTTCTCACTACCTTGAAATTCCATTTCAGGTCTTCAATCCATTGTTACATTCACTTGTGCTTGTGATTTTTCATTTTCATTTTAACATTACCATAAGATTAATTATCGATCATACTAGGCTCACCATGTTCACAACTAGCCTTATGCTCTCTGACAAGCAATTTCTCCTTACCTGTCATGTTCCTCATGACCATTGTTTCTGTAGAATTGTTCTTGGTAGATATTTTGAAATTTTCAACATCATCATATACCTCTTGTTGATTTATGTTCAACAACTACTCTAGATGTTTCTCTTTCCCACACACCGACTCATTATTGACCTCAATATCACTCTTTGTGATGGAGGTATTATCCTCATGAATGAAGACATTCACGAGAGATTCAAGCATTTCCTTTTCATTCCATTCAACATGAATACAATATTATTCACAAAATGGGAAAGAGAAGGACCCATATTCACATTCATACTCATCAACAAATGTTTCAAGAGGGACATTGAGCTCTTCCATTTGTTCTATTTCATTATTGAACATTTTTGCATCAAATGAAGAATCAAAATCAAACTCATACTTATCTTGCATATTCATAACATAGGTCAAGATTTCAAGACTAAGTTGAGGGTCTTCAATTCCTTCTGCAACCTTTAAAATATCTTGCACATATTCCTTCTTCAAATCTTCCCCATACTCACCTTCACATTCATTTGAAAAACCTTCACATTGGGTCTTGGGAGATGATTGGAAACCTAGAAATCATATGGATAGAACTCATTTAAAACATCCTCTTTCTCATCATCCACATTTTTTTATCATTTGGGGTTTCCTTCTTGTAAGTCAAGGCATACATGATATTTATCATTTTAAAATAGAGAAACAGTAGCCATTTTGAATGGGAGTGCACATCTTCCAATTCAGGATCTACCAAATCATCCTCATGTTCCTTGACTAGTTCCATCACCTTCAGAACTCTTCCATCAAGATAGGAAGTTCAGAATTTTCTTCTAAAGTTATGAAATAGTTACAACCTCTTAAATCTTGATACATAATGTCCAATCTTATGTCATTTTCCATCTTAACAATATATTTCATCTTTCTTATCGGAAGAAACTTCTTCATGGTACCTTTGACTGGTATGGTGGTATATGACCAATCCATATTTATATCTCCACCAATGTCTCTGCAGAAGCTTTGACTCAATAACAATCGTATGTAGCTGGAATGTCTGCCACTAGTATTTTGACATTGACATTCTTATCAAGAACTTCCATAAGTCCTACCTGAGCATTGTTAACTTTACCAACAAGAGGTACTTATTTGATCTCCATGGAATAGTAGTGATCGATAGCAAGGACGAGCGTGAGACCAATATCATGTGCAACTTAAAGGAATGATGTTATCCGAGGCACCAAATTCAACTATACATTTATTTAATTTGTATCCATTGACTAGCAAGGAGACGTAGAAGGGTTCGATTTTTCCATAAGAGGAGGATGTGAATTCAATAAGGTTATGGGTTACAACATTGCTAAGATTGGGAAGTGACTCTTTTGTAGCGAGGTATATGTGGGACATGAATTTGAATTAATTCCTTTGATAAACTGGACAAGTTTATCAAATTGCTTGGGATGAGTTATCAAATACTTAAATTATAAACTTTGGACCTTAGACTTCTTAACATGTTCAATTATGTCAAAATGAGAGTCAGAGGAGGGTGAGGGTGTAGATGTAGTAGTGAGAGGTGACTACTTATTGGAATGACATTGATACTATTTTTATTCATATCATTACATTTAAATATAGAAATGGGGAGAAGTTTGACAAAGAGACATAGACTTACCCGCATTAGAAGATGTAGAGGAAATTGTGAATACTTTAGGATTTTTCTTCATTGATTGCATGGGAGATGGCAAAGTGGTGATCCTCCATTTCTTTTTGTTTTTGTAGATTTCCACTTGAGGAGATTTGAATTTACAAGAATTATCCCTCTCTTAATCCTTTGAATGGGTGAACACCGCATAAGAATGACCATTCATATCAACAATGGTTTCATCATCTTCATCATCCAAAGAAGGGGTATATTCACAAAAACTAATGTTTCCAAAGTAGAGTCAATCTCATCAATGGCTAAAATTACCTCATCATTTTCATATTCAATTTGAGCTTCATCATACTCTTCTTCAAGCCTTTCTTCACATATGGCATTAATAGGAGGTTCTTCAAGAGCTAATCTTCTTTCTCCTCCACCTATTTTATTTCTATTTTTATTCTGATTTTGATTTGGATAACCTCCTCGAAAGGTGGCTTCTGCAAGTTGCTTCTTCAATGAAATCACATCATTAGCCAATTTTTAAACAAGAGAATTAGTGACACCTTCTTTGGAGGTTTGACCCTTTTTCTTACCATTTGGATTCTTCACTTTCCTAGAAAAAATCAGATCATCTTCTACTTCGATGGCATATTCTTGGGCATTTTCAAGAGTTCGAGGTTTAGATCTTCATAGGATAAATCTGACCTTGGGAAATTATTTATTTATGAAGAATATTTTTTGTTATCATTAGATGGTGAAGCTTCCACAGGTATTATTTTCATAAATTTATTGAATTGGGCCACAAAATATCTCACGAGTTCATTTGATTATTTCTTGATTTGGACCAATTGAACAATAAGATTGAGAGTTTTCAGCTAATTTAAATCTTACTTTAGATATGGTTCTAATATCATTCCAATTTGTGATGGATCAAGAGGGAAAGAGGTAGAACCATTCAGACTAATTTCTCTTGAAGTGACTCCATGAACAACCTTACTAAAACATATTCATGTTCAACTCCAAGAAATCCACATGCAATGATGAAATCTATAATATGTTCTTCAGGAAGTTGGGTGTCATCACCTTTGAATTTGGGAAAATTATTGCAGGATCCATTTAGCAATTCATGGAGAGGTGGTGCAAGATAAATTAGACCAATATTCCTTCCCCATGGAATAGGTGGTTGAGGTTCTTCCATTTCTTCTTTAACTTCTTTTTCTTATTCTTCTCAGTGACATATCACTCAATTGGATTTCATGTTACATATCACTCAATTGGTGCAACTAGAGATCTAGGAGGAGTATCAATTGGATTTCATGTTACATATCACTCAATGTACTAGATGGATATGATGCTTGAGAGAAATAATATGGATTATCTTAGATCTAGTATTATTGTCTTTGAATAACTTCAAACTTTGGATCAACAATACCTCTTAATCTATCTAATATAGTGTATCTCTTTTCAACCACCTTGTGAGAAAACCTGCAACAAGAATGTGAAAGGACATAACTGAAAATAGTAGTGACTTTCAAGCATCAAGTTTTATGTTTTTAATATTTTTTTATTTTCAATTCTCAAGGATTTTTGGTATATCTAATTTTTAGGATTTTTGGATCGTTACATGATGCAGGACATCAAAATATACCCCATAATGGGTGCTAAATATTTTGGAAAAATATTTTTGGAAAAATAATTTTGGAAAAATAATTTTTCACAAGGGAAAATTATGGTTTTTACCAACATTCTCGGGAGTAGGTCCTTCTACTTAGGAATGTGGCAGATACATTTGCTATATATATATATATATATATATATATATATATATATATATATATATATATATATATATATATATATACACTACTCTAACCTTCATGGGTGGCCTTTCAACCGGGGATCACATAAGAACACTCCACTAAACTTGTGTGCAAAAATGAGGTGGAGGAATGGTATATGTATAGAGAGAGGGGAGAAAGTGAGAAGGGGTTTTACTCAATAAATAACAAGATGAGTTTATTAACATAAAACTAGAAAAATTACAAGTTAATAATGAAACGACACCATGTCAAGAAAAGAGGAAAAAACACAAGTAAATCTAAGTTTATTTGCATAATATCACACACGTAACCATGTACATGGAGTAAAGTTGAGATGGAGAGGAAAACATAAGATAATGAGATAGAAGAAGTTTAGTTTCTTGCTCATATAAATAAAATGAGAGTTATCAACCAAGAAAAACTAACCCTTCACAATGGAGAAACCATTCCAATTTATAGCTTTGTGATACACCTCTTCATCTACCCCCACATGACCTTTCATAGTACCACCACTTATGACATGTTACATTCCTCACAGGAAATAAAAATAAGCCCCTTTCTTATTAATGACAAAGGGACTTTACAATGAAAAATTACAATGATCACTTAAGTGAATATGGAAAAAGAGCCATAAAGTATAATTTATAATTGATAATTAGAAAGAAGAGATAATAGATAGAGAAGAGATGCAAATGAAGAAGGATGAAGAATCTACGAGTTACTTTGTAGAGATTCACTCTAGTTGTTACACCCTTAGTCCTATAGCTTATATTAGATATGTAGTTCCGACTTGTGGCTTACATAATATCTCTTCTGTCATATATCAGTCATTTATGTTTTCATATGTTTAGTAGGCCAGCATTGGTGTTGGCCATAGCATAGATTGATATATATATATATATATATATATATATATATATATATATATATAGGTGGTAGTGAGGAGTATTTAATCATCATATTGGCATTTATGTCTTATTGTATGGTTTGGAGGTTTCCCCCTCGAAGTGGATAAGCTATTATACTTGAATATTGTGATCATTTATCTACAATATTGTGTTCTTTGGTGTTCTATTGTTGCTTTGATAATCAAATTTGTACTTATAGTTTCATTACAAGTGGTATTAATTCTGATCTCATCCAGAGTGCGTCAAACCCTAATTATGAAGGTTCATCTATATCTCTAAATTGGTAGCTATTTTTTTCTATAATTGTTTTTGGAAATTTTTTAAGTTTCTTATATTTTCATAAATATTTCCAAAAATTAGCTAAGGTTTCTTCTTTATGATTTCATTTATTCAAATTAAGTAAGCTTACGAAACCCCAAACCCTAAATTTTCACCCTATCCCTTCTATCTCGAGTCCCAAACCCTACATCATGATTAGTAGATCAAATAGAGGTTGAGGGAAAGGCCAAAAACTTTAGGAATGACCCTAAATATGGAAGATATGGATTTAGAATCTTCTATTTCAGGAGTATCCGAGGTAGTCATCCAACTTCAAGAAAAGGTAAATAATATGGTGAGTAAGAATGACCTCAATAATGAGCTTCTTGATTTGAAAGGTATCCTTAGGGGTGATATTCAGATAGATTTTCAATCAATGAAACAAAATTTGTTGTTTTCTCTTTAAAAAACAAATCCCAATTCTTGTCAAATGGGTTCCTCTAGCAATAATCACACGGGTCCAAATCACTCCAATCAAGGAGGATCCTTTACACATTTAGGTGGATCTCCTCACCAATGGCATGGAATTATTTCAAAATTGAAAATGTTTAAATTTGATGGAAAGGATCCTCTCAATTGGATTACTCAAAGAGAATTTTTTTTATCTCTATCATATCCCATCAGGATAAAAGGTGACCATGACATCCTTATATCTAGAACCTGACCAATTTGTCTAGTATCATTAGTTATGTGTTCAAAGGAAGAAGAATGGTCTAAGTGTCACATGGAAAGTTTTCACTAAAGATCTTCAATTACACTATAGTTCTAGTGTGTCAAAGAATTACTTCAGTCATTTAGAAAAGTTACCAAAAATAGGTTCAGTAAAGGAGTATGTCCATCAATTCCAAAATATTTCCTTGCGTGCAGAGGATATTATAGAAGAGTATTTGAATGACCTATTTCTTAGGGGTCTTAACGAACACATTAAGCATGAGGCTCACATGTTTAATCCACTCAAGGTTTATGATTCTATTATCATGGCACATAGGGCAGAGGAAAATTTTATTTCCATCTAAAGGTAGACCTTCATAAAATATCATAGCACCTTTCCACCATCGCACCCTTAGCCATTTCGAAGAGACACCTCAACAAATTGATAACAAATATGGAACAGGTCATAAATGTGCTGAGAAGAAATTGTTTTACATTGAAGGGATCGGTGATGAGGAAGAATATGAGGAAACATCAAGCGAGGAAGTTAAAAAATTTGGAGGAATACTCAAGAGAGCCTCATCCCACTATATCATGTCATGTTCTATCCGGTATTAACACTCCATAAACCCTTCAGGTCATGGGTTATCTTAAGAAGAAGAAGGTGACAATATTGATTGATTCGGGAGCACACATAATTTCATCAATCATAAGTTGACAATAAGGCTAAATTGTTTCATCTACCCAACACCTGAATTTCAAGTAATGATTGTAGATGGTGGCACAGTCTAATGTTCGGGAAATTCCATAAAATCATACTTATGATGGGTGACTACACAATGGAATCTACTATGTTTTTATTCCCATGGGTGGAGTTAATATTGTCTTAGGTGTTCAATGGCTCAAACAATTTAGGCACCATAGACCTAAAATTCTAGGAATTGTTCATGTGCTTTCATTCTGAGGGTAGACAATTTGAACTTCGAGGACTACAGGAAAAAAATCCTTAGATTATTAGTTCTCACAAAATGCAAAAGATTATTAAAAAGGGGGATAAAGGATTTGTAGGATTGCCTCTTGAAAGAGATCATGATCATGTCATTTAGTTAATTCCAGAATCCAACCCCCAACATCGGGCCTTATATATACCCCCGTTGTGTATGGAGATAAATTACTCATGTTTTAGCATACAAATAGAACTTTTTGGAGGTTTACGAATGGCGCATCGATTAGAGTGTGACCGGCATCATCAGGGGCAAGTTGGAACCGTGATCAAGTTGGGCGAGAATCGGTATCGGTTACACAATGCGACGAGTTTTTAATTAACTCTCGGGTTTTATTTCTATTTTTCACATTGGAATAGATTTAATGAATGTAATTGCATGGCTAAGTGCCCTAAAGTCTTAAATGACTATTTAAAGCATAAAGCTAGGGTTTAGAAGAGAGGATTGATCATAATTACAAGATAATTGTGTAAGAGAGAATTCTTGGTGAAGAAGGCAAAAAGCTTGAGGAAGAAAGTATTGAACATCTGAGAGGTGTGGAAGATTGTAAATCTTCATTGTATATCTTGTCAAAGCTTTGGATAATAGATTGGCTTGTTTCTTGGTGGACGTAGCCCACACTGGGTGAACCACGTTAAATCTGGTGTTGATTTGTCTCTTGTTTTGTATAATTCTTATGGTAGAATATCCGCTTTTATTTACATGTATGCTTAGATTTGATATATTATGCTCGTATAACCAGGTGTAAGCAACCCCAATAAGTGGTATTAGAGCTTTGTTTAAGGGTTTTTGTATTGACATATTTACTCATAGAGGGTTTTCTGATTGAGTGGGAGCTACAACAATGACAAGAAGATAATAAATACAAGGTAGAGAAGTTTGACGGCTGAAATTATCAATTATGGAAGATGCAGATTGAGGATTATCTGTATCAGAGAGATTTGTACTTACCATTGGATGAGAAGTCTAGACCTACGAAGATGACTGATGAAGAATGGAAGATTCTTGACAGAAAGGCTTTGGGATCTATAAGATTGAGCCTGGCAGCATCCGTGGCTTCCAATATTATAAGTGACTTCTACAGTAGACTTAATGAAATCTCTTGCTAATTTATATGAAAAACCTAGTGCTTCAAATAAAGTTTATTTGATGAAGAAACTTTTTAGTTCTAAGATGCATGAAGGTGAATTTGCCTCTAGTCATTTGAATGATTTCTAATCTATTGTAAATCAGTTAAAATTGGTTTCAATACCATTTGATGATGAAGTAAAAGCACTTTTATTCTTATGTTCTTTGCCTGATAGTTGGGACAACTTGGTAATGGTTGTTAGTAATACAACATCTACTAATAATATTTTGAAGTTTGATGATGTGGTTAGTATAATCTTGAATGAAGAAATTTACAGGAAAAGTACAGAGAAAACATCATCTGGAAATGCTTTGAATGTAGAAAGCAGGGGCAGGTAGAAGGAGAGATCCAAGAGTAAGAATAATAGGAAATCAAAGTCAAGGGATAGCAGATCTAAATCCAAAAGTAAGGGAATTACTTGTTGGAAATGTGGAAAGAAAGGACATGAAAAGAAAGATTGTTGGTCAAAGAATAAAGAGAACCAACAACCAAACAAAGGTAAAGAGGTGAATCTTGCTACATCAGAGGTAATGCAAGATGCTCTTATTATTTCTTTAGATAGTAGAATTGAATCATGGTTTTAAATTCAGGAGCTTCTTTCCATGCAACCCCTAATAAGGGTTATTTCAAAAATTATGTCCAGGGCAATTTTGGACATGTTTATTTGGGTGATGATGAACCTTGCAGGTATTCTTTGGTAAAGGGAAGTTCATCTAAAATTACGAATGGAAATACATGGGTATTGAAAGATGTGAGATATGTGTCAAGCCTCACGAGGAATCTTATTTCTGCAGGCAACTAGGTGAATCTGGTTTGCATGGTTACTTTTACAGGAGACTCTTGGAAAGTCACCAAGGATGTTTTTGTTGTGGCAAGAGGTAAGAAGGTAGGAACGTTATATTTATCTACATGTATTACTAATTCCTTTTTGCATTATCTAATTCAGATTCGATGCATGCATGTGGCATAATCGGTTGGGTCATATGAGTCAAAAAGGAATGAAGATCTTAAAGGCTAAGGGTAAGTTATCAGATTTGAAAGATTTAGATCTTGATTTATGTGAGCATTGTGTCTTTGGAAAGAAAAAGAGAGTGAGATTTCTCAAAGTTGGGGCAACTAAGAAGGAGCAGAAATTGGAGCTTGTACACTCAGATGTGTCGCGACCAACTCAGGTAGCTTCTCATGGTGGATCTAAGTATTATGTTACTTTCATTGATGATGCTACAAGAAAGGTATGGGTTTATTGTATTAAATGTAAATCTGATATTTTTTTAAACTTTTAAAAGATGGAAAGCTCTTATTGAGAATGAATCAAATTCTAAGATAAAGTGCCTTAGATCTGACAATGGTGGTGAATATTGTAGCAAGGCTTTCAATGATTATTATTTAGTGAATGGGATACGTAGAGAAAGAATGGTTCCAAGAACACCACATGAGAATGGTGTTGCAGAAAGAATGAATATGACAATCATGGAACGTGCTAGAAGTATGAGGATACATTATGGATTGCCCTTGCAGTTTTGGGCGTAAAGCGATTGATCAATGGTTTATTTGATTAACTATGGCCCTTCAAGTTCACTAGATGGAGGAATACCAGAGGAAGCATGGACCGGAAAAGAGGTAGATCTTTCTTTTCTTAAAGTTTTTGGTTTAGAAGCTTTTGTGCATGTTGATAAAGAAAATAGAAAAAAGTTGGATGCAAAATCCAAGAGGTGCACTTTCATTGGTTATGGATCTGGTGATTTCAGTTTTCATTTTTGGGATTTAGAGAATTCTAAAATTGTTAGGAGTCATGATGTTGAATGGAATGAAAAGAGAATGTACAGGGATCAAATTTTGGTACCCAAGGATGAGAAAATTGAGAAGTTTATTGATGAAAATGAACTCTCGGGTTTTAAAGAAACACCTTCAGAAATACATAGTAACCGTGGTCGAGTTAGGCCTTGACCGTGCATCGGTCAGATGAACCACCGACGGTTACAGAGGATTAGAACCAGCGTCGGTTAGCCGAACCGATGTTGGTTAGAGGTGACTAGCATCGGTCACTGTCAGAAGTTGATACTAATGTCTAGGAGGTCCAGATTGAGCCTCTGGTACCCCAAACTCCTGTGAGAAGGTCACAAAGGGTAAGTAAACTTCCAAAAATTTTCACCTTCTCTATTTTATCTATTATTGACTGATAGTGGTGAACCAGAAAGCTTTGAAGAAGCAATGTAGGATAAAACTCATGTTCAGTGGGAGCATGGCATGGATGAGGAGATGAACTCTTTGGAACAGAACCAGACTTGGGATTTGGTTAAATTGCCAGCAGGAAAGAGAACATTGCAGAACAAGTGGGTTTACAGAATTAAGGAAGAAGAGGGTGGATAGAAAAGGTACAAGGCAAGGCTTGTAGTAAAGGGATTTACACAAAAGGCAGGTATTGAATTTGGTGAAATATTTTCTCCTATTGTTAAGATGACTTCTATTTGTACTATATTGAGTTTAGTTGTAGTAGAAGATTTGCATTTAGAGCAACTAGATGTGAAGATGACTTTCCTTCATGGTGATTTGGATGAAGAGATTTATATGCAGCAACCGCTTGGGTATGAATTCAAGGGTAAGGAGAAATTAGTGTGCAGGTTGAAAAAGATCCTATATGGGCTCAAGCAAAGCTCCAAGGCAATGGTACATGAAGTTTGATAGTTTTATGCATGAGCATGGTTACTTGAGATGTGAATCTGACCATTGTGTTTATTTCAAGAAGCTTGAAAATGGGAGCTATATTATTTTGTTACTGTATGTGGATGATATGTTTATTGTAGGATCTAGTATGCAGGACATTGGTGAGCTTAAGAGAAAGCTATCTCACACGTTTGCAATGAAGGATTTGGGAGCTGCAAAAAGAATTCTTGGCATGCAAATACATAGAGATAGGAAAAATAAGAAATTGTATTTGTCTCAGGAGGATTATATCTACAAGGTGTTAGAAAGGTTCAACATGCAGAATGTAAAACCTGTTAGCACACCTATGGTTGGACACTTCAAATTGAGTAAAGATCAATGTCCTTCATCACAAGAGGAGGTCAAATACATGACACGAGTGCCATATGCTTCAGCAGTTGGAAGTCTCATGTATGTTATGGTTTGTACAAGACCAGACATTGCATAGGCAGTGGGAGTTGTGAGTAGATATATGGCTAATCCAGGTAAAGAGCATTAGAAAGTAGTCCAATGGATACTCAGGTATTTGAAAGGGACATCTAGCATGTAGTTATGCTATGGAGGTTCGGATATTTCATTACGTGGCTATGTTGATTCGAATATGGTTGGAGATCTAGATGGTAGGAGGAGCACTACTGGATATATTTTCACAGTAGGTGGAACGGTAGTTAGCTAGATTTCGAGATTGCAGAAGGTTGTGGCTTTGTCTACTACAGAGGCAGAGTATGTTGCAGCTATAGAGGCTAGCAAGGAGATGATATGGATGAGTAGGTTCATGGAAGAGTTGGGAAAGGAGTACACTAATTGTAAATTGTTTAGTGACAATCAGAGTGCAATTCATTTGGCAAAGAACTCAACATTTCATTTGAGAATGGAACATATTCAGTTGAGATATCACTTCATACGGCAGGTATTGGAGGATGGACAATTGAATCTGGAAAAGATTCATACAAGCAAGAACCTCTGAGATATGCTAACGAAGCCATTAGCAAAAGAGAAGCTGGAGCTACACTCCACTTCTGTTGTTCTTCGAGTTTGAGGCTTGAAGAGGAAGAAACAAAGCTTAGGAGGATCTAAGAATTGTGTTGTACAGGTATAGTGTGTAGTAATTAATCTCCAAGTGGGAGATTGTTGAGTATGGAGCTAAATTACTCATGTTTTAGCATGCAATAGAACTTACCGGAGGTTGGCACGAATCGGCATTGGTTAGATTATGAATGGCATCGGTCGAGGCAAGTTGGAACTAGTGACGGTTGGGCGGAGAACCAAGCATCGATTACTATGCGAGGAGTTTTTTAATTAACTCTTAGGTTTTATTTCTATTTTTAGCATTGGAATAGATTTAATGAATGTAATTACATTCTAAGTGCCCTAAAGTCTAAACGACTATTTAAAGAAAAAACCTAGGGTTTAGAAGAGTGGATTGATCATAATTACAAGATAATTGTGTAAGAGAGAATTCTTGGTGAAGAAGGCAAAAAGCTTGAGGAAGAAATTACTGAACATCTGAGAGGTGTGGAAGATTGTAAATCTTCATTGTATATCTTGTCAAAGCTTTGGATAATAGATTGGCTTGTTTCTTGGTGGACGTAGCCCACACTGGGTGAACCACGTTAAATCTGGTGTTGATTTATGTCTCTTGTTTTGTATAATTCTTTTGGTAGAATATCTACTTTTATTTGCATGTATGCTTAGATCTAATATATTATCTGTACAACCGGTGTGCTAACCCCAACAACTAGTATCAAAGCTTTGTTTGAGGGTTTTGTGTGTTGACAGATTTACTCACGAGGGATTTTTTGATTAAGTGGGAGCTACAATGAATGACAAGATAATAAATACAAGGTAGAGAAGTTTGACGGCTGAAATTATCAATTATGGAAGATGCAGATTGAGGATTATCTGTATCAGAGATATTTGTACTTACCATTGGATGAGAATTCTAGACCTACAAAGATGACTGATGAAGAATGGAAGATTCTTGACAGAAAGGTTTTGGGATCTATAAGATTGAGTCTGGCAGCATCCGTGGCTTCCAATATTATAGAAGCAACTTTTACGGTAGACTTAATGAAATATCTTTCTAATTTATATAAAAAACCTAGTGCTTCAAATAAAGATTATTTGATGAAGAAATTTTTAGTTCTAAGATGCATGAAGGTGAATCTTCCTCTAGTCATTTGAATGATTTACGATCTATTGTAAATCAGTTAAAATCGGTTTCAATATTGTTTGATGATGAAGTAAAAGCACTTTTATTCTTATGTTCTTTCCCTGATAGTTGGGACAACTTGGTAATGGATTTTAGTATACAACATCTCAAGCTAATAATATTTTGATGTTTGATGATGTGGTTAATATAATCTTGAATCAATAAATTCACAGGAAAAGTACAAAGGAAACATCATCTGGAAATTCTTTGAATGTAGAAAGCAGAGGAAGTTAGAAGGAGAGATCCATGAGTAAGAGTAATGGGAAATCAAAGTCAAGCGATAGCAGATCTAAATCCAGAAGTAAGGGAATTACTTGTTGGAAATGTGGAAAGAAAGGACATGCAAAGAAAGATTGTTGGTTAAAGAATAAAGAGAACCAACAACTAGACAAAGGTAAAGAGGTGAATCTTGTTGCATCAGAGGTAATGTAAGATGCTCTTATTCTTTCTTTAGATAGTAGAATTGAATCATGAGTTTTAGATTCAGAGCTTCTTTTCATGCAACCCCTAATAAGGGTTATTTCAAAAATTATGTCTAGGGCAATTTTGGGCATGTTTATTTGGGTGATGATGAACCTTGCAATATTACTTGGTAAAGGGAAGTTCATCTAAAATTGTAGAATGGAAATACATGGGTATTGAAAGATGTGAGGCATGTGCCAAGCCTCACGAGGAATCTTATTTCTGCAGGGCAACTAGGTGAATCTGGTTGCATGGTTACTTTTACAGGAGACTCTTGGAAATTCACCGAGGGTGCTTTTGTTGTGGCAAGAGGTAAGAAGGTAGGAACGTTATATTTATCTACCTGTATTACTGATTCCTTTTCTGTATTATCTAATTCATATTCAAATGCATGCATGTGGCATAATCGGTTGGGTCATATGAGTCAAAAAGGAATGAAGTTCTTAAAGGCTAAGGGTAAGTTATCAGATTTGAAAGATTTAGATCTTGATTTCGTGAGCATTGTATCTTTGGAAAGCAAAAGAGAGTGAGATTTCTCAAAGTTGGGGCAACTAAGAAGGAGCAGAAATTGGAGCTTGTACACTTAAATGTGTGGGGATCAGCTCAAGTAGCTTCTCATAGTGGATCCTAGTATTTTTATACTTTCATTGATGATGCTACAAGAAAGGTATGGGTTTATTGTATTAAATACAAATCTAATGTTTTTGAAACTTTTAAAAGATGGAAAGCCCTTGTTGAGAATGAATCAAATTCTAAGTTAAAGTGCCTTAGATCTAACAATGGTGGTGAATACTGTAGCAAGGCTTTCAATGATTATTGTTTAGTGAATGGGATACGTAGAGAAAGAATGGTTCCAAGAACACCACAGGAGAATGGTGTTGCAAAAAGAATGAACAAGACAATCATGGAACGTGCTAGAAGTATGAGGATACATTCTAGATTGCCCTTGCAGTTTTGGGCAGAAGCAGTTGATACAATGGTTTATTTGATTAACTATGGCCCTTCAAGTTCACTAGATGGAGGAATACCAGAGGAAGCATGGACCAGAAAAGAGGTAGATCTTTCTTTTCTTAAAGTTTTGGTTTAGAATCTTTTGTGCATGTTGATAGAGAAAATAGAAAAAAGTTGGATGCAAAATCCAAGAGGTGCACTTTCATTGGTTATAGATATGGTGATTTCGGTTTTCATTTTTGGGATTTAGAGAATTCTAAAATTGTTAGGAGTCGTGATGTTGAATGTAATGAAAAGAGAATGTACAGGATCAAATTTTGGTACCCAAGGATGAGAAAATTGAGAAGTTTATTGATCAAAATGAACTCTCGGGTTTTAAAGAAACACCTTCAGAAATACACAGTAACTGTGGTTGGTTAGGCCTTGACCAACATCAATCATATGAACTGCCGACGGTTACAAAGGATCAGAACTGGCGTAGGTTAGCCGAACCGACATCGGTTAGAGGTGACCTGCATCGATCCACTATCGAGTTGATACTAATGTCTAAGAGGTCCAGATTGAGCCTCTCGGTACCCCAAACTCCTGTGAGAAGGTCACAAAGGGTAAGTAAACTTCTAGAAATATTTTCACCTTCTCTATTTTATCTATTATTGACTGATAGTGGTGAACCAGAAAGCTTTGAAGAAGTAATGCAGGATAAAACTCACGTTCAGTGGGAGCATGGCATGGATGAGGAGATGAACTCTTTGGAACAGAACCAGACTTGGGATTTGGTTAAATTTCCAGCAGGAAAGAGAACATTGTAGAACAAGTGGGTTTACATAATTAAGGAAGAAGAGGGTGGACAGAAAAGGTACAAGGCAAGGCTTGTAGTAAAGGGATTTGCACAAAAGGTAGGTATTGACTTTGGTGAAATATTTTCTCCTGTTGTTAAGATGACTTCTATTCGTACTATATTGAGTTTAGTTGTAGTAGAAGATTTGCATTTAGAGCAACTAGATGTGAAGACAGCTTTCCTTCATGGTGATTTGGATGAAGAGATTTATATGCAAAGAACCGCTTGGGTATGAATTCAAGGGTAAGAAGAAATTAGTGTGCAGAGTTGAAAAAGAGCCTATATGGGCTCAAGCAAGCTCCAAGGAAATGGTACATGAAGTTTGATAGTTTTATGCATGAGCATGGTTACTTGAGATGTGAATCTGACCATTGTGTTTATTTCAAGAAGCTTGAAAATGGGAGCTATATTATTTTGTTACTATATGTGGATGATATGCTTATTGCAGGATCTAGTATGCAGGACATTGGTGAGATTAAGAGAAAGCTAGCTCACACGTTTTCAATGAAGGATTTGGGAGTTATAAAAATAATTCTTGGCATGCAAATACATAGAGATAGGAAAAACAAGAAATTGTATGTCTCAGGAGGATTATATCTACAAGGTGTTAGAAAGGTTCAACATGCAGAATGCAAAACTTATTAGCACACCTATGGCTGGACACTTCAAATTGAGTAAAGATCAGTGTCCTTCATCACAAGAGGAGGTCAAATACATGACACGAGTGCCATATGCTTCAGCAGTTGGAAGTCTCATGTATGTTATGGTTTGTACAAGACCAGACATTGCACAGAAGTGAGAGTTGTGAGTAGATATATGGCTAATCTAGGTAAAGAGCATTAGAAAGCAGTCCAATGGATACTCGGGTATTTGAAAGGGACATCCAACATGCAATTATGCTATGGAGGTTCCGATATTTCATTATGTGCCTTTGTTGATTCGGATATGGTGGAGATCTGGATGGTAGGAGGAGCACTACTTGATATATTTTCACATGGGTGGAATGGTAGTTAGTTGGATTTCGAGATTGCGAAAGGTTGTGGCTTTGTCTACTACTACGAGGCAGAGTATGTTGCAGCTATAGAGGGTAGCAGGAGATGATATGGATGAGTAGGTTCATGGAAGAGTTGGGAAAAGAGCAAAGTAATTGTAAATTGTTCAGTGACAGTCAGAGTGCAATTCATTTGGCAAAGAACTCAGCATTTCATTTGAGAATGAAACACATTCAGTTGAGATATCACTTTATACGGCAGGTATTGGAGGATGGAAAGTTGAATTTGGAAAATATTCATACAAGCAAGAACCCTATAGATATGCTAACGAAGCCATTAGCATAGGAGAAGCGGAGCTACACTCCACTTCACTTGTTGGTCTTTGAGTTTGAGGCTTAAAGAGGAAGAAACAAAGCTTAAGAGGATCCAAGAATGGCATTGTACAGGTATAGTGTGTGTAATTAATCTCCAAGTGGGAGATTGTTGAGTATGGAGCTAAATTACTCATGTTTTAGCATGTAAATAGAGCTTCTAGAGGTTGACAGTAACCGGCATCGGTTAGAGTGTGACTGGCATCGGTTAGAGTGTGACTAGCATCGGTCAGGGCAAGTTGGAACTGATGACGGTTGGGCGAATCGCATCAATTACCTATGCGACGTGTTTTTTAATTAACTCTCGGGTTTTATTTCTATTTTTCACATTGGAATAGATTTAATCAATGTAATTACATGACTAAGTGCCCTAAATTCTTAAATGACTATTTAAAGTAAAAAGCTAGGGTTTAGAAGAGTGGATTGATCATAATTACAAGATAATTGTGTAAGAGAGAATTCTTGGTGAAGAAGGCAAAAATCTTGAGGAAGAAAGTACTTGAACATCGAGATGCGTGGAAGATTATAAATATCCATTATATATCTTGTCAAAGCTTTGGATAATAGATTGGCTTTTTTGTGGACGTAGCCCACACTTTGGGTGAACCTTGTTAAATCGTGTTGATTTATGTCTCTTGTTTTGTATAATTCTTCTAGTAGAATATCCGCTTTTAGTTACATGTATGCTTAGATCGATATATTATCTCGTATAACCCGTGTGCTAACCCCAACATACCCATATGTGCAAAAGAGTGAGATCGATAAGATGGTGGAGGAAATGTTAGAAATGGGTATTATTCGTCATATTCAAAGTGCTTATTTTGCTCCAGTGGTGATGGTGTGTTGTACGAATGGAAGGTGGTACATGTGTCCAGACTATAGAGAACTTAACAAGTACACTATCAAAGATAAGTTTCATATTCCTGTCATTAATGATTTGTTAGATGAGTTGCATGGTGTAATTTATTTTACAAAACTAGATTTTTGTTCTAGGTATCACCAAATTAGAGTAAAGAAAGAAGATATTCATAAGATGACCTTCAGAACTCATCAAGGGCATTATGAATTTCTAGTGATGCCTTTTGGTCTTACTAATGCACCATCCACATTTTAGAGTTTGATGAATTCAATATTTTGACCATTCCTACAGAAGTTTGTCTTGGTATTTTTTGATGATATCCTCATCTACAAAAATCCTAGGGAGAAACATTTACATCATGTCAATACAATATTGGAAGCCCTAGAGAAACATCAACTATATGTTAAGACTTTGAAGTTTTCTTTTGGGGTACTTGTAGTGGAATACTTGGGCCATATTGTCTCTCGTGAAGGTGTTAAGGTGGACCATCACAAGATCCAAACCATGGTGGAATGGGAAGTCCCAAGAACCCTTAAGCATTTACGAGGTTTCTTAGGTCTCACAGGGTACTATCACAAATTTGTAAAAATTATGGTAGTATAGCAGCACCAGTCACACAATTATTGAAGAAAGACTCTTTTCATTGGAATGAGGAAGCTTCTAGGGCATTTGAAAAATTGAATGTGGTAATGTGCACCACTCCAAGTATTGGCAACCCCATATTTTTCCAAGACCTTCATAGTTGAATATGATGCTTCAGGAAATGGGATCAATGCAGTACTCATGTAATAAGGACATCCCATAGAATTTGAGATCCGGAAACTAAAAGGAAATAATTTATTAAATCCCACCTATGAGAAGGAAATGATGGCAATATTACATGTAGTCAAACAATGGAGACCATACTTAATGGGTAGACACTTCAAGGTAAAAATTGATCATGATAGTTTGAAATACTTCTTGAAGCAACAACTATCTTCATAAGAGCAACAAAAATGGGTCACAAAGATGTTAGGTTATGAGTTTGAGATTATTTATAAGAAAGAAAAGAAAAATTTGGTCGTTGATACTCTATCTAGGAGGGATGAGTACACAAAAATGTTATTATGTGTCATCTCTATACCAAATACAGATTGGGTAGATCAAGCAAGGGAAGAATTCTAGAAAGATGAAGCAACCCATACTCTCATTCAGAATCTCCAAAAATATCCAACCATATCTGAACATTTTATGTTAAAGGGGATGCATTGTGGTACAAAGACAAGTTATATTTGTGTAATAATTTTACACTTAAAAACCATGTTCTTTCATAGCTCCATTCTTCTCCACTAGGTGGCCATTTTGGGTTCTTGAAAACTTATCATAGAGTTAAGAAATATTTATTTTGGGAGGGGTTAAAAGGATATGTTCATAAATACATAGCTAAATGTTTGGTGTGTCAATGTAATAAGGGTGATACCATTAAGATGCCAAGTCTCCTCCAACCCTTGTCTATTCCTAGTGAGAGATGGGAAGAGGTATCGATGGACTTCATCACATGATTTCCTAAATTAGAAAGGAAAAGCGTCATCATGGTTATGGTGGATAAACTTACCAAGTATGCTCATTTTTGTGCCCTGGCTCATCCTTTCATAACTAGTATAGTTTCCATCTCATTTATGGACATAGTTCAAAATCTCCATGACACGCCCAAAATTATAGTAAGTGATCATGATCTGATATTTACAAGCAATTTTTGGACTGATTTTTCTCTTGTTTGGGTACCCAATTGGCCCAGATTTCATCTTATCATCCTCAATCGATGGGAAAATTGAGGTGGTAAATAAATGTTTAGAGGGATGTCTTCAATGTTTTACTTCGGATAAACAAGAATATTGGGTACAATGGTTGCCACTTATAGAATGGTGGTATAATACTTAATTTCACACCTCCTCCAAAATGTATCCATTTGTGGCACTTTACGGGCACTGTCCTCCATCGCTTGTATCTATCTTGAAGTCCACACTAAAGGTGAGAGCAATCGAAAATCACATTCATAACCAACATGAGGTACTCTCTATTCTTAGAGAGAATTTGGCAAGGGCACAAAACTGCATGAAGCAATAGGATTATCAACATCATAGTGAGCGAAACTTTAAAGAGGGTGAATTTGTTTTTTTATAATTTCATCCAAATAAGAATTTATCTTTAAAATAGTAGAATAAGGATAATAAGCTTGCACCTAAATATTATGCTCCTTCTACGAGTGTTGCAAAAAATTGGTAGTGTGGCATATATGTTGGAGCCCCCTCTAGGAAGTAAAATACATCCAGTATTCCATGTTTCTTGCTTGAAAAAAGTCATTGGGCATCACATTTCCACCCATTCAAGGTGCTTCCTGAACTGGATGAGGAAGGAAGGATTATCTTGGAACCTCAAATTATTCTTCGATATGCACCAAAAAGTGAGGACCAAATTCATTACCGAGTATCTGATCAAGTGGAAGCATATGAATATTGAAGATACCGCATGGGAGGATGAAGCATTTCTACATCAACATCCATGGCTTTCCAACATTGGGGATGATGTTTATTTGAAGGGGAGGGGCATGTTACACCCTTAATTATATATCTTATATTGGATATGTAGTGCCAACTTGTGGCTTACATAATCTCTCTTCTTTTCATATGTCATTCATTTATGCTTTCATATGTTTAGTAGGTCACCTTGGTGTTGGACATGACATAGGATTGATATATATAAAGTGGTAGTGAGGAATAGTTAATTATCATATTGAGCATTTGTGCCTTATTATATGGCTTGGAGGTTTCCCCCTCAAAGTGGCTAAGTTATTTTACTTGTATATTGTGATTATTTATCTACAATCTTGTGTTCTTTAGTGTTCTATCATACCGATAATAAGATTTATACAAGTAATTTCATTACACCAGTGAACTCCGATCCTTTGATCACTTCACCGAACTTGATGAAGCCTCATAGTACACTCATTCTTTCACAAACCTCCTCTTTATGGACTCCTCTCGAATGATCAATGTATGTATCCCGATTAGGTACCACGAGAGAAGGAGCGAGAAGCTTGTGATCATTAAACCACTAAAACTAGAGAGAAAATACTTCTTGCACTCAAACCAACCATCTAATCTTTGAAATAATACCATGTATCTTTTATATTTCTTACATTTGATGCACCTAGTGTGCACAATGAGATAACTTGCTCACACAAGGTGATCTTGGTGATCCTATCACCAAATGACCATGGTGACTTGTGAGACACAATGAAGTACAAGACCAAATCCTCTTATCTGAGATGGGTGAAGGAGAGAGACTGAATGAAGAATGCTTCCAACTTTTGATCAATCCATTTGATGAGATGGGAATCACTTTGAGACCAATTTTAGGGAACCAAGAGGGATTCCCTTCCACCTGAGCCACAATTCAATTGTTGATCCTTTGCAAGTATGAACTTTTCCAAGTCTATGAAATTTTCCATGTCTATTCCTATGAGGAAAGATCTTGAGAGATGATCACCACATTATTACAGTGGGGATTTGCAAGCATTGAGAAAGACCATTCGAATGAGGATTTCCATAATTAGACTGTCATTCACTAGATATATTTTTGAAATTGGGTCACAATGTGGTGCACAAACTAGAACTAGCTTTGCGTTTTTAAATGGGTGACCATTTTCTCTGGATAGTGTAGACACTCAAAATCAAACCTTGCATATAAGTTCTCTTATTAAAAATACCAAAAATCATAATCCATAATAATCCCAAAAAATATAAAAAACCACTGAAAAAAATGGTGATAAAAGACACCTCATCACTCATTTACTAACCCTCACCCACTCACATTTAATTTTTCCATCCCACCTACCCATTTGCATGCCCAATGCATTATGGACCCTTATCATCTCACCCACCTATGCACATTGCACCCATATGTGTCACATTCCCTATGCATTCAAAAACTATAAAACACCACTCACTCCCATCATTCCAACCCCGACTCTTTGAGCGAAAAAGATATACTTGATTTTTATTTCTCTCTTTCTCGCATATCTCGCTTTTCAGGTCTTGAATAAGTGAAAAAGAGCATAGAGGATAGATACAACAGATTACAACATTTTTTTAGTGAAATTCCAATAAAGGTGAGAATCGCAATCACATTGGCTTGGGATCATCATGTGATTTTCAAAGAATCGCAATTGTGATTGTCCTGCGACTGAGTCAAAACCTTACACAAGTATTTATTAATTGCCTTGTAATTGATAAATCTACACCACCTTACCTACCACCTCACTTTGCCACTTCATCATGACCTAGCCCTAACCTAAAACTAACCTAATTAGGACCCATGACTTGGTCTAGACTCACATCCATAACTAATGCCTCCTTACTCGCACCCAAGCCGACCTTAACTAGCCACTTGACCAAGCCATGGCCTGATCTCTCGGGAGAAAAGCGGGGAAGGTGGGCTATTTTACTAAAAATAGCCTACTTTTTCCTAACGATGCGGTTCTACTCGGCCGCCGTCGGTTACTGCAACCCATGTCGGTTCCTGTAAATGGGCTTCCCAGACCAAAACAACGGATCGAATTTCATTTTGGAGATCGGTCGAAGGATTTTTAATCAAAGGAGAGTCAGCGATCGGCGAGTCGAACTTCACTTGACCAAGCGAGAGGCGAGTAAAGAAACCGAGAAGAGTTGGCGTGAAAGGAGATCAACTTGCACCTTCATCAAAAAAAAACCCGATAAGTTATATCTTGCATGTCCTCCATTATAACATTTCTTGTGCTTTTGGAATTGTAATCTTCCCAAATCCGTTCTGAATCCATTATCTAACGTACCATTGCCTCTAACCATCATTCCTTAGCTTCTAACCATCCCATTTCTCAATACTATCCAAAAACCAGCCATTCTGAAACACCACACCAGCCCGAGAAGATCCTAGAACCAGCCGGTATCGGTTATCGGTGACCGCCATCGGTTATAGATAACCGGCATCGGTTCCTTTGATCAAAACCAAGAAAAACAGACCTTTTCCCTACCTAGTTCCACGAAACAATTTAATTAGTACTCTACGGTATTTTGTGTTAATTCATATTAGCGAGAGGCTGACCACCTTCGAAAGGAAGTTTCATACTTCACAGGCCCAAGGCGATTCCCTCATTTATTATCTAATCAAAATCTTGTGGTCTTGTGTTCTTATTTGCGGGTAGTCCTTCCAGACAAAAAGGAGTTCTTGCGATCGGCTGATCTTTCTCTACGATACGCGCACATCATCTCGACATTCTACGGTATTCCTCCTAACCCCTAACCTTATCATTTCTATAAAGAGCGAAGCATTTCCAGTGAAACATTTTGGCACGCCGGTGGGACCCATTTTGGGTTTTTCTTTATTTCTTACTTGCTTTTATTATAGGGAGCATACTTGCTTGTTTTCTTCTTCTAGAGATATTCACGGGGTATTTTATTATTACGGTAAAAGAACTTGCTTTGTTTTTGCATCTTGCATTAGTAAAAGTCATCTCTTTTGCTTCATCGAATATCACTTTCGATTTGGGTTTTAAAACACATGCATTACATTCACACTTTGCTGTTGTTTTTCAATTCTAGTGAACATAGATTAAGTAGCAGTCGTACACGTGGGGTGATATCCACGGTATTGACGAGAAATTAACCTTAGTTTCAGCTTGCACAACACATCTTGAATCACTTCACATTAACACAACATCTCAAACATCCCCCTTTTCCATGGTATTCCTCACTTGGATTGAGGTAACCTTATAAGCCAAACAAACTTGATATTTCCCTAAGTCTTGTTGTTTAGGATTACGACATCATTCTACGTCTAAAGGCATAAGCCCACATAATTAAAATTAACCCTAAGGTTAATCTCTGCATTTGCGTGTGCCTCTTGCTTGTTTTCAAATCTGTTTTCTCTGTCATACTTTGTCTTACGTGATCGATAAGTTGCTAAACTACTCAACGTTGCTAAAAATCAAATTAGCACCCCTTTGTATTTTCTTATTCTAGATTTTTGACACGGCATCGGTTAAGGGACCGGCGTCGTTTTCCCTGTGACCAACACACGGTTACCAAACCGATATCGATTCTTGTCTCTCTCGACCCACGACAAACCAGCACTTGCTAAATTCACCATTAAGAGGTTGTTTTTGTCCTTGATAGATTGAAACTTTCTGTGTGTTACGGTCATGGTTGTCATCACTCGGAAGCAAGCCGCCATGGTTTCACACACGCTTGCTCTGTTTCTTTGCTGAATCACCCCTTCACATTCATAGGAAACCCTACGGACACACGGTGAGATCCCCCAAATTCTGTAGGAGACAAGGACTTTGCCAAATTTCTAGATGCTAATCCCATATTGTCTGATACTATTTGTCTCATACCCACGACCGTGCGCTTTGATGGTCGACTCCTTATGGGCATGCCTATTAGTATAGCTGCTCATTTAGCTCCTACTCCTCCCGATAACAATACCTTACTTCCCGCATCACTAGCCCCGTCTCCCGATCCGGCGGCGGCGAGAGGTTCATCGACCCGATTAGCTTTCCTTTTGTTAATCTTGGACCCCACGTATCGCCACCACCAGCCCCCTATCTCGTCTCTCTTTGGACCACTCCATTCATGACTTACTCTCTGCCACCTATTGAAACGAGCTTTCCTTCTCAAGCTCCGCCTACCTTTTCATTCCCATACACGTATCCATAACCTCGACACCTTATATGGGACATCCCTGATTACAGTGGCACCATCACCTCATCCCCACAGATTTCATCAAGCGAATGATGGACAAAATGCAAAACACAGGCTTAGTTTCGGGAAGTCGTAGCGCGCTTGACATACGAGCAAGTTTGTCGGGAGCCCATTCACCCTTGTCCCCCTTCATTCATATCCTCCTCAATGGGAGTTGCCAAAGTTTACTCGTTTTAACGGTAAAGAGGATCCTCAACAACACTTGCGATCATTTAGACATGCTTGTTATTTGATTGCCCATGATGATGCCTTGTTACTCCGCACCTTTCCCATGTCCTTATCGGGGCTGCCTTGGAGTGGTACGATGCTTTAACCCGACCTCAATCTTCTCTTTTAACCAACTAGCCCAATCTTTCTTGGATCATTTCTCCATTAACATTGCCAAAAAGTATCTATCATTGACCTCTATGCCATCAAAATTCGAAGGCGAATCTATCGCAGATTTCGTTGGACGATGGCGGGGCCTTATCGACCAACTTACGTATGCCTTGCCTCAAGCCGAACTTATCGAACTCTTTACGCGGGCTGCGCTAAGCTTCATCTCCCCTACCCTCCAAATTCAAACTTTAGTACATTCGGCGAGGCCTTTACTATGGCTCGAAAATTAGAAATCGAGCCTTAGAGGAAGAAAATTGCGGTTGCTTGCAACAAGAACTCCACTTTCCGAACTCCTGATTCTACCCGATAAACCAAATACCACCACTCCTCACGCGTCGACCTCTTCTAAATCAAAGGAGCTGTCCACGCGGTGATGGTCAAATCCCAACCACCGTCGATACTCCACCAAAAACCACTATAAATCTGGTGAGCCCACATTACACTCCCTTGGGAGAAACTTATGGCATCATCCTAGAAATTGCTCAAAGGCTGGGGCTATCACCTTGCCCCTGTAAACCTCACTCTGGGTTTGACTCCACCCGCGTGATACCTTCTGACAGTACAAAGAAAATGACTTTTGTAACTTTCACGCGTAAAGGACATAGTCATGAAAAGCTGCAAGATGTTGAAAAACATAGTGCGGGAAATGGTTGATCGGGGGATATAACACTCGATAATCCTAACGCCCCTGCTAACAAATCTGAAAATTTTCAACAAGCCATTCCCGAATCACTCGTCCAGCGACAACGTAAACCAAGATATCTTAGGCGAGGAGAGTGTTCATGAGATCCATGCGGTGTTCGATACCCGGCCAAAAGCCTCTATCGAGAAAATTTTGAATCAAGCCTCTTCACTAACACGGGCCCGAACCTCCTTTACCACCATCAAGCCAAAGCGAAATCATTCCTTTACCCATAGAAGAGTTAGCTGCCGGGCTTCCCTTCCCATTAATGAGTCTTCTTACACCACATCCCTCTGGCTGCGAGCGGATGTTGTCTAATCTATCCATTTCCCAGGGCGTCTCCTTCTACCACTCTTGCTTACACAAGAGGAAGGCTACACCACTCCTTTTGACATCCTTAGATGAGAAATCTCTCGCACTAACATCATTAAATTCTTTAGCCATGACAGACCCCCTCGAACATGCCCTCCTATACGCCTGTGGTCCCTCATCACCTAAATCTTTTCAACAACCGTCGACCTCTTAGCATCTATTGATACGATTGCCTCATCCGCCTCTGTGTCACACCCATGATGGATTGGAATTACAACTCACTTTTCCTCTGTACCAAAATTACAAATTACACACAGGCTGTCATTCCACGGAAGATAGACGGGCCCTATGGGAGCGTTTGAGTACTCTGTTTCTACTCAAATGCAAATGGTGATCCCGATGTCTCCACCATCTACCCGAAGTGCTTACGAAGCTTAAAATGCCCCTGTTCTCGCCTTCACCCCCTCACCTCTACCAAATTCCCCGTCCACTTCTATCAACTTAACCGAGATCTTCCCCTACGCTTGGGACCTCACGATGCCCGTCTAACACACCCGCTAAGCGACTCGATTTATCCCAAAATAAACCCGCCCATACACCTAGGAGACAAACGCAATCCGGGCCTCTATCAAAACCCCTCATCTTCACACCCACCTTCCATATTGGGACCTCATCCCTCCACCTTACATCAATATATCATACCTCCTTTGTTTTACTGAAACAACTCGCCTTTACACCTATCGAGAGATCGAAGGGTATCACAACATCGTTACCCGTGTATCCGGTCCACTATCAACCCTAAACCATCCCATCATCAAAGGATTTATTTTCTGTCACTCCCCTTTCTCGTGGTTGTTTCCATTTACCATGCCATCGTAGCCTCATCATCTAACAATTGAGCGTAACCACGTGTCCAGAAACCACGTTTAGTGAAAAACATGTCGGCCCCTCGACTAAACCACCACCCATCTGAACTAAACACGCCCAAACATTACCACCCCACACAATCAATACCCTCATCTTCTTGATTTTGACCCACTCAAAGGATCTTACGCCAAAATCCTTGCTATGTTGGTGGAGAATGCGACCATCTCTCTACCCCCACTTAGACCTTATGACCCGTCTAAGCCCCAGGCACTGTGGATTATGATGAGTCTAAAATCTGCGCCTATCACCTTTGGACATGATGTAGAAGGATCAAAGCTCTAAAAACCATCCTTCGCGGTCACCTCTTCCGGATCGAAAGATTAAGAAAAACAACTTACGAAGGAGAGACCTCTAGCGTCGATTCCCTCTCTATACCATCTGTCCCCGCCTCACCAAGATCGATCATTATTCTGACCCCACCTCTTGAAGACCATGAATTATCCCAACCATCTTCTTCATCTCGGGTCTACGAGATTAATATGATTAGTGTCATTTACTCGAGACGAGAAAAACAATGGGAAAGCGAAAGAAAACACACTGCGGCATCTCTTTCTCCTTGACCATCCCGATTACACCACCACCTAAAGTGGTTATTCGCGGACCCGCCTATCCGTCTCTAATGGAGTTGCCCACCGAACCATGATCAAACGGCTTCATCAATCGCCCGTAAAAATGACACTATATGATCTCATTCGGACTTGAATCTCATCGACAAGCTCTCGTTGAGATCCTTGAGGATAGAGGTTTTACCCAATGAAACCACCCGTTGCCTCCATTCTAACACCCAATCACGTTGCCTCTCTCACCAAACAATCCATCTCCCCCACCACTTACGTCTCAAAACAACAAGCGCTGCGGTTAGTTTCTCGGAAGATGAAATTATCGACTTTGGTGCGACGAAGACCACGACCACTGCCCTTTTCATTTCCGCTTACGTCCGAGACATTCGAGTACGTCGGGGGTTATGATTGACGAGGCGCTAGCCTAAACATCATCTCTTGAAAAGCCTTCCAACAAATGAACATCCCTTCTAGTTGCATGTGTGCCACCCCATCATGTTGCGGTCATTCATGATCTATTACTTCTACCTTAGGCACCGTGATCCTCAACATTCGCGTAGGCCCACGTACTTTGCCCGAACTCTTCTATGTCCTTGAAGGAGAGTTCGATATAATATATTGCTTTGGGTCGTCCTTGGATCAGGGCCATGGGATGCGTTCCCTCAACATTACATCGATGTATAAAATTTGAGTACGAGGGAAGTCCTACACTTGTAAAAGCTGATCCTCCCCCTTGAAAACTTGCATATATGTTATACCGCCCAAACGATGTGCTTATACCAATTAAGACACCCATACATTCAACCCAACCATCCTCTTCGATGTACCTCAACCATCCACCTCAGCTGCACCTCGCCTTGGTGATGAAACCACCGTCGCACAAACCACTTCTCTTCCCATGACTAACATCCCACCTCAGGCCCCTTAGTAGATGTTTTCATCGCCTCACTGTTGGGGAGTATCGCTATATAACGTTAGTTCTTTCCCTACCCGCGAGAGTACGGACAATTACATGCACACCCACCTCGGCCGTCGCGTGGGGAGGTAATCTCTTACGGACCACCCCATTGTCGCACTAACCTAACGTATGGGGGTGTTGACATCCTCTCATTACCCTGAACCTCCTCTTGGTGTGGTTCCCTTCGATCCGATTTTCAATACCGACAAATCGTCGTCGTTTTCCCTCACCTTCTTGACTCGCGTGCGTGGAAGGCTTTGGTTTTGGCCTTTACGAACAAGGCCGACATACTCTCATCCCCATCACCACACGCAAACATAATGATCGTAGTGGTCTTGGATTTCCGAGGCACTTACCCCAAAAGAACCCTCGTGACGGTTGCCTTACGGAAGAGGGCGCGTCACCCCTACCGAACCATCATCACCCATTTGCCATCATCTCCCACGGAGTCGATGGATCTGAATCTATCCCTCCTAACTTTTCTCACCAACGATGATTTCCGCCAAGAGCGGTTAGCCCAATGGAGCTTCTTGGCGAGACGTCGTCTTTACGACTCTTGATCATCTTCAAATCTATCAAAAACGCATCAAGCGTGCTTATGATAAGCGACTTCATGAGCGTACCTTTAAGGTTGGTGATCTTGTCCTCAAAGAGAATCAACATGTAACCAAACTAGAAAAGAGCAAACGTGGAAAATTTGCTCCCAATTGGATTGGGCCTTATATAATCACTCACACCTATGGATCGGGGCACTTATCGTTTAGCTTCGCAATGGTAAACTTTGAGCTGAACCCTAATGCCTTGCATCTTGACCATTCTCTTGTTGAATCTAGTGTTATATCACTTCTTATCCACCTCTTTGCTCGTCCCTTGAGCTCATTTACCACCACATACACTTTGTTTTCTATATCTCTAAATAAAATCAAAATCACTTCCTCACCTCCCTTGATAATGCCTTCCCCTTTTTTAGTCTAGTCCATGACTTCAAAGTATTAAAATAAGCCGTATTCTTATGGGATTTTCTTGAGTCAAACTTCCTACTAAACTAGATGCTTCACGCCAAAAGAACATCTAGTCATCTAAAATTAAATATATACTGCTCCCTCGAAGGACAGCTATATGCCAAACTATTCTTTGCTACTATAAATAGTTGCTCCCACGAAGGACAGACTATGCACTAAAATCATCTCTGCTACTTATAAATAGTTGCTCCCCGAAGGACAGCTATATACACGTCGACCTTTATCGAAGCTTCTCGCATTGATCGACTTCGTGAAGACCTCAAGAATAAAACAATCAATATCCCTTGTAGACTTCCCGCATCGATCGGTCTACATTGATAAAATAAAAGCCTCATTGAAAAAGAACTTTTGGGTCATGGACTTGTCTATTTAGGGTAGGTTCTCTTTCGTTGTAACAAGTTCTTTGTACCTCAGCTATATCATCCACATCACCTCACCATTTGTTTCAACTCAAGGGACGTAGCATTACACGATATATTGTGATCATCTGACTCTTTTCAACTATGGACTTCTCGTCATACACGGCACTTAGGGCTTCAGGCTCGTTCTACGTTGTGTGGTTTGTTTAGCTCTTTTCACCTACGGAGCACTCTTTCCGCTTTGCCTCGCATCTAGAATTGTGTGTTGATCTTAATCAGGACACTATTCCCTACTACTTGGGTATGCTAACCTTTGCTTTACCTATACCTACACCAACAACATTATCCTACCAACACAACACATTACCCTACCACATCAAATTTTTTTACCAAGCGACAAATTGCCTAAACCATACCAAATTGCCTAAATTCACCCCTCCACGATCCTAAGGAGAACTACATCGATCGAGGCCCTTCCTTGCTTTGTGCGATGGGCTATGTAGGCAGCACTTCGGAGACATGGGGTCTCCCAAGGTTAGCTCGACCATCCCCTACCATAACCTATCATGTGTGGTAAATATTAAATATTTTGTGTATTTCTATTTAATCACATTCCTCTTTGATCCTTTTTCAAAACACCGAAAGTCAAAACGACAACATTCTTATTATTATAACGCAAATCAACATACATATCTCGTTTTATTTAGATGTTAAACAAATACATCTTCTATATCATCGACACGCAGGTCGGTACTCTTATTTATCCTTATACCTTGCTAACATTTATTTAGACCCTCACGCCTCATCCCGAACTAGGTGATGATCGTGATCGTCGACCCCTCTCGCCAGGCCTCTCTGTCCTCAAAGGTACCATGGCTATTGGTACCCCCAGCGATCTGCCCGATCTCTCTGTAACATGTGAATACGCTCTCTCGCATGGAGGTATCTAGCCTCTAGTCCCTCCGCTCGTGACTCACAAACATCGCAAATATCTACCTTTGCTGCTGACCCCTTGTTAACCATTTGGCCCGACCCAGGCCGCACCCAACCACTTGCCCACCCACCGCCACCTGACCCACTTGCCCGACCCAAGGCCATGCCCTCACCTATTTGGCCCGACCCAGGCCTCGCCAACCTATTTGGCCCGACCCAAGGCCTCACCTGACCCTATTTGGCCCGACCCAGGCCTCACCTACCTATTTGGCCCGACCCAGGCCTCGACCCTACCATTTGGCCCGACCCGAGGCCTCGCCTACCTGCCATTTGGCCCGACCCAGGCCTCGGCCTACCTATTTGGCCCGACCCAGGCCTCGGCCTACCTATTGGCCCGACCAGGCCTCGGCCTACCTATTGGCCCGAGGCCTAGGCCTCGCCTACCCGATTTGGCCCGACCAAGGCCTCGACCTACCATTGGCCCCCCAGGCCTCGCCTACCTATTTGGCCCGACCCAAGGCCTCGCCCCTACCCATTTGGCCCGACCCAAGGCCTCGCCCTACCTGTTGGCCCGACCAAGGCCTCGGCCCTTGGCCCGACCCGAGGCCTCGCCTACTGTTGGCCCGACCCAGGCCTCGCCTACCTGTTGGCCCGACCCAAGGCCTCGCCCTACCATTGGCCCGACCAGAGGCCTCGCCCTACCATTGGCCCGACCCAGGCCTCGCCTACCATGTTGGCCCGACCCAAGGCCTCGCCCTACCTATTGGCCCGACCCGGGCCTCGCCTACCTGTTTGGCCCGACCCGAGGCCTCGGCCCTGTTGGCCCGCCAAGGCCTCGGCCTACCTGTTTGCATACCGACCCAGGCCTCGCCTACCAT